>PGTU02000001.1:31704944-31872418 GCA_002896215.2 Cicer echinospermum
CCATAGGCTAATTCTTGTCCAATTTGGGTTTTTAAACAATTTTCTGCATCCAATAGGTGTGTTTGTGTCATTGGATGAACGTTTAGGTCATTTTCGTCCTCCCTATATTTCTTCGAGTCAAATAAGGGTTTTTAACCAATCTTGTGGATCCAATAGGAGTGTTTGTGTCATTGTATTCACATTTAGGTCATTTTTATCCTCCTTAGGCTTATTCTTGTCCAATTAGGGTTTTAAACCAATTTGTGCATCCAATAGGTGTGTTTGTGCCATTGGATGAACATTTTTGTCATTCTCGTCCTCCCTAGCTTATTCTTGTCTAATTAGGGTTTTTAACCAATCTTGTGCATCTAATAAGTTCATTTGTATCATTCGATGAACATTTAGGTCATTTTCGTCCTCCATAGGCTTATTCTTGTCCAATTACGGTTTTAAACCAATCTTGTGCATCCAATAGGTGTGTTTGTGTCATTGGATGAAGATTTAGCTCCTTTTCGTCCTCCCTAGGCTTATTCTTGTCCAATTAGGGTTTTTAACCAATCTTGTGCATCCAATAAGTGTGTTTGAGTCATTGGATGAACATTTAGGTCATTTTCGTCCTCCATAGGATAATTCTTGTCCAATTTGGGTTTTTAAACAATTTTCTGCATCCAATATGTGTGTTTGTGTCATTGGATGAACATTTAGGTCATTTTCTTCCTCCATAGGCTTATTCTTGTCCAATTTGGGGTTTTAAACAATTTTGTGCATCCAATAGGTGTGTTTGTGTCATTGGATGAACATTTAGGTCATTTTAGTCCTCCCTAGATTTCTTCTAGTCAAATTAGGGTTTTTAACCAATCTTGTGCATCCAATAGGAGTATTTGTGTCATTGTATTCACATTTAGGTCATTTTCATCCTCCCTAGGCTTATTCTTGTCCAATTAGGGTTTTAAACCAATTTGTGCATCCAATATGTACATTTTGTGTCATTGGATGAACATTTAGGTCATTTTCATCCTCCCTAGGCTTATTCTTGTCCAATTAGGGTTATTAACCAATTTGTGGATCCAATAAGTACATTTGCGTCATTGGATGAACATTTAGGTCATTTTCGTCCTCCCTAGGCTTATTCTAGTCCAATTAGGGTTTTTAACCAATCTTGTGCATCCAATAAGTACGTTTGAGTCATTGGATGAACATTTAGGTCATTTTCGTCCTCCATAGGCTTATTCTTGTCCAATTTGGGTTTTTAAACAATTTTGTGCATCCAATAGGTGTGTTTGTGTCATTGGATGAACATTTAGGTCATTTTCGTCCTCCCTAGATTTCTTCTAGTCAAATTAAGGTTTTTAACCAATCTTGTGCATCCAATAGGAGTATTTGTGTCATTGTATTCACATTTAGGTCATTTTCATCCTCCCTAGGCTTATTCTTGTCCAATTAGGGTTTTAAACCAATTTGTGCATCCAATATGTACATTTTGTGTCATTGGATGAACATTTAGGTCATTTTCATCCTCCCTAGGCTTATTCTTGTCCAATTAGGGTTATTAACCAATTTGTGGATGCTATAAGTAAATTTGCGTCATTGGATGAACATTTAAGTCATTTTCGTCCTCCCTAGGCTTATTCTAGTCCAATTATGGTTTTTAACCAATCTTGTGCATCCAATAAGTACGTTTGAGTCATTGGATGAATATTTAGGTCATTTTTGTCCTCCATAGGCTTATTCTTGTCCAATTTGGGTTTTTAAACAATTTTGTGCATCCAATAGGTGTGTTTGTGTCATTGGATGAACATTTAGGTCATTTTCGTCCTCCCTAGGCTTATTCTAGTCCAATTAGGGTTTTTAACCAATCTTGTGCATCCAATAAGTGTGTTTGCGTCATAGGTTGAACATTTAGGTCATTTTCGTCCTCCATAGGCTTAATACTATTGAAAAGACTAAAATTTTATAATTTTTAAGATCCAAACATATGTATTAAATTATGGTAATCATTTTTTTAATTAATCAATAAAAAAAAGTCAATCAATTTTAGTTTGTTGATATATTATTGATTGAAAATAAAATTTTACTTCAAAAAATATAATATGAGATCACTTCTAGAAATATAATGAAAACTAAATTAATTTAATATTAATTTACTTTTTTTTAGAAAAACAATGATTGTGGTATTTTATCTAAATCATTTTCCATTTAATGTGTTGCTTTCTTTTTTTAGGTCCCCACATTATAAACATTATTTTATTGCAAGCATCAGAACTTGCTCAGAAAAGTGAAGAAAAAAAATAAAATTACAGAAAGAAAGTGGAAGGACTAAAAGTTATGGCATCAGAACTTACTTTATTTTTGTAGGTCCCCATATTATAAATATTATTTTATTGCAAGCATCAGAACTTGCTCAGATAAGTGAAGAAAAAAAATTAAAATTGAAGGAAGAAAGTGGCAAGACTAAAAGTTATTGCATGAGAACTTGCTTTCTTTTTGTAGGTCCCCACATTATACATATTATTTTGTTGCAAACATCAGAACTTGCTCTGAAAAGTGAAGAAAAAAAAATAAACTTAATGGAGGAAAGTGGAAGGACTAAAAGTTATGGCATCAGAACTTGCTTTCTTTTTGTAGGTCCCCACATTATACATATTATTTTATTGCAAACATCAGAACATGCTCAGAAAAGTGAAGAAAAAAAAATTAAAGGAAGAAAGTGGAAGGACTAAAAGTTATGGCATCAGTTGTAACACCCTAAATTTTAAAATAAATTATTTTATTAACTAATTAAGATTCTAAATAATTAATTTGATGTTAAAATTATTTTAAAGTAAACGTTGATAAATTTTGATACTAATTTTCATTATATGTTGATGTACTAGTTTGATACATATTATATTAAATGAGTGTTATAAATAATAAATATTTTATTATATTATTTTTTTATATTTTTTTCTAAAAAAATATTATCTTAGTGTATTATTTTAAAGAAAAAGATTCTATGTGATTTTACGTGTATATACGCGTACCCAATTAATGTAATACTTTCTTCGCGTTTGACTTATGTTAAGTATACACGTATTTATATTTCAATTATTTATAACTATTTTCTATTTTTAGTTATTTATTTTGTGAATAATTATCTTGGAATAGTAATGATATTGTGTTCGATTTCCTTTATTGTTATATTCTTGTTATAACATTGTGATTTTGTATATATTTATTATGATTTAGTAATAAATATAAAGTTTTGATGTTATATTTATTTATTTTACAATTTATATATATTTATTTATTTATTAACCAAATTGAATTGTTCGTCCACTTGTGTGGTGGCATAGTATCAAGCTTCCTAACCAAGTACTTCAGAGTTAGAATGGTACCAAAGAAAGAGGACGAGTCTAGAGTATAAGAGCATGCATGACATTACATGATTTGTGTATTTACTTACTTGATGTTGTAGATTCTATCAATGTTTTACTTTGATTATTCTTATTGGTTGTGATTAGATATGATACGGTGTTTAATATATTTTACGTGTTCTTCTCAATTATTTTATACTATTACATGTTTTCAAAGCTCACCCCTCGTTGCTTGTGTTTGGCGCTTGCGAGAGTGCGGTTATTTCAGGTTATCGATAGGTGATCCACGCTCTGATAGGTGATACTACGTGGGAGTAAATTTGTCTTATGTTGTTGAGTTATGAACTAATTTAGATATTTTGTAAATTCAATCGATCAATTGTGTTATTATTATCTTTTATTTGGAGGTAGAAATTAATTGTCTCTAAAGTTAGAATATGCTTTTACGTCAATACCAAAGGGATTTTTTTCATTGAAATTTTTATGCAAATATTTTGTGTAAGTCTGAATGTGACGCCTTGAACCTTGTAGTTTAAAAGAAAACATTTACACTATTTTAGAACCGTTGCGAATCTCTTTCAAAACTAGTACATTTTACTTTTTATTTCAATTTGGGTTTACGGTGTCACATTAGTGGTATCAGAGAAGTCTGTCCAATCAGACCGAGTGGGTTATGTGTCAGTTGTCTGTTAGTCAATTGTGATTTAGCCAATTGTGTTTACTTCTTCTGTTGAAATGCCTGCCTATTATTCTTCTGATAAATGCTATGTATTTTTCCATTACAATACATGATTTTTGAAAGATGATTGTTAATTGTTAACTACTTGTTGATTCTTGTTGTGTTATGAATTCTATTATTTTTGAAGACAATGTTTAAAGTTATCTTCTTGTTCGTTCTTGTGTTGTGTATTTGTTGAGATATGAGTTAATTGGAATCGTTGACATGATTACATAAATTACTTATTTAGGAGACTTGTTGCTTGTACGCCTAACTATGATTTTCTACTATCTTATTCTAGAATAGTTAAAAATAATTTTTTTTATTAGTTAGTTATATGTTTGAAATTATTAATTTAATTGATCTAATATCGATTGATATACTTAGCCTTTTGGGGTCGTAGCATGATTATTAAAGTTTTGATCTTGATGACGAAATCAAATTCATATTATTAATAATAATAGTTCTTGAATATTAGATGTTGGTACAACTTAGAAAAAAAAAACACATTTTAGAGGAGTTAAAGTTGATTTATTTTGTAAAATGAAAATAACTTTTTTTTTAATTAATCTCGATTACTTTAAAGATATTAAAATGAGTTGAATTTTGTTGATTTATAAAATAACAATAATTCTATAATACTAATTTTTATATAATGTTTAAAAATAGATAAAAATTTACACCATATTGTTTTTAAGAAAATAAGAAGAGTTGTTGTTACGTTGGTTTATACGGGGCTGAATTTTGAATTGTGTCGGTGTTGAAATATTTGTTTGAAATGATTGATGTAATGATATAATATTATGAACTCATTAGAGTTCAACCTGATGTTATAGTATTAGATTTTAAGAACTCTTCGGTGATTTATAATAGTACTAATAAAAAAAATTCAAATGATAAAATGTTTACTAATTTGAAACAAGAAGGATAAAGAGAAACCAAAGTTTAAATCATATAAAATCTATTTTTTTTTTTAAAATTGTTGATCTGTTCTGTTTTTGAAATCAGACTTGGACCTTGGTTTCCATTTTCCAATATTAGATATGTGTACTATATATTGGTATATATAGTACCTTTAGCACCGACTGGATATCAAATACTTGAAAAAGTACAAGGTTTGACCGATAAATTTGGCAAACCTTTTGCGGGAGAGCTAGTCAAAATTGGGTGGAAGAAAAAGTCAATTTTCTTTGAATTGTCATTTTGGAAGTCATTGTATATAAGACATTTCCTCGATGTGATGCATATTGAAAAAAATGTATTTGTTAGTGTTATTGGTACATTACTCAATGTTTCAGGAAAGTCTAAAGATGGCATCAATGCAAGATTGGACTTGGTCGATATGGGAATAAGAAATGAATTGGGTCCCGTAAAGAAAGGAAATCGCACATATCTACCTCCAGCCGCACATACTCTATCTAAAAAGGAAAAAATTGTTTTATGTAAATTTCTACACGAAGTTAAAGTTCCAGAAGGATACTCTTCAAACATTAAAAATTTAGTTTGAACGAAAGACCTCAAGTTAAAAGGTTTGAAGACCCATGATTGTCATATTCTAATGGAGCATTTGCTACCAATAGGTATACGTTCCATTTTACCTGAAAAAGTTCGACGAGCCATAACTAGATTATGTTTCTTCTTCAGGAAATTTGTAGTAAAGTGATCGATCCTCAGAAATTACCGACATTGCAGAGGGAAATTGTTGTTACTTTGTGTGAGCTTGAAATGTATTTCTCACCATCGTTTTTTGATATAATGGTTCACCTTACTGTTCATCTTGTTAAGGAGACACAACTTTGTGGCTAGCTTATATGAGATGGATGTATCCGATAGAACGATATATGAAAATATTAAAAGGGTACATAAAAAATAGAAGTCAACCATAAGGTTGTATTGTTGAACGGTACATTGTCGAAGAAGATGCTGAATTTTGTACTGAATATATGTCCAATGTTGAATCCAAAGGGCTTCCCATGTCTCGTCATTCAGGAAGAATATCAGGAGAAGGGATAATTGGAAAGAGACTAATGACTAATGTTCAACCGTATGTTACAACACACATGGATCAGTTATCTAGTTTGAACATGAATAGGAATCAAAATTGGATAACTCGAGAGCACAATCAAAGTTTTATAACATGTTTAAATAATCACATAAAGTCAAAGTTTGATATAGACCCCGGATCAATTTCATAGAGATTGAGGTGGCTAGCAAATGGTCCGAGTTTACACGTCTTTTCGTACACCGGTTATGTAATTAATGGCTACACATTTTATACCAAAGAACAAGATGATCAAACCACTTTGCAAAATAGTGGAGTCACTCTCGTAGCTGAAGCGATGCATGTCTAAGTGCAAAAGACAAAAACCCAATATATGCAAATCTATCATATTTTGGGGTTATCGAGCGCATATGGGAGTTAGACTACACAATGTTTCGTGTTCCTATATTTATTGTCGATTTTAATAGGGTGGGATACAAAGATGAGCCTTTTATTTTAGCATCACAAGCTCAACAAGTGTTTTATGTGTCACTGATCCTGCTGATGATAAATGGTCTGTTGTCCAATCGACCAATAAAATAAGTGATGATAACAATAATGATGAAGATGTTGGTAATGATCTTTTATTTGCAAACATCAGAACCACGTGAAATTGATTCAACTGATGATGGTTTATATCTTAGAGATGATCATGATGAGGGAATTTGGATTAATCCATCGTTCGTATCGTTAATGGAAAAACAAATGTGAATCCCACCAAGAAAAGAAGAAGGGCATCTTAATGTGTTTAATTGTTTTATATAAGCCATGTAATCTGAACTGAGTTCATGTAATTTAATTGTTTGATCTGCCAGAATTGAGCATTTTAGTATTTAGCTTGAACTGTATTTGATTTTTTGCTTATACTTATTTTCTGCTTATATTTAGCTTGATCTTAATGTACATTTTATACTAAGTTCATGTAATTTAAGTGTTTGACCTGCCAGAACTGATTTTCTGCTTATATTGAACTTGAAAAAGCTTTCTTTGAGTACTGGATTTTTTCTTAAACTTTAACTGATCATCCCAATATGATCTGATCATGTAATTTAGCATTGATATATACATATATAGGTAGTTAAATAATTATTTGGAAAAAAAATCCAAATATAGGTATTTTACAAATTATATATATATAGGTATTTAACTAATTATATTGTAATTTACAAAAACTGAACTTATATTGTAATTTAACAAAAACTAAATGGAACATAAACTTTGTAATTTACAGCGCTTTTGTCAATAAGCGCTATAAAAAGCCTTTAAAAAAAATAAAGAGGTCACATAGCGCTTGCACATAATAAAAAAAACTTTTAAAAAATAAAATAAGGAGGTCTTTTACAGCACTTTTTAAAAAAAAAAGCGTTGTAGTAGGGTTTTATATATAACATGTAAAAGGGTCACATAGCGCTTGCACATAATAAAACAAAGAAGCCTTTTAAAGCGCTTTGTGGAAAAGCGTTGTAAAAAGCTTTTAAAAATATAAAATAAGGAGGTCTTTTACAGCGCTTTTTTAAAAAAAGCGTTGTAGTAGGGTTTTATATATAACATGTAAAAGGGTCACATAGCGCTTGCACATAATAAAATAAAGAAGTCTTTTTAAAGCGCTTTGTAGAAAAGCACTGTAAAAAACTTTTTAAAAAATAAAATAAGGAGGTCTTTTACCGCGCTTTTTTAAAAAAGTGTTGTAGTAGAGTTTATATATAACATGTAAAAGGGTCACATAGCGCTTGCACATAATAAACACAAGAAGCCTTTTAAAGCGCTTTGTGAAAAAACACTGTAAAAGGCTTTTAAAAAAAATAAAATAAGGAGGTCTTTTACAGTGCTTTTTCAGAAAAAGCGTTGTAGTAGGGTTATATATATAACAGTAAACCGGTTCAGTTTCCTCTTCATTACGTAAACTTCATATACGTTTGTTTCCTCCTCCTCTTCATTCTCCTTCTCATTGTGAACCCTACAAACAATATTGTATTGTAACTAACCCTTATTATGTAAACTTCATACGCTTGTTTCCTCTTCATTCTCCATTACGAACCATCTTTTTTCTGCGAACCCTACTCTCCATTACGTAAACTTCATACGCTCGTTTATGCGAACCCTACTCTCCATTACGTAAACTTCATACGCTCATTTATGTGAACCCTACACTCATACGAAGCGTTCATATTTCTGCGTTGTTCTTCTTTGTTCGTATTTATGCGTCGTAACCCTATTGTTCTTCTGTTTTTCAGGTATAGTATTTATTAATTTTTTGTTGTCACTAAAATGCATGTTGAACTTATACTGCTACGTACTTAGACTACTGCATGTTGAACTTGTTGAAGTTATACTGAACTGCATGTTGAACTTGTTGTAGATAAATGGATACCAACAAGGATTTAGATCGTCGAAATGAGGAAGTTGTCAACCCTGAGACTTATGAAAATGAAGTCAAATGTGGTGCAACAATCATGCAAAATGTCATAAAAGCAAGGAGTAGTGGCATAAAATTTGAGGTATACTATACTTTGTTTGCTGTTTATTTTTTATCTTTTTTGAAAACATGTACTTAATATATGAGTTTATTAGGTGGGATGGAATGAAAGTGGCCAGCCAATTGAGCCCAACAGTTCCATGTTGGTAAGTTATATTGGTGTTGTTGTTCGTCAGAATATCCCAATTACAATTGACGATTGGAGAGATAAGGCTTTCAAGGATGCAAAAGATATACTGTGGAATGATATAAAAGTAACTTTTTTACTCCACTTTTTTCTTACTTATAATTTTTTCCATTGAAATACTTTACTCAACCTATATCTTTATTTGGTTTGCAGTCTGCTTTTGATGTTGATGAGGTGAGAAAAACTTATGTGCTAGGATTTGCCGGAAAAATACACCGGAGATTTAGATCTCATCTGTCAAACTGTTACTTAAGAGATCATGATGGAAATATGAATCCTGAAGCTCCAAAAATATATAAACACTATATATTAAATGACGAATGGAGCGCATTTGTAGCTAAACGTGCAGACCCCGCGTTTGTGGTAAGTGATTAATTTATTAGCATTTCTGTTTTATTATTCATATTCATAGTGTATTTTAAATTTTTAAACAGTTGTTATTTTTTTTATGTAGAGTATAAGTACGGAAAATCGCGAGAGGGCAAAACATTCAACGCATCCATACAAAAAATCGCGTAGGGGATATGCACGTCTAGAGCAAAAAACTTGTAAGTAATTAAACATCACTTTTATATAATGTGGTACATTATAAACTATAGTTTCTAACTAATATTTTGTTTATGATCTTAACGAATAGCTACAAGACACCCAATTCGATCAACCGTTGGATCGTCATATCTTGTGGAAGGAAGCTCGTGTAAAATAAAGATGGAGTGGTTGATAACGAAAATGTTCAAAAAGTAATAGAACTTTGTGTAAGTATATTATCACTTTAATATTTTTTAATATTGTATTTTAAAAATGATATTGAACTTATTTTTTTAATCCTACATGTATTTTAGGAGAATCTCGAACAAAGTTCGGAAAATCAAGTGGACAACAAAGCTATTTGCATGGACATTCTCGGTAAAGTGTTTAATGTTCCTGAATATTTCGGTCGCGTGAGGGGGAAAGGATTTGGTGTAACTCCTAAAAGCTATTTTTCACAAGAGAAACGCCAAAATCCATCTAATGAGGAGGTATTAGAGAAGCTCAAATTCCTATCAGAGCAAGTGGCACTCTTGGTGAAGACAAATAAAGACAAGCAACTTCTGGATCAGCTCCAACATGAAATACAAATGGAGGGTGAAAATGCGAGTTGCAACATTGGTCTCAAAAGTCTTCCCGATATAATTAATTACTTAATAAAATAAGAAATTCATTCAACCTAATTGTTTCACATACTTATGTATTAACCATTGATTTAGGGTGTCACTCCTTGCGTGTTGTACTTATCCTCCCCTGCTCATCACAAGGTTGGAAAAGGAACATTGTACAATACTTTGGGAGAAGTATTGCACAACACACCGATCCCTGCAGGCCATGTCAAAGTATCACCAGTTATTTCTCTGGAACCAAATGCATCGTTGACTATACCAGACGACGATGCATGTATGAATTATTTGGGCGAAGCAATTGGTAGTTACGTGGCATGGCCCACACATCTTGTTGCCCTTGATAAGGTATGTTTAATTAATTGAAATGTGTATTTAATTGATATGTATATTTAATTGCATGATATATCATTATGATTGATTATATTTAATTGCTGATTTTTTACGTTGTTAACTTTAATTTCACATTTATTTAGATTCAGACAAAGTATAAATGGAATGATAAGAAGATTTCCAGAAATGAGTCAGTCACATCGCCGGAAAAGGTTTGTCACATTTATTATGTAAGGTTTGTTATTTTTTTAGATTCAATAAACTAAAAAACTAATTAACCTCATTTTTTCAAATTCAATCCAATAAACCACTCGCACAGCAAACCAGCTGCCAGAATAAACCAGCTACCGCACCACAACTGGATGTTCGTAGTAAAAATAAAGTCGGCAAGTTGCAACTCAAAAACTAGATCAGGGAAATAAAGCTGCCAAAGTTGCTGCTTAAAAACTGGATCGAGGAAAGTAATATTCATTTATTTCTTACATATATATATATATATATATATATATATATATATATATATATATATATATATATATATATAATGTGTTTGTTAATGCTATAATAATCACATTTATTTATTCGATAGTGCTTTACAAGTTTTTCGAGCTCAAATAGGTGCTACAGTGTCGAAGCAAAAGTCAAATAACATCACATGGATTCCAATAAAGGTTTGAAATATATGCCTTTAAAATTTCATTTACAATCAATGCACAAATATTTATTGACTTATATGTTTTATTTTATAGTGCCCTCGTCAAACTAACAACATCGACTTTGGGTACTATATATTGCGATTCATGAAGGAGATTGTTGATATGAATCAAACTATAATCCCATGAACGGTACGATATTTTCATTATTTGATTTTCATATATAAACTATGTATATATTTGATTCTAACTTATTTATGTTCAATTTTTATATCGCACAATACTTTGACAATTCCAGTCCAACATACTCTGAAAGAGATCTAATTGAAAATTATTTGATTTGCTAGGAAATGGCATGCTGCAAGCGATAGTTATATGAATATAAGGTAGTTCTGTTATGTGTAGTTCTGATAGTTATATGTATATGAATAAGGCACATTTGTAAAGTTGTGAATATGTATATATATGTTTTGTGTTGTTGTCAATATGTGAATATATATATATATATGAATATGTTGTGAACTGATTGTGTAAATATGTAAAGTTATAAAGTTAAATTATAAAGTTATATAGTTCTGTTTTGTTGTGTACTGATTGTGAAATAATTGTGTGAACTGATTGTAAACTGATTCTGGATGAAAATGATTTTGAAAAAATAAATTAAAAGACAGCGCTTTCTAAAAAATGCCATAAAAATCCAAAAAGCGCTTTTTAAAAATTCCAATTACAGTGTTTTTTAATAAAACTAAAATAAGAATGCACCTTTTACAGCGCTTTTTCAAAAAAGCACTGTAATAGGTGCATTATAATGCATCAATTGTTTGCATCTTTTACAACGCTTTCTGAAAAAAGCGTTGTAATAGATGCATAACAATGCTATATTGAATGGACCAAAAAGCGCTGTAATAGGTGCATAATAATGCATCTATTGTTTGCACCTTTTACAGCGCTTTCTCAGAAAAACGTTGTAATAGGTGCATAATAATGCTATGTTGAATGCACCATTTACAACGCTTTTTCCAAAAAGCGTTGTAATAGGTGCATAATAATGCATCTATTATTTGCACCATTTACAGCGCTTTTTGAAAAAAGCGTTGTAATAGGTGCATAATAATGTTATATTGAATGCACCATTTACAGTGCTATTTCTCAAAAGCGCTGTAAAATGAGTATAACAACCACACAATATATCAACATATTTTATAGCGTTTTTTTATTTTAAAAAGCGATGTTGTATCTTTTTACAGCGCTAGATACTACAGCGCTTATTTTTTTGAAAAAGCGTTGTAAATGGCTTTAAAAAAACGCTGTAAAATGCGTTTTTTCGCGTAGTGTGGACAGTATATATATGTAGTTTTAGTTACTAGATCGAATTATATGAGTACATAGCATATATGCCTTTATTTCAATTTTCAGTAACATCTAGGTGTATGATCAGATCATTGTAACACTAGGCATGTGTCCCTTTTTCTTTTCTTTTTTCTTCTTTCCAATTTTTAGGCCTGGACATATGATTGAATTATACTACTGAATATATATTCAAAAATCAATTCACATCTAAACAATTCATTTTATTTAGCTATAATTAAAAGTGGTCTACAATATGCATCAATTTAAATAAATACTATCAATTTTATTACATATATGCTACGTGATTCTATTTTATTTTAATTAAAATTATACATTTATATTACGTTATTATATTTATAAATACGTTTTGTATTAAAATAAATTATTGAGTCGTATTATGAATAGTAGATAATTTAATTATTTATTTATTTACTTTAATAAATAATTTATTTGTATCTGGTGATTGTGTGGCTATATTCTCTTGCGCATTGTTAGAGACGACGGTCGACGAAGACGCGACAAATTAGCAGATCAGATTCATTTGGCGAAATCTTCAATCGAGGTAAGGGGTGAGATGAGGTTCGATTTTATGAGTATAAAATAACGTGAGATGAACGGGAATGCTGAAATTTCCAGATGTTCATTCGGGGATTACTACGTACAGTTGAACCCTATTGAGTAATAATAATTAATTAGTAAAATGTGACACTACAACATTTTGGTCCTACCGCAACGCTTAATTTTTTATGGTAAAAAACCGTTCTCATAGAGTTAAATAGAGAACGGTTTTTATATTTCGTTGTAGTTGAATAATAAATTTCATAATATCTACGGCAACAGTTCAAAACCGATCCCGTTGTTTCCTAGTATGTTTAGGCAACACTAAATAACCGTTTTTATTTTGTTTTTATTAAAACCGTTCTAGTAGCCAAAACTTTCTTAAAACAAAAAGAAATTCTAAAATATTTCATTACGGGCGCACTTCAGAATTTCCCAGCAAAATCGATTTTCAACTCAATCCTCCTTGCGCAAACTCTCAGCAAACTCTATAATTCTCACACAAAACAATCTTCGCGTAACCTTCCTTGCGCAAACTCTATCATTCTCGCGCAAAACGATTTTCGCGTAACCCTCTCTTCCCTCTCTCAGGAACCCTCTTGTCTCTGACGTCGCTCGACCTGAATGAAAAAGGGGAAAAACATCGATTAGGGTTGATAAGAGTTTATTTTATAAGGGTTACTTATCTATGATATTTATAATAGTTGATTGATTTAGTTGTATGTTGATTGTGTTTCTCAGGCAATAAAAATATTTGACGATGAAATGCAATGTGACATCATTAAATTAGTTGGTGGTTCGCAATAAGGTAACTCCATTGAGCTACCTTTATGGTTTTATTTGACTGTATAGACTTGTGCAGTGGTTATGCAAATGTGTTTTTATTTTTTGCTAATCTGCTTATTCTTCATGCTGGTTTTTACTTCTGTGTCATTCTATTCTCCTCCAGAATCTTATTTGGTTTGATTCTTAGTCCTTTGTGTTGGGCATGTTTGTTGTTCAGTTACCGAACTAGAAAACAGTTCGGTAAAATCAGACTGAACATGCGTGTTTAGGGTCAAAGTTCAGAACCTGTCATGTCTATGTGTCTTTGTATGAACCATTATATGTTTACCACCAGATCATCATAAAAGTTGTGATTTGCTGCAATGGCAGCTGCAAGGAAATCACGGAGTAGCCGCCAACTGCAACACAACAATGCTACAAAGCCACTGTTATATAGAATTTAGTACCATGAAGACAATGTTAGGATTTACACATGCCGGTAACCAGACTTGTGGAGCTATAATTAATCAACTTAAATTCTTTTGAGGCACCAAATTAATAAGAGTAGAATTTATAGTTAGTTAATTCATTTTTATAGTTGTAGTGAAATTCACTAAACAATCTCATGACACCTTTCTTGATAAAGTACTGGAATCCCTAAAAAAATTGTAACAAAACAACCATCAAACTCTACAGGTTTTTCATTTCATGCTGCAATCAGCTCTTTGGACTTCATATTTTGCATATATGCTCATATAGATTTTGTATAAAGCCTGATAGTTTTCAAAAATAATTCAAAGAAATTAGTCTTATGGTTTAAAGCTTGCATTGACATTTGACTCCAGGAGCGATTTGTAAAAAGAAGACAACATCTTGTGGATCCCAATTCTTCCACCTTTAAGGTATATGTTTGGTGTAGATTTGTTTTTTTAGCACTAGGAATTTACTTGGTTGTCTTTCTTATTATTACTTGGTACTGCATCCGTCTGTTAACTTAAACAGTTAAGCTTTGTAACTTGTTTTTCTGCAACTATAATGGTGCAGGTTCTTGAAATACTCTCAGGCTGCTACATTCTCATTCAGGTAATATTAACCGTTTCATCATATTCTAAAGGCATGACATTTACTTGCGCTAACATTTGGCTTGAGTCCACATTTGGCATGGATTTCAGGTGTAGAAAATTTCATATTTCTTATCACATTGTCAGATTCTTATAAAGTTATTTATTGAATATATTATTTTTGTTTTGTAGATGAATGATGGTGATATCGGTGAAGAATTTCAACGTTTGAAAGCACAAGATTATATATGTTGATATTTAAGTTTTTTTTGTTTCTTTGTTTCTCTATAACATAAATCAGAGAAATTGAATCAATACATTATATGAATGACCAAGAGTTACAATGTCTCATCAATTTTTATTGTTTAATTGACACATCACTACCATAGGCTTATCAATATTGTGTTTGGCCACTATAACAAGGACAATGAACTTTAACTATAGTATTACAATAATTTATATTATTGTAGTTGTTATATTTTAAAATTTATTATAATATTACAATAATAATGTTTTATTGAAATTATTTTTCTAAATCAAATAATTTACAATATTAGTTTTTTTTAAATATTTTACTTTTTGCAACGGTTATAAAGTGTTGTCGTATCTTACAATGAGCAATTAAAAAAAAGGCCTACGAGAACGGTTTTTACAAAAGGAACGGTGCAAATCCGTAGGCAATTCTACTACAAAATTGTTCTCTAAAAGGAAGCAACGAGAACGGTTTTAACTCGGCAACGGTGTAAAACCGTTGTTGTTGAAATTTTGAAAAACCGTTCTGAAAAGGGTAGCTACAACTACGGTTTTGATAAAGTGTTGTTGTTTCAAAATAAAACCGTTGCGTAAGGCAAAGGCAACGCCTTGGTTCCCCACTGATTGAAAACCGTTCTTGTAGATTACGGCAACGGTTTTTTTATATTAAGCAACGGTTTTTGTGCGTTGCAGTAGGGCAAAAATGTTGTAGTGTGAATGGTAATAGTGAGGACTAAAATATAATTTACCAACCTATAGAATTGCCGTGAATTTATTTATATCAAGATTGCATGTCGTCTTATTTTATGAATATTATGTTGATTGTTACTGTGTAAATGATATGTACTGGAGTGTTCTTACTACTTGAATGAAATTGTGATATTACATGAATGTACCACCTGTTTGATCTTTTATTTTGTGATTGATAAGACTGGATGATGCATTGTGAGTAGTGCAAACTAAAATATTGGATTTTATTGTGATTGACTGATATACATATATAATGATGAATGTTGTGAAGTCAAACTGAAATTTATTGAGTTGTGATTTTGGAGTTAGAACTATTTTGTCATCATATAGGGAGAGTTTGACAAACCTAGTGATTCAGGGAAGTACAATTG
Source organism: Cicer echinospermum (assembly GCA_002896215.2). NCBI lineage: Eukaryota > Viridiplantae > Streptophyta > Magnoliopsida > Fabales > Fabaceae > Cicer > Cicer echinospermum. Next base: position 31,720,946 of record PGTU02000001.1, read on the forward strand.
AATGAGCCTGATCGTGGAGGGCTACAGTCGAACTGTAAGGTAAGACTAATAGACCTTGGGGGTACCTCTAGTGGGGAATTCCTAAGTGGATTAATGGGTTATTCCCTAAGACCGGGAGCTACCGTGCAACACAAGAGTACCCCCGACCGTTGCGTATATGTGTCTCGGATTGAGTTGAGGGGATCTATGAGGACTTGGCTATTCATGAATTGTCCGTTCACTCTTGTAGTGGCATAATATCATACCTCCTAACCAAGTACTTAAGAGTAGAATGGTACCAAATGATGAAGTATAGAGTATAGGATATGCATAACATTTCATCCTTGTGATTGTCTTATTGTGAATGAATTTGATAAATCATTGATATTATACACTTGACTGCTTTTGAGGTTGTGATAATATGATTGCTTGCGCGTTCTCCTCGTTTATCTTATACTACTACATAATTTTGATACTCACCCCTCGCTGTTTGTGTTTGGCGTTTGCGATGGGCGCAGACGAGTTGTAAGTTGTAGGTGATGACTAGTACCATCGGAGAGGCGGAAGCCATCATGTTTTGGAGACTCTTATTATACGCATTGTGTTGATGTTATTTTGAGTTTTTATTTTATTTTAGGAATTCCCGCTCTGATAGTCACATCGGGTTGAGACTACATTTGCACTTAATTTAAAACATAAGTATGCGTACTTCAAAAAGGATTCTGTTGTCTGATATTGTGATTTCAAGTTGTTAAGTTTGATGGAACTTTTGAATTTATTTGACGTGTTTATGATTATGTAATCCTCTTTATCTTAATAATAAATAAATATGTTGGAAGTTTGTATGTTTAGTTATTTAAAGAAGTTCATAGTTTTAAAATATAAAAAAAATTAAATTTATTTTTATTTGGAGATTAGAGTGTCATATTTAAAACCGAAACAAAATATTCGCCTTAATAATATCATCATGTATAATTTAAATTAAGTATTGTAAATTTATTATTCTAACCCTCTCTTTTATTTATATATGAATTTTAATTTATATGAATATGACATCTCTATCCAAGTAAAAATTGACAAAAACCATAATTATATTCCATCCTTTTGCACCCAACCCATGCATCATATTCCATACCATTCCCTAGCAAATGGAAGTATAACTTGCACTCGAGGCAGCAGTAATCAATTATAAATGGCAATTTTCTTTCCTCATAATTTTCTGACCAAAGATTTACCCACATTATTATTCGATTCAGAAATTGAAAAAAGTTTATGCAATATAAAAGTCTCGATTGATACAACGACATGGATATGGACGAAGTCGATCCATGTCCCACCCGGCACAGAATAAAGATTAAAGTAATTTTAATTATCTATGACGTCTTCTTAAAGGGATTCTCTCCGAATGAAAAAGTTGGAAAATGATAATTTCAGATTTGAGGACTTTATTCCTTAATGGCAAACACCATTCAAATAAATAAACTTAGCTGGTCCCCTCTTGCCCCCAAAAGTAACCCATATAATAATATATTCGTGTACCAACTAATCAATCAATAATAGTCATTCTCTTTATTGCATAGAAAAACGTTCACTTGAATTGGTTTTGAGCAACTCAAACACTATTTACAAATTATGAAACATTAACATGAATATTCGAAAAATGGACACAATATTGAGATATAGATAGTAATAATAATTTAAAAATTTAAAACAATTAAACGTAACAATTTTGGTACATACTACTCTATTTTTTACTTCTCTCACACTCTTATAATTTTACGTTAACTGAATTCATGAACACGTACATGAATGTGTACGTGAATTTAATTCACGTTCGTTTACGTAAACTTAATTAATTATTTATGTTAACTACATCAAAAACAAAAGTTGTTATTTAATAAAAAAAGTCTGTATTTTTTTTTATTAATAAAAGGAACTCACATTCTAATAATATTAAATTAAAACCGATAAAATTTTATATAAATTTACATTATCTCAACAAACATTAAAATTAATGGACATTATTATCACTTGTAAAAGAAATATCATACGATATTAACTATATTAATTTAATAAATAAATCTAATATATAAATGTAAACTCGAAAATATAAATCATACTATTTAAAATTACAAAAATAAAAAAAAAGTTGAAACTTTTATTGGATCGCAAAAGAGATATAAATAAATTTATAAAAACAACTAATAGTTTCTTTTAGTGATTGCTAATTGATACAATTTTGAGGGATTTATATAATAAAAAATGTGTTTACATATACGTGATCTCAGTAAATGAGACGTACGTACATTGAGTTCATGTAATACACAAAATTAAGTTTACAAATGAATTAATAATATTATTTATAGACAAAAACATTTTAAGTATTTTATTTTTATAAAAAAATGGAGGAATGTTAATATTAAAAAGAATGTGAATAACAATATTGTAAACTGTAATTATATGTATTTATTGTCGAACACTAACATACCTTTAATTTAAAATATCAATGTTACATAACTTCCAAATTACTCACCAAAATCATTAACATCGGTAGCCAGAATATTCGAACACAACCTTATAGATTATAATCACATCTCCTTTGGCATAATAGTCATTATCTTCTTTTTACATGCACAGTACCATTTCGTTTTCTCTATTCCCCATGCAAAACAAAATATGCTAAACATAGTTTATCCTGACACTATAGTTTATGTCAGGGGCAGTTTTAATTGTTCATCTTCCTTTTGTTCTCTCCAAGTTCCAATGGAGATTTTCAAACTCTTCTACTTCATTAATCTTCTCTCAACTATAATGTTAACATCATCTTTAGCAATTGATCGTTACTCACAAGCACTCCTAAGTCTAAAGTCTGAGCTAATAGATGATGATAATAGCTTGCATGATTGGATGGTTCCCTCTATAGGGAACTTAACTACAAGTTCATATGCATGTTCTTGGTCAGGTATCAAATGTAACAAGGACTCAATTGTAACTTCCATAGACCTTTCGATGAAGAAACTCGGAGGTGTACTATCAGGTAACCAATTCAGTTTCTTCACAAATGTTATTCATCTCAACCTGAGCCAAAACTTATTCTCTGGTCAACTTCCAACACAAATTTTCAACCTCACAAGCTTGAAAACCTTGGATATAAGCAGAAACAATTTTTCAGGTCAATTCCCAAAAGGAGTTCACAGCTTAAAAAATCTGGTTGTGCTTGATGCCTTAAGCAACAGCTTTTCAGGAACATTACCTGCTGAATTTTCAGAGTTGAAATATCTTAAAGTTCTTAATCTAGCTGGAAGTTACTTCAGAGATCAATTCCTTTTGAATTTGGTTCTTTCAGAAGCCTTGAGTTTCTTCATCTAGCTGGAAATTCTCTCACAGGAAATATACCACCAGAACTTGGTAACCTCAAAACAGTGACACACATGGAAATTGGTTACAATTTTTACCATGGTTTTATTCCACCACAACTAGGTAATATGAGCCAGCTTCAGTATCTTGACATAGCAAGTGCAAATCTCTCTGGTCCTATTCCAAAGGAACTTTCTAATCTTACAAATTTGCATTCAATTTTTCTGTTCAGAAACCAGCTAACAGGTTCAATACCAAGTGAATTCAACAAAATTCAACCTCTTACAGACTTAGACCTCTCTGATAACTTCCTTTCAGGATCCATTCCTGAAAGCATTTCAGAGCTGAAGAACTTGAGACTACTTAGTCTCATGTACAATGATATGAGTGGCACTGTTTCTGATGGCATTGCACAACTTCCATCCCTGGAAACTCTACTCATTTGGAACAACAGCTTCAGCGGATCACTCCCGGAGAGCTTAGGAAAAAACTCAAAACTCGGGTGGGTTGATGTCTCCACAAACAACTTCAATGGAAGCATACCACCAAACATTTGTGGCGGTGGAGTACTGTTTAAGCTTATACTGTTTTCAAACAAATTCACAGGTAGTCTTTTCTCAATCTCCAATTGTTCTTCACTTGTTCGACTTCGCCTCGAAGATAATTCATTCTCAGGAGAGATCCCTTTAAAGTTCAAACATTTTCCTGAAATCACATATGTTGATCTGTCATTGAACAATTTTGTTGGTGGAATTCCCTCAGATATTTATAAAGCTACTCATTTGGAGTATTTCAATGTATCTTATAATATGCAATTAGGAGGCAACATCCCTTCACAAATGTGGTCTTTGCCTAAACTTCAAAACTTTTCAGCATCTTCTTGTGGTATTTTAGGCACTATTCCCTTATTTGAGTACTGCAAATCAATTTCAGCAATTGATCTTGGTAAAAACAACTTATCTGGAATAATCCCAAGAAGTGTTCACAAATGTCAAGCTCTTGTGGCAATCAAATTATCTTACAATAATTTGACAGGTAGAATACCTGAAGAGCTTGCAAGTATCCCTATTCTTGAAACTGTAGAGTTATCTAACAATAAAATCAATGGCCTCATACCTGAAAAATTTGGTAGTTCATCAAGTTTACAACTTCTCAATGTGTCTTTCAATAATATCTCAGGTTCAATACCAAAATCAAAGTCATTCATATCAATGGGTAGAAGTGCATTTGTTGGAAATTCAGAGCTATGTGGAGCACCTCTGAGACCATGTACTGAGTCAGTAGGAATATTAGGAGGCAAAAGCACTTGGAAGCTTACATATATTATGTTACTCTCTGTAGGGTTGTTAATAATCCTTCTAGCATTGGCTTTTGGAATACATTATTTCAAAAAGGGATTTAAAAGTCAATGGAAAATGGTTTCATTTGTTGGACTCAATCAATTTACAGCAAATGATGTATTGACAAGCTTCAGTACTTCCACTGAACATACACAAGTTCCATCACCTGTTGTTACAAAAGCATTTCTTCCTACAGGTATAACAGTTTTAGTCAAGAAGATTGAATGGGAAACAAGGAGCATTAAGTTGGTGTCAGAATTTATAATGAGACTAGGAAATGCAAGACACAAGAATTTAATCAGAGTTTTGGGGTTTTGCCATAACCAGAACCTTGTTTACCTTTTGTATGATTACTTGCAAAATGGGAATTTGGCTGAGAAAATTGGAATGAAATGGGATTGGGAAGCTAAACTCAGAACAGTGGTTGGAATTGCAAGGGGACTTTGCTTCCTTCACCATGATTGTTACCCAGCTATACCACATGGAGACTTGAAGTCCAGCAACATTGTATTTGATGAAAATATGGAACCCTATTTGGCTAATTTTGGGTTTAAACATGTGTTACAGTTGAGCAAAGGTTTGTCATCAACCACAACTACGCATGAAACAGGTAATATTTCACCTTTTTTTTCCTTATATATTAACCATATGAAAATGAGTAAGATTAGTATTCGGAAAAACTCAAGTCTCAACTAAATAAACTAGTTTTGTGAGGTTAAGTTCAAAAGTACATAAACATAGAACTTTATATGATACATTCGATTTTATGTTTACTTTTTGAATGGAAGAATACAATGAAGAATTGAAAGAGGAACTCTGCAATGATATCTACAATTTTGGAAAGATGATTCTGGAAATCTTAACTGGCGGAAGGTTCACAAATGTAGCAGCCAGCATTCAAAGCAAATCACACGAGGTTCTTCTACGAGAAGTTTGCAATGGTAATGAAGTGAGTTCTACCAGTTCTATACAAGACATTAAACTGGTTCTTGAGGTTGCTATGCTTTGTACTAGAAGCAGATCATCTGATCGCCCATCCATGGATGATGCTCTGAAGCTTTTGTCAAGGTTAAAGGATCTGGAAGATCACAAAAACTCTAAATAAGGGAAATACAAGATTTCCATTTGCATTAAAGCGTTCAAAGCCATTAGAAACGTATAATTTTCTTAGCTGCAAAGTTTGCACATGTGTAATTACATAAGTTTGTATCTTGTATAATGCATATCTCCACTGTTTCAGTGTGCCATATAATTATGTCTCAAGTCTTCCTCAATCCACTTAGTAAAATACTTGAAATGGTATCAATTTAATTGCATAATACATATGATTCACTCTCCCTTTTTTGTATTTGGTAAATAAATCTCCAGTTATTTTGTATGTTTATTTGTCGTCCAATATCCACAGTCAAAGTGTGAACGTATATGTTTTTCTGACACTGGAAAATTGAAGTAACCATTAGTGAGTGGTAAGTGAAACCCAATAAAATAAAACATGTCTAATTTTTAGGCTTATGTACAAGTTGTGATCAAAGCACAGTAAAAATAACACAGAAAACTACATAAGTTTAATTCCTTTTATTAAACTTCAAAATAGTGTTTAAAAACCTTTCAATTTTGTTTATTTTATTTCCTTTCGCTATTGCAATCCATCTATATTAATACAAACTAAATCACTTCTATACTAAGAGTCAATGTGATATCCTCGTACAAATGGGAGTATAAAGGGTCTATAAAAGACAAAAATTGCGAATAGAAAAAACCATCTCTCTTATTTTCACTCCACTAGATGAAGCACTATTGAAACTTTTCAAAAGTAACACAATGAATATTGGTCCTCTATTCTTCCATCTCATAATCTTTAGATCCTCTTAAAAAAATAATTATGAGAAAAACCAGAGATAATTAGCGATAACTATCTCAATAATGTGGAATATTTTTCGCCACCTGTGCAGATAAATGGCCAAACAGAAAACACAATTCCAAAAAAAAATAATTGACAGAAAATTAAATATGAGACAAACGCAATTTTTAACGTGGAAAATTTTCCTCAAATTGAGAGAATAAAAACCACGGGACCTATTCCAGTAAAACTTCCACTATAATAATTAATGGGTACACCAGAGTCTTCCTAATAACAATAGGGAACATCAATCAACAATAACAACCTTATAACAACTTTCCACTAAAATGGGTATGCCAAAGTTACTCTTAGAGAAGATAAAACTACTCAAACTATATATTAAAATAACAAACTCAAGCGGTAGAAATAACATACTAAATTTGTAGATCAAACGGAGCAAGTTTGCTACACACCTATTACCACCACCGGAACCAAACCCATATTTTTTCTTCTCTGGCAGCCGTTCTCTTTCGTTCTACTAATTCTTAGGATTTCTAAATCCCTTTTATTTCCTTCACGTGGGTCTAGCCCAATAATACCTTTTTTTTTTATTTCCATCAGAGAATTTCTTGATAAACACACAATGATCAGAAGTAGTTTTACTATTCCCATGTTTCTCCATGAAAGAATCAAATTTCTTGTACCATTGTCGAGGTGCTTGCTTGATCCCATACAAACTTTTCTTTAATTTGCACACAAGATGCTCTTTATCTTTGACTTTGAAGACCTCTGGTTGCTCCATATAGATCTATTCCTCCAAATCACCGTGAAGGAATGCAGTTGTCACATCAAATTGTTCAACTTCTAGGTTCAAACTAGCTGCTAACCCAAGCACAACTCGGATAGAGGACATCTTCACCACAGGTGAAAAAATTTCATCAAAGTCAATACCTTTTCTCTGATTAAAACCTTTCACAACCAATCTTGCTTTGTATCTTGGTTGAGAACTATTCTCTTCTGCCTTTATCTTGTATACCCATCTGTTCTTGAGTTTTTTTCTGCCATTAGGCAACTTTACCAAATCAAATGTGTGATTCTCATGCAAGGAATTCATCTCTTCTTGCATAGCCTTTAACCACTTTTCTTTATCAACATTTGTAATAGCTTCTTGATAGTATTCTGGCTCTCCACTATCAGTGATTATCACATACTCATGTGGAGGACATCTTTGAGAAGGTTGACGTTCTCTAGTAGATCTTCTCAACTCAAACTCGACTGGTGGCTCAACTGGAACCTGCTCATCATGGTGAGGCACATGATCACCAGTTACATTCTCATCATCTACCTGTATATCTCCCCCATCAACAAAGGTTTCTGCAGGGGGCTTACGCGCAACATTTTCAATATAACTTCTGGAATTTGGTTTCTGTTTTTCAGCTTTATCAAAATCTTCAATAGTCTGGTCTTCAAGAAATATCACATCTCGGCTTCTGATAACTTTCTTATCAAGCTTGGACCTCTCATCTCTTGGAACGTAAACAAAACATCTGCAACCAAAAACTCTCAAATGACGGTAAGAGACATCTTTCCCTATCCACACTCTATTTGGAACATCACCATCAAGTGGAATAGAAGGAGAAAAATTGATCAAATCCACTGCAGTTTTCATTGCTTCACCCCAAAAGGATTTCGATAATTTTGCATAAGAGAGCATACATCTAATTCTGTCATTAATCGTACGATTCATTCTCTCTGCAACACCATTATGCTGAGGTGTCTTTGGAACTTTTTTCTCAAACCTGATTCCATGTTCTCTACAGTACTCTTCAAATGGACCTTTGTATTCGCCACCGTTATCTGATCGAACACATTTCAATTTCCTCCCCTTTTCTCTTTCAGCCTTTGCATGAAAATGCTTGAAGACTCCAAATACCTGGTCTTTAGATTTCAAAGGAAATGCCCACACTTTTCTAGAGTGGTCGTCAATAAAAGTAACAAAATATGATGCACCACCAAGAGATTTACTATCCATCATACAAAAATCAATATGAACTAAATCAAGAATATTTTGTCTCCTATGAGGACCAGTATTATGAAAAGAAACTCTATGTTGTTTTCCAACAAAACAATGAGTGCAAGTTTTTAGAGACGTACCTTTCACAGGAAGAAAGTTTTTCTTCGCAAGTATGTTGAGTCCTTTCTCACTCAAGTGACTGAGGCGCATATGCCACAAATCAGAAGATGCATCTTCAATTGCATTCACTTCTTCCTTGCATAACTTCTTAGGCGTCCTATAGAGAGAAGTGGAACTTTGCTCCTTTGCAACCACTAGGGACCCTTTGGTGATTTTACATATACCACCACCACCAAAGTAAGTGTGGTAACCCTCAATGTCCAAGGCTTTCACTGAAATCAAATTGAGACGAATATTAGGTACATGTCTAACATTCTTCAATTGAAGCTTGAAACCAATCCCAGTTTCAACCCAAACATCTCCCATACCGATAATTTTACATACTCCTTCATCTCCCATTTTTACCATGCCAAAATCACCAGCACTATAAGATGAGAAGAAATCACGCCTAGGAGTAACATGATATGAGGCATCCGAATCAATAATCCAAGTTGAATCCTGACATGCAAGGTTTTATGGAATTATCATCACAAACAATGTAGACATTATTAACAGATGCAACTGTTGTTGTATCTTTATCATTTTTCTTCTATTTGTCTTCATCTCTTTCCCTTGATTGATCTCTCTTAAGGAACCTGCAATTTTTTTTTATGTGACCCACTTTGCCACAATGATAGCATATCACTTCTTTTCTATTCCTCGACTTGCTTCTTGACTTGCTACGACTTTTAGAGTTGTCGCGTCTATGGAAGTTTCTAGATTGACTTCTCCCCCGTGACTCTGTAACTAGTGCTTCTGACTTTGAGGAAGAACCAATCAAACCACGTTCCTTTCTTCGAGCTTCTTCATTCAACATGCTCTCTTTAACTGTTGACATTTTCAACTTTTCACTTGGAGTTGAATTGGTCAACGTCACAACAAGGACTTCTCAATTATCAGGAAAGGAACTCAACAATAAAAACGCTTGCAACTCATCATCTAATTTAATTTCTGCAGTTGTCAACTGATTCACTGTATTTTGAAAAATACTCATATGCTCTGCCATTGAATCCCCATCTTTGTATTTCATATTCACCAGCTTCCGAATCAAGAATGTTTTATTTTGCACATTATTTCGTTCATACAACTCTTTTAATTTTTCCCACATCTTGTTAGCATCTATTTCAGTTTCAACATTTGGATACACACTAAGATCCAACCACTGCCTTTCTATTCATCTTCTTCCAGTCAGCGTCAAATTTATCTGCGGGTTTAGCAGTGTCACCCTCAATACGACCATACAAATCTTTACTGTATAACATGTCTTCCATGAGAGTCTTCCAAAGTGTATAATTAGAAGAGTCTTCCAAAGTGTATTATCTAGCAGTTCTCTTTCGTTCTACTAATTCTTAGGATTTCTAACTCCCTTTTATTTCCTTCACGTGGGCTTAGCCCAATAATACCTTTTTTTTTTCTTTTTTTTCAATAATAATAATACTAATAAAACTAGTGAGTTCCACTTGGAGAGTGAACCCACCCAACAATAATCATCGCAAACTTATATGTCATAAAATACTTCTATGATAGATCAAGACATAACATACCTCTAAGCCACAAGGATACTATTAGTTTACAATGTTTTTAAAGAGGTTTTTTTTTTAGAAAAAAGCATACAGTTCCATTTACAAATTGTTAAACTAATAGAAAGAAAAAAATTGATAAAAAAATAAAATAAATAAAATAAAATAAAATAAAACTCTTAGTAGACCCTCCACGTATATAAGCGGCGTCATCTGTCGGTCACTTATTTGAGTGTTAAGAACGTGTTTGAAAACTCATGGTTCCCGTGACCATATAATCCAATGGAAAAAACTCCATTTAAGTGAAAAACACAGGAATGCACGTACCAAAAAATATGATGTATAGTTTCTTTTCCATGTATATGGTTCTCTTTGATTTCAATGTATATCAGTTAAGTTTCTTTTCCATTTTCATTTATTCACCCAACCTTCAATTAAGGGGATGCACGTACCAAAAAGAAATGATAAATTATGATGTATAGATAATCTTTAAACTTCCAATCGTAGGTAATTGAGCATACGTGCATCAACTACAATAGCTTCAAAGTATAGGCGGAAGATAAAAATATGCACAAATCATCAGCTTCTACATACTTACATTAAGCATCGAAGGAAAATGGAAGGTACCAAATGAAGTAACAGTAGCCAAAATCAAAGAAGCAAGAAAGAGTCCACATCGAAATCCAACAACACAAATCTGACATGAAAAGTCAAAGTAGGGAGTAGAGACGATCTATTTTAGAAAGTTGGATTTTCTACGGTTGATTTAACTTATACCTTTAAAATATTAAAAACCCAAATATACCCCTTTTAATTTTCATTAAATTAATAGTAAAAAAAATACTCAAACATTTCATCTCTCACTAAAATTTCATGTAAATAATATTTTTTCTCTTAAATATCTGGTACAGACTTTATAATTATCGAAAATTTTAAGACACAAAAATTTCTGCTAGTAGAAATTATTTATCGGAAATTTCGTCAATAAAATTTCTAATACATTATTTATACTACCAGAAATTTTGTGCCTTGAAATTTCCAATAACTAATTTTACTCTATCGGAAATTTGTGTCTTAAAATTTTCGATAGTTAATTAATTTTATTTTACCAAATTTTGAAATTTCCCGATATCGTAGTATCAATTTTATTTGGATTTTTTTTAACTTGTTCTTTTTTTTTTTTGAAGTAAGAAAGTGAGAACACCATTATGTATAGATTTGACTCAAGCATTCACAATGATCCAATCTTTGAGTCACGAGAAGTTGTCATATCATGGACAAGAGAGATTGACCGACAAAATCGAGTACTTGTTATCATTAATCGATCTGACATAGAGACCGGACACAGAGGAAGAAAGTCAAAATTAATTTTTGGTTGTGATATAGGTAAAAAATATAAGTCAAATAAAAGTAACTCAAAAATTTCAACTAAAACATGTGATTCTTCGTTTAAACTTAGATAGACCGCTATTTTCCTATTAGATTGTGTAGGAGGTCAACTCGAAAATGTTCAACAGTGTTTTTCACTCCTCTGGTCCTCGCTGAAAATAAGTTGAATATAAAATAAATGTAAAACTTAAAAAAAAAAAATTTAATGGAAATTTCAACAAGGAATGAAATTTTCGGTAGTTAAAATTCATTTTTTTAAATTTTAGGGAGTTTCAACCGGAAAAATTTGACTATACATAATGGTGTTTTTTATCCCTTCTTAAAAAAAAAAGACAATTATTTTTTAAAAAAATCCAAAAAAAAGAAAGTTACAAAAATCTAAAATAATAATAATAATACGTACCAGAATTTTAAAATTTGAAAGTTCTGATAGAGTAAAATTAACTACTATTTTCAGTCAATATAAATATTTGTACCGGAAATTTTGTTGGCGAAATTTCTAATAAATATTTCTACTATAGAAAATTTTGTGCCTTGACATTTCCAATAGTTATAAAGTCTCTACCGAATATTCGAGAGAAAAATATTATTTACCAAAAAATTTGATGCGAGGTGAAATTTTAGAATAACTTTTTTTACTATTAATTTAATAAAAATTAAAAAAAACATATTTGAGTGTTTAATATTTTAAGAGAATATAAAATTAAATTGAGAAGTAAAAAATTCAACTTTCTTTATTTTGTAGTATGAAATAAAAATAACACGTCAGAGCATGAAGACAAAGGTTTAAAATTTATAGTTGGTTTAAAATTTATAGTTGGTTGTTAAGTTAAAAATAAATTACAAGACATTCTTAATTAAAATAATTTTATTATCAATGATTAAAATATCTTAAACATAAAAATCATTTTAATTAATTTAAAATTTATCAATCTGATATATTTTTTATTTATTTATCAATTTTAAAATAAATAAATAAATAAAATTATTAATTTGAAATATTTATTATTTTAAAATTTAAACTATTTATCAATAATTTAAAATTATAATAAATAAATTATTTATCAATCAGATATAATTTACTATAATTTATTATTTATTAAATTATTTTTAAGTTTTAAAATTATTTATTTTAAAACCATAATAAATAAATAAATTATAAAGGATAAAAATAAATTTTAGTCACGATAATAAAGATAAAATTAAAAGAAAAAATAATAAATTATTTATTTTAAAATATTAATTATTTTAAAATATTAATTATTTTAAATTATCTATAATTAATTTAAAATTATAATAAATAAATGATTAGTGCTCATCAACTTTTGAAAACACTTACTCTTTTATTAGTTGAAATGTACGTCAGTCCTATTACTTTTTGTGAGACCCTACATGTATTTCATCTTATAAGAAGGCAAGTGTGGAAAGAAATTGTTCTTAGCACCAAAATTATTTATTAATTGGTTATATATTTTTTAAAACGTGGCAATTTTTTCCTGAATATCCATTCGTGTGTGATTCAATATAAACGGTAATTTGGAAGCAATATTGCAGGATTAATACGGCTAACACATTTACCTACATCTTCAAAGACCCATTAAAAATAAGTTCAAGTCAGTCAGCTCCTCCACATGACACAGAACTTTCATTTATTAAGCAGAAAAGGGGTTTTTAAGCTGAATTTTATTGTAATTAATTAGAAATGATTGAGGAAGTTAATTTTCTTTAAACCAAATAAGTCTTACAGTAAAGAGAAAAGATTGGATATGGAGATGCGAAAATCCACAGCAAAACAATGATACATTTTTAAATTTTATTAAATTTTATTTACTTTTCATCGTTAACTTTAAATAAGAATACGGATGTGAGATTCTTTTTACAAGAAAAAATTGAATCAAACAATTTTTTTTTATATATTTAATTTCAACTAAAAAAAATTATTTTATTTTAAAATGTAAATGAACATTCTTTTAACAATTAACAAATTATCTTTACAACAATAATAATAATAATAATAATATCTAATAAATTGTGTTCTTTTCTTTTTCAAAATGATAAAAAGTTATTTTCTAGCAAAAATTTTTATTTATTACATGATGAACTACTTCTACGGAAAAAAATAATGTCATTTTCATGTATCATATGATATTGAGATAAATATGACGTAAATATTTTATTCAACCACAAAATTTGATTTAATATGCTTAATAAAATAGAGTTTATAACCATCAAGGTCTAGTGTAAATAGTTGGTGTGCAAGGTACATGAGTTTTGTAAATTATATATGGAGTATCTGAGTTAAAAAAAAAAGGCTTAATTGCAATTTTGGTCTTCCTATTTTAGCTGAATCACGAAAGTAGTCTTCCTATTTTGTTTCTCATCAGTTTTGGTCTCCTAAACAGAATTTTAGTCACAAGCTTGATGAAATATCAACTTTGTGCACTTATTTAAGTCACACTATGACTCAAGATCTCATGGTGTAACTGAAATCTATGAGCATAAGTAGTATGATGTGACTTACAAAAATGATATTTCATCAAATTTTTGACTAAAATTATGTTTGAGAGACCAAAACTGGGGAAATAAAATAGGGGGACTACTTCGTGATTCAGCTAAAATAGGGGACCAAAACTACAATTAAACCAAAAAAATAACATTGTTCGTGTACTTTACAATAATATTTTAAAATACTGATATAACTTTTATCATATTCATTGTATAAATATTGTTTTATCAAATAAATTAATGTTTTTTGTATTGACAATATATCATGTATGTAAGAAATTACTATTATGATTATAAAAAAATATAGTATACAATAATTTGTCATACATTAACTACACCGTGTCAAAAATAAAAATAAATAAATATTATGATTTTAAAATAATGTAATCATATAAGAGTTTTAAAATATTTTTTATTTATTAAAGAATTATATGAGTCTTACATTATATAAAGAATACTAGAAATAGCGTTTTATCCGCAGATATGGACTAAAAATTCGCAGGAGCACACGTTACCCGTAGATTTACTGGCGGAACCATATCCCTACGTAAATCTTTGTGGATAATTGTTTTACGAGGATTTCTGAATCCATACCCGCGGGTATACCCGCAGAAAAAGTAACTAAATTCCATATCAAGTATTTAGTAAACTTAAGACATTTTCTTTCGCAGTACTACTCTTAAGGTAAATAAATCTGCAGTACTACTCTTACAAATATCTTTCGCTATGAACATCCGCAGGTATATCCATATGAAATTGTGCATCAAACATTTTTCGTGTGAAAATCCGCAAGTAATTTCGCATCAAAATAAAGAATTCACAAAATATTTGATTAACTTTTCACTAAAAATATATAAAAACATTATTATAAATATATTATTAAATATTTAATATTGTCTTTAATTTAAATACTATTGCAATATTTTTGAAACAAAAATTTATATCACGTTCACAAATTAAAATAAATGTTAATTAAAGCATCATCCAACAATTGCGAGACTTGTAAACAAGATTTATATCATGTTCGCAAATCATAACTAAATATTAATTAAAACATGATCCAAAAAAAAAAATTAAGTATAATCAAGTACATGATACACAACCAAATTAACAAAATAAAAACAAATATTACTCAATATAATCACTACCAATGTCATCATCCCCACTATTGATGAACTTGGACGAGAAGATCCAACAAATCATAAATGTTGCATAAGAAACGTTACATTTTTGTTGGTCTCGACCATCTCCTTTTTTTGTCGTTGCAATTGTTGCTTCATCAACAACTTTTATTGCTCATGTCTTTGCAACGATTCTTTCAAGACTGAAATTCTGAAGTGCAGTGAGTTTACTAAGAGTGTTGTGTGGGATTTGACCATTTAATCCAGAAATTTGTAACTGAAGTGCTACAACTCTTAATGATTCAGTGTTGCATGTAACTCTAGTCCATTTTCTGCATAGAGAAGAGGATTTATTTGCATCATCCAACAATTGCGAGACTTGTAAACAAGATTTATATCATGTTCGCAAATCATAACTAAATATTAATTAAAACATGATCCAAAAAAAAATTAAGTATAATCAAGTACATGATACACAACCAAATTAACAAAATAAAAACAAATATTACTCAATATAATCACTACCAATGTCATCATCCCCACTATTGATGAACTTGGACGAGAAGATCCAACAAATCATAAATGTTGCATAAGAAACGTTACATTTTTGTTGGTCTCGACCATCTCCTTTTTTGTCGTTGCAATTGTTGCTTCATCAACAACTTTTATTGCTCATGTCTTTGCAACGATTCTTTCAAGACTGAAATTCTGAAGTGCAGTGAGTTTACTAAGAGTGTTGTGTGGGATTTGACAATTTAATCCAGAAATTTGTAACTGAAGTGCTACAACTCTTAATGATTCAGTGTTGCATGTAACTCTAGTCCATTTTCTGCATAGAGAAGAGGATTTATTTGCATATATTAATTAGCTTTCTCTATCAATTCATAGCTATTCTAAATTACTAGCTTTATAGTAAAACATTGTTTAATTTGTTAAATCATTTGTCCAGTCTAGATAAGGCAGTTTATTTTTGTTGTTAATATTGACTTAGTCATCTTTGAACTACATTTATATTTAATTTCGTACTGGTCAGCCGACAATGACAGTGGAGAATTCTAAGGTGTTCAAATAATATTTGCATAAATCTTGAGAGATAAATCTAATTGTCCAAAAAAAAGAAGCAGGCGTTTTATTTGTCTAGATTCTCTAAATTCTTCAATTTCTAACAACAAAAAATCATTCAAAGACAACAATCAGATGCACAGATGAAAAACCAATGTACTATTCAATAAATCTAGGGCAACCAAAACTTGATCATTGAAGCAAACTACTAAAAATCGGGAAAAAAAATATCAAAACGTGAGAAAATTCAGCTATTTATTAAGTTACTTGACAACTGAGATGCTTCTAAATAACAACAAACTCAATGATGTCTATAGTTAATTCTGCAAATCACTTTTCAGCAATTGTGCATGGTATTTTTGTGCATGTCTATAATTTCTAATTTTTGAGGCTTCTTTAATCTGCACAAGTTAGAGAAGTCTTGAGGCATGCACAAATCCTCTATATCTTTATTTATTTACTACATCATTTGTATTAGCATATAGTTATATCACATGTAATTCACTATTAGATAGGAGTTAGTTATGGAGAGTTAGTTAAGCTTATAACGACCTAACTCTCCTCACATTGTTTTCTATTACTGATGCATGCAAGCATCAAATCACTCATTATAACAAGTATTTGAAAAATCACAAAATGCACATTGCATTCATCTTCCATTAATGAAAACAGAGTTTCAGATTGATAAAAAATCAATCTTACAAAAATACAAAACATATTAGACATAAGCTTAATTGAAAATACCTCTATGCAGGTAGCATTGTCAAAACTCTTTGGCTCCTTCAACTTGACAATAGGCTCCAACCTCATAAATATACTAGATCTGCAACTAGAAATTTTTTTGAATTAAAAACTGTGATAAATTGAGACTAATTCAAACATTGTGCTTTAGAAATATGGTAGGCAAATATTGAAAAACAAAATGAAAAAGCATATCCCTTCATATTTACGCCTATGAGTGGCTACTATATCTGAGTGTTTTAGAGTCATAATATGAAGTTTAACATTTTAACAATAATGTAAAACTGTCACACTTCCAGGTACTTTATATAAGCAAAAGTAAGATATTCAATTTGAAGCACGTTAACATGTACAATGGATCTTAACATTAATGTAAAATAAGTACCTTCGAACTGAGTGAAATTAAACCAACCATTCCAAGCATTGGCTTCATTAGAAGTCCACAATCATTTTTAATAACCTTTGAGTTGAATCAGGGGAACCAAAAAATCAATTATTTTGCCATAGATATATAACAAGAACAATTAAGTGATAACTCAATGATAACATGAAATGCTACCTGATCTGTCAATTTTTAATCGAAGATTTGTTTGTCCTCTCCCTACACAATTTTCCATATTCTTCAATGTTTCGGTGACATGCCTTCATATCAAAATTATGCTCTACTTTAGCTTCCATTGCAACACTGTCACCTAAAATAAAGGTAAAAGTTGTTACCTAACTCAAGGAAACCAATCTATAATATTGTGACAACTGAAAGAAAAATAAGCAATATATAAAAGTAGTACTCATCATTTTTTTTTTATTATAATAGATCACAGTTATCAGAAACACCATAGCTCACTTAACGAACTTTAATGTCATATTTACTTTTCCAATGTTAATTCTCAAAATAAACGTCATGTTCATAACAGAGAATTATTTTTTAGTATCCAAGTGTTAATTCTCAATATAACTTATCTATTGTACTACACTGATACTAACATCAATATTATAACATCAAGTATGGTTTTTAAGCTATCCTATAGGCCTGATAATGAAGGATAGAAGATTTGAAAACAGTTAACTGATATGAAAGGTATTGTGGTCAACTTAAAACCTCAGAAATTGAGGGCATACCAATGACTCTAGACAATCCTTTTTTTTTTTTGCATTTATATGGTGAAATAACTCTGTCAGTAGCTAGATTCCCCATCTGCAACTTAATCCACCAAACTTCATATAAATCAAATGAATAACAACATATGGTAGTATCTAATCTCATATGAAGTGATGACTGCTAAGTGGACAACTAGGGGAGTAAGGTATCCAATACCATATGTTATGTACATTTGACAATTCAACTGTATCTCCATGCTTTTTGAATCATTGTTTAGAAAGATTCCAGTCTATATTGTTTCCAAATTGAAGTTCAGTATGAAATTGGTTGCCATTCATTGATACTCACAATTTAAGAATTTCCAACCAAAATCATGGATTCAACTTCAATCAAGTATACATGAACCTTTAAAATAATATCAACAAGGACTCAATTAATAAACTTAAGAGATGATGAGAATCTAGAAATAGACAGGAATGAGGCATATGAGCCCTATCAGACATCGCTCATACCCTTAAGGTATTCTCGACAGACACGTGCACATAAGTACTGCTCCAAGAATGTTATCTCCCCCATGATCACATAAAAAAACCCGGAACATGGACACACCAAACAAAAGTCAACTGTTAGAGAATATCATAGGTACAATCATCGGTTGGTGACCCTTTACATTATGGTGGAAATTGGGCTTTGCCCTAAGATAATACCCGAGTTCATTCCACCGACTGTTACCTTGACGACGAAAATGTTGTTAGACTTCCCTGACTGACACTCGTCGACTTCTTGGGCATACGACCCCATCTCAATCAGAGATACATATATGGGTCGAGTCAGAGCTCCCACTTTTGGTAGTGAGCTGTTTTGAGATTCATGTGTCGTCGAAGCCACTTATCTTGTTGGTCGACCTGACCTCTGAGGAGACTGGTCCCTCCATGGCTGATGAGGAGGAAGAAGTTACTTCGAAGAGAGATACTGCGTCAGGTGGGACTTGTACAGTGTGTAGAGGTCACCCTTACTATTGTAGTTGCTAGTGGATGATCAGATTAGTTTTGTTGTATATGGCCTTAGTGTCTTTCTTTTGGTGGTTGTACGTTTTTTTTTGGAGCTTTTAAAACCATATAAGTATTTTTACCATTTAAAGACATAGTTTAGATATTCATTATCTTCAACGCCATGAGGTGTTTTAAAATAAACTTCTTCAGTTATATAACCATTTAGAAATTCACTTTTCATGTCCATTTGATCTAAAATAATACCATTAAAAGCTGCAAATGAAAGTAAGATTTTGATTGCCTCTAACCTTGCCACAAGGAAAAAGGTTTCAATGTAATCAACACTTTCTTGGTGAATGTACCTTGGAGCTACAAGTCTAGATTTAGTTATTACCACTTCACCTTTTTCATTTAACTTGTTTTTGAAAACCCATTTGGTTTCAGTAAGTTTCTTTTCTTTGTGTTTGGGCATCAGATCCTGTTGATTATTATGACCTCGTTATTACAGAATATGACACTCGTTATCAAATTAAAACAATATAGAAAACATAATTCGTCTAGCATACAATTAAGATCAAACATACAATCATACGATGCAAGATTTATTCAGATTTATACACAGCGGAAATATAGCATAGCATACAAGATAAAAGTAAAAAGATAAGGGATAGAATGCACCAAGGTTTATCCTGGTTCAACTGTCAATATGACAGCCTACATCCGGTCCTGACAATCCAACTGGATTTCAGCTTTTTCTTCAATAGAAAGAATTGAGACTTGTTTACAGATTGTCCAGTTTCCTCGAAACCTATCTATCTAACTCAATCTCTTCCCTATTGCTTAACCCCTTGATCCTTGCAGTCACTCGTCAGACTCACACAAGATCAAGTCCAGCTCCTTCTTGATGATCTTTACATCAACGAAGATCGCCACCAGTTTTCATACTGGATTTTTCACAGTTGTTTCTTTTTACAAAACTTTGTTCACATAAAGAAATAAAAGAAGTACAGAGTTTGTCTTCAATCTCTATCAATGTATCTCACACAATAACCTGGTTGTTCATTTGAGTGTTCGTGAGATCATTGTCTTTTTCTCTCAAGAATTCTTTTTCAGCTCTCTTTTGATTATGAATAATCTTTTTGGTCTTGATCTGAAAAAGTAATATCAAAATGTTATCAAAAATGTTCTTAAGAGTTCTTCAGTGTTCTGAAGTATATTCAAGTGTTTTCAAGTGTTTTTGAGAAAATGATTGAAAACTGTTTATATAGTTTCTGAAAAACAACTGATAAATCGATTTACCAATCGATTCATTAATGTGATAAAACGGGCTCAATCGATTATCGCAAGTCTTGTTTTTCTTGAATCTTGAAACTATATAAACTAATCGATTTCCTAATCGATTCTTTTAATACACTTTTCAGAAAATTATGTGCAGACTTAGATGAATCGATTGCATAATCGATGTCAGGTGTTTTGTTCCAATAACAAAATCACACCAATCGATTACTTAGTCGATTCACTAAGTCTCATAATCGATTCACAAATACACATAATCGATTTGGCCATAAACTAAGAGTTCCCTGTGATTTCAAATATTTGTTTCAATCGATTTGCCAATCGATTGTGTTTAAAATAGGAACTTAGCTAATTTCATGTTAATCGGAGTGCCAATCGATTTGGTAGTATGTTTCTGAAAAGTTCTTACCAGTTGGTTTGGCTCAATGGATTTCCTAATCGATTGATACCAAACTTAACATGATTGAAATTCTCACAATAGATTGTCCAATCGATTGTGTTTGTCACATGTCATGTTACTTTTGAAATATTATTTACGCAATCGATTTGTCAATTGATTAGCCTAGTAAATGGATTGTCCCTGTGACTTGCCCAATCGATTTCCCAATCGATTTGTTTCAATCAGTTTTTACTTTGTGATTTGCACAGTCGATGTGCCAATCGATTAGGATGCAAATCAGGTTGCCACTGACTTGCACAATTTTTATCACTGATTGTGCCATTCGATTGCCTAATCGATTGTGTAACCACAAACTACATGTTTCCTTACAACCCTTTTACGAAATCGATTGCCTAATCGATTTGCTCAGTAGATTTTCAACTTTTGTTGATTTCTTGAGTTCCAAGTAATTGTCTCAAGTATGTAGGGTTGAGTTGTTGTTCCTGAAATCTTACTTAGTTAAAATGTTAGATTTATCATATGATGTATGAACATTGTATGTTTGTTAATTATCTCAAAATTAGGAATAAGAGTGGTCTTGGAAGATTCTTCATTAACAAGTGATACCTTGAAGTGTTTCAGAATCTTGGTAATCAGTTGAGGATAAGGCAGCACCAGCTTACTCTGTGAAGCCTCCAACATGTGCCTTAGCACAATCCATGCCCAGCTCATCCTGAGCTCCTTGGACAATCCCCATAGCAGTAGTATATCCAACTTCTGGACTACAGCATGGTTACCGGATCGTGGCACAAGCATTCGGGTCAAAGTATACATAAGCATCCGATGTTGGACCTTCATTTGACCAATAGGCAGTGAAACCGTTTCAACAAAGCCATCAATCATCAGATCCTTAACAGCAGTATGCCTATCAAACGATGCTTCCCATCCTTCGTCAGCAGTGTCAGCATCAGAACTGCCGTCTATAGATGTTCCATGAAATGGCAATCCTGTCAGAACAGAAAAATCTTCAAAGGACATAGATATCCTTTTCCCTTTAACTTCAGCCTTGAATCCGTCTTCAGTAAGCTTGAAGGTTGAGTAGAATTCCCTTATTAAACTTGGATAACTATCAAGAGTTGATGAAAGAAAGTTTTCAAGACCATGAAACCTCAAATGGTCTTGGAAACTGAATCCTTCTGAATCAAAGTAAGCAAAATCCAGAGTCCGACCCTCATGGATTTTCCTTTTAAGAAAGTCAGGTGGAATATTAACTTCCGCACCTTTTTCTTTAGATGAAGGAGCTTTCTTCGGAGGAGGAGAAAAAACTGTTTTCTTCTTCTTCTGAGAAATTTCCTTCATGGCGTCAGCCAAAAAGCTTTTCAGTGGGTGGCTCCTTTCTCTTCTTGGATTTCTCTTGATTAACAGCAGGTGTCTTTCCTTTATCCTTGGCAAGAATCTTATGAGTGGGAATGGGAACCCTTTTAGTTAACGTAGGTGGAGGTGAAGGGGTTCGCCCACTTGACGATGATGATGGTGAAGGAGTTCGGATTTGTGTTTGCTTAACACGTGCCATAAGTGTAAGTTGAAGTGTGTTTGAATGTAGATAGTAAACAAGAATGATTGTAGAACACAGAGTAGAGAGATGAAACAGAGAAAAATTTGAGAAATCTGGAGATGTAAAGTGAAGAAATCGATTGGTAACTGTTCCTTTTTAAACTCTCAAATGCGTCAATCGATGTCCCAATCGATTATGTTACCGTTGCTGGGTAATCTCAATCGATTTAGTAATTATTGCATTCAACGGCTAGTAAAGGAGAGTCACAACGGTCATATCGTGAATCGATTCCCAAATCGATTTCCAGATTTACTCAATCGATGTCCAAATTGATGTATTTAAGGTTAAAAGGTGAACTAGTCGATTTCCAAATCGACGCTCGAGCAGGGTTAAAAAAAATTTCTGAAATTTGAAGTCTGGGGCCAACGCAATCGATTCCCAAATCGATTTTGTAAACTATGTACTAAGCTGGTAATCGATTACCCAATCGATTTAACTGGAAAACACTGCAAGCACCAGAAGTGTCTTGTGAAAGGGTTCAAAGATCAGACCTCACTAGGATCAATGATCCCTAGTTTCATCCTTATATGCAGGAAACTTTCTCTTGGTAAAGCTTTGGTAAATATGTCAGCCAGCTGTTCAGCTGTGTTAACATATTCAAGCTTAATGATCCCATTTTGAAAGTGATCCCTTATAAAATGATGTCTTACTTCAATGTGCTTGTTCCTGGAGTGCATCACTGGATTCTTAGTAATGCTTATTGCACTTGTGTTATCACACACAATAGGTACTGTTCCCAAGTCAACACCAAAATCCAATAAGTGCTGTTTCATCCAAAGAATCTGAGCACAGTAGCTCCCAGCTGCAATGTATTCAGCTTCAGCAGTTGATAGTGCAATGCTAGTCTTTTTCTTGCTAAACCATGACACAAGGGAGTTTCCAAGTAAATGACAAGTTCCATAAGTACTTTTCCTGTCTAGTTTGCATCCGACAAAGTCTGAATCTGAGTAACCAACTAAGGTACATGTTGATCCCTTAGGATACCACAAGCCTAGACTCTTAGTTCCTACTAGATATCTGAAAATCCTCTTAACTGCACTAAGGTGAGAGTCCTTAGGATTTGATTGGTATCTTGCACACATGCAAACACTGAACATGATGTCAGGTCTGCTTGCTGTAAGATAGAGCAATGATCCTATCATACCCCGAAACCTAGTAACATCTACGGGTTTACCTTTCTCATCTATGTCTAAGTAATTTCCTTGACTCATGGGAGTATCAATGGACTTAAGGTTTCAAAAACTAAATTTCTTTATCAAATCATTACAATATTTAGTTGACTAATGAAAATGCCTTGCTTGCTTTGGTTAATTTGAAATCCCAAGAAATAAGATAGTTCACCCATCATTGACATTTCAAATTTACCTTTCATTAAATTTCAAAATCTTTACACAACTTATTGTTTGTAGATCCAAATATTATGTCATCAACATATACTTGGACCAGCAAGATATCATTTCCAGTAGTCTTTGTGAAAAGGGTCTTGTCAACATTTCCTCTTAAAAAGTTTTGTTGAATGAGGAAATTGTTGAGTTTCTCATACCAAGCTCTTGGAGCTTGTTTCAACCCATAAAGGGCCTTTGATAGCTTATACACATGATTAGGAAGATCAGGATTTTCAAAACCAGGTGTTTGGCTAACAAAAACTTCCTCTTGGAGGTCACCATTGAGAAATGCGCTTTTCACATCCATTTGATAAAGATTAAAATCCATTATACATGCATAAGCAAGTAAAAATCTAATGGCTTCTAACCTAGCTACAAGGGCATAGGTTTCATCAAAATCTATTCCTTCCTCTTGACTATAACCCTTGGCTACTAGCCTAGTTTTGTTTCTGGTTATAACTCCATTTTCATCTAATTTGTTCCTGAACACCCATCTTGTTCCTATGATGTGCTTACCTTCTGGTTTAGGTACTAAACTCCACACCTTGTTTCTCTCACACTGGTTTAACTCCTCTTGCATAGCAAGTATCCACTCACTATCTAACAGGGCTTCCTTAATGTTCTTAGGTTCAATCTGAGACACAAAGGCTGTAAAGTTACAGAATTGTCTAAGGTTCTTCCTAGTTGCAACACCTTTAGAGATATCCCCTATAATGTTATCTATGGGGTGGTTTCTGTTGAACTTCCATTCCTTAGGTAAATCATCAGTCCTTATAGGTTCTACGCAGTCAGTTCTAGTTGGGGGAACATCTACAGGTTGTTCTAATGGTTCAGACTCTACAACTTCATCCAAAAAGTCATCAACCATAGGAGGAGTTTTGTTCAAGTTTTCTGCAAATAATTCATCAAACTTTACATGAACTGACTCTTCTATGGTCTTTGTTCTTTTGTTGTAGATTCTATAGGCCTTACTGGTTTGAGAGTATCCTAGAAAAATACCTTCATCTGCCTTAGGGTCAAACTTTCCTAGGTGTTCTTTGCCATTGTTCAACACAAAGCACTTACAACCAAAGATTCTAAAGTAGGAAATGTTTGGTTTTCTACCCTTGTACAGCTCATAGGGGGTTTTTCTAAGCAGGGGCCTAATGAGAACTCTATTGAAAACATGAGTGGCTGTACTAATTGCATCTGCCCAAAAGTACTTAGATAGGTTAGAGTCCTTAAGCATAGTCCTAGCTAACTCCTCTAAGGATCTATTTTTCCTCTCCACTACCCCATTTTGCTGTGGTGTCCTAGGGGCTGAATATATGTGGTTTATTCCATGTTGTTCACAGTAAGTTTGAAAAGAATCATTTTGGAATTCACCTCCATGATCACTTTTAATTGATATAATTTTTTGGTCATTCTCATTTTGAATCAAAGTAGCAAATTTTTTAAAAGTTGAGAATGCCTCACTCTTGTGAGCCAGAAAATATGTCCATGTGAACCTGGAATAGTCATCTACCAACACATATCCATAAAGGTTACCTCCAAAGCTCTTCACTTGAGCAGGACCAAAAAGGTCCATGTGTACTAACTGCAAAAACCCTATTGGTTTTGACCATATCTATTGAGGGAAAAGAAGTTTTAACTAGTTTGCTTCTCTCACAGGAGTCACAAAGCCTATCCTTAGTAAACTTCTTGTTAGGGAGACCTATAACTAGCTGTTTGTTGACCAGTCTATATGAATATGCGCTATACGTTTATGCCATAACCAAGTCTCATCTGAATTAGATAAAAAACAACATATAGTACTTGGCAAAGAATTAAAATCTAACCTATAAATGTTGTTAATTCTATCACCAACTAACTTTATGTGTTTGTCATCTTTATGCTCAATAATACAAGATTGTGATGAAAAACTTACCTGGAAGCCTTTATCACATAGCTGGCTTATACTCAGCAGATTGTGTTTTAGCCCTTCTACATACAAGACATTTTTGATTACTGCAGTTGACTCATTGCCTATGTCACCAATTCCAATAATCTTTCCTCTATTGTTGTCACCATATTTGACAAAACCTCCTACCTTTAATGTCAAGGACAGGAATTTGGATTTGTCTCCTGTCATGTGCTTTGAGCATCCGTTATCTAAATACCAAGAATGCTTAGTGGATGTCAAGCACACCTGCAATACACAATCAGAATTTTATATTAGGTCCCCAATTTAAATTGGGTCCTGGAAGGTTAGTGTCAAAAATTGGTTTCTTTGCTATCCAAACTTGCTTCCATCCTCTATTGGCTAGTTTTTTAAATTTGCAATTTGAAACAAAATGTCCCTTTCTACAACAGAAGTGACATGTACCATCAAAGGATGAATGTTTGTTTGGTTTAGTAAAGATGTCATACATATTCTTTGAAATAGCAGATTTTTGACTATGTTTGACATTTCTGGTTTGCATATAACCAATACCATATCTAGTGTTATTCCTTTTAACATGCATATTGGGTTTATATCCTAAACCAGATTTTTCATTAACATGTCTTTGATTGCTAAGTATGACATTCAATTTATCTTCACTACTAGCAAACTTCAATAAATTAGATTTTAATGATGCAACATTTTTTCAAGTTCAATGCATCTTGCAGATTTGTCATGTGAATCCTTTTTCAGTTGTTCATACAAATTTTCATTTTCTTTATGATCATTTTTCATTTGCTCAAGCATTTTCTTTGTACTTATCAATTGTTTAATAGAATTCACATACTCATCATGCAGTTCATTGAAAGCTTCTTGCAATTCATCATAAGATGGATTAGATTGTGAACTAACCTCATTTTCTGATTCTGAGTCGGTATTTGCCATAAGACATAGATTCGCTTCTTCTTCATCTAAAGAGGCAGAGGATTCTTCGTTGTCATTCCATGCAACATATGCTTTTCTGATTTTGGTGGCTGGTTCCTTGCCTTAAGTTTTTGTAGCTCTATTTTTGTTTTGCAACTTGTAACACTCAGACTTTATGTGACCTGTTTTACCGCACTCATAACAGGTGATTGTCTTGTTGTCACTAGTCTTAGAACTGGATGGCTTTCTGAATTTGTTGTCTTTCTTTTTCAGAAATTTCTTAAACTTTTGACAAGTAAACCAATCTCAGGCTCTTCATCAGTCTCACTGCTTGATTCATCTGAGCAACTGTCTTGTTCAGTTTTTGATTGATGCGTTTGGGCTTTCAAAGACAGTCCTTTCTTTTTCCTGCTATCTTGCTCTGACTCATCTAGTCTATGCAACTCCATTTCATGCTCCCTGAGCTTTCCAAACAGTGTTGCAGTGGTCATTTTTGCCAGATCTTTTGATTCATCAATAGCAGTTATTTTGGGCTGCCATTCTCTTGTTAAACACCTCATGATCTTTCCAATTTGTTGTTCATTTTCCACCTGTTTTCCCAGGGCATGAAGGTTGTTTATAATGTGTGTAAACCTAGTCTGTAGATCACTTATTGATTCATCTTTCTTCATGCTAAACAATTCGTATTCATGCATGAGTGTATTTACACGAGCTCTTTTCACGTATGTGGTGCCTTCATGTATTTCCTGAAGAATGTCCCACATTTCCTTTGTTGATTTACAGTTTGATACCCTGAAGAATTCTTCTGCACACAAAGCAGATGTTATAATATTCTTTGCTTTAGCATTATAACCTACCTTCTTCTTATCATCCTCAAACCATTCGGATCTGGGTTTAAGGATCAGTGAATCATCAGTTCCAGCAATTTTAGGTATGTAGGGTCCATTTTCAACAGCATCTAGAATATCAATACCACTAGCTTCGAGAAATATCAGCATCCTATGTTTCCAATACATGTATGCGGTTCCATTGAAGGCAGGGGGCCTTGCAAGTGAAGCACCTTCTCCTAGAAAATCAACTGAGGCCATGTTCCTTTTATGAGTATTACCTCTAAAAAAGTCAGGCTCTGGTGCCAATTGTTGATTATTATGACCTCGTTATTACAGAATATGACAGTCGTTATCAAATTAAAACAATATAGAAAACATAATTCATCTAGCATACAATTAAGATCAAACATACAATCATACGATGCAAGATTTATTCAGATTTATACACAGCGGAAATATAGCATAGCATACAAGATAAAAGTAAAAAGATAAGGGATAGAATGCACCAAGGTTTATCCTGGTTCAGCTGTCAATATGACAGCCTACATCCAGTCCTGACAATCCAACTGGATTTCAGCTTTTTCTTCAATAGAAAGAATTGAGACTTGTTTACAGATTGTCCATTTTCCTCGAAACCTATCTATCTAACTCAATCTCTTTCCTATTGCTTAACCCCTTGATCCTTGCAGTCACTCGTCAGATAATTGCGTTTCAGCAAGTGTACTGAATCGTTGCAAGTAATAATGAAACGGTAGTACCGAGTGTCGAACTCAAGGATTGCGTTTTACTATTGAATTATATTTGATTACTAGAATTGAACAAAAAGGTTCCCAAGTTGATTGAAATAATGTTTGAAATTAACAACAATAATAAAATTGATCTTGTATAATGAGGAAAATGTCAGGGATGAGTTTCACTTCGAATCCAACCTTGGTGTCTAATTTGATCCTAGTTACTGAATTCCTTTATTGACTTATTACCGAATTCTCTTTATTATTCATGCCCTAATGTCTTAGTGACAGAACCTTTAATTCCAAAGTAACCCCTAATTCCTTAGTGGATTTAAGATTAGAATTAAGCATTACCGTATAGAAATTCTCTTGTAAATTATTGCTTTGCAACTAATTTAATTGGTTTCATGACCTGCATCTATCCCTAGACTACAAATTCATGAATTTCTCATCTCAAGCATTCGTAAAGTCCACTTCCGTTTCAAAATACAAATCGTAGAACATTTTAATGTTGATCAAGCAATAAAAATCATTAAGCACAGAGATGAGAAAAACAATTCAATAAACTCATTCATATAACTAGAAATCAAATCAGAAAAATAAGGGTTTCATCTGGTTACACTCATCCCTAACAAATAGGGTTTAGTTACTCATGACAGAGATACAAAAGATAAGGATTAAAGAAGAATTACAAGAATGATTCATGGATGATTCTTGATAAAACTGCTTCAATGGCGTTAGAAACGACCGTCTTTGAGTTTCTATGCTAGGGCACAAGTCTCCCAAGTTCCCCAAATTCAAAAAGATCATAAAACAGTAAAAATCTGTGTTTTTATGGTTGCTGGTGTGGGTATCGCGCCCCAGGCGCGCTTGGATGTGCTTGGGCGCGTTTCGACAGTGGCGAATGCTGGGAAAAAGCGTTTGGCTTGCGCTTGGGCGCGCTCCAGCGCTCAGCATCTGCTGTCCGACGTATATTGCATTTTGCTCCTCTTTCGAGTCTGAATTTGGTTCCGGTGGCTTCATGAAAGTTGTAGCTATGGATCCTAGCTTTCATTTGCATTTGGTTTGACTCCAATTGGACATCTACAACGCCAGATATGGCTGAAATACTCTACATGTGTCATGTTGATTTCTCACCAAAATTCAGTACTGCACCAAAACACAACGCAATGTAAAATTACGAAAAATTCCTACTTAATCACTAAAATAAAACATAAAACATTTAATTTAACTCAAGGAACAAAAATCAACAAAATATATCAAATAAATCCTTAATTTAACTAGCAGTTGAGGATAAATAAGACTAAAATAGTGGGAAAATATGCATATGATGAAGAGTCATCATCAGACTCTCACAAGATCAAGTCCAGCTCCTTCTTGATGATCTTTACATCAACGAAGATCGCCACCAGTTTTCATACTGGATTTTTCACAGTTGTTTCTTTTTACAAAACTTTGTTTACAGAAAGAAATAAAAGAAGTACAGAGTTTGTCTTCAATCTTTATCAATGTATCTCACACAATAATCTGGTTGTTCATTTGAGTGTTTGTGAGATCATTGTCTTTTTCTCTCAAGAATTCTTTTTCAGCTCTCTTTTGATTATGAATAATCTTTTTGGTCTTGATCTGAAAAAGCAATATCAGAATGTTATAAAAAATGTTCTTAAGAGTTCTTCAGTGTTCTGAAGTATATTCAAGTGTTTTCAAGTGTTTTTGAGAAAATGATTGAAAACTGTTTATATAGTTTCTGAAAAACAACTGATAAATCGATTTACCAATCGATTCATTAATGTGATAAAACGGGCTTAATCGATTTGCCAATCGATTATCGCAAGTCTTGTTTTTCTTGAATATTGAAACTATATAAACTAATCGATTTCCTAATCGATTCTTTTAATACACTTTTCAGAAAATTTATGTGCAGACTTATATGAATCGATTGCATAATCGATGTCAGGTGTTTTGTTCCAATAATAAAATTGTAAGACCCATAATTTTAAAGTACACTTTATGTATTTTATATATTTTGGGATTTTGACTCGGAGGCTTTTAGCCAAAGTTAATAATATTTTGGAGTTTATATGATCAAAAAGTTATTTTGACGCCGTTTAGAATTACTCGTCGATAAATAAATTTAAATTAAGTGCGGAGAATCCTTTACGTAGAATTTAATGTGTTACGGGTGAAATGGTAATTTAACAAATATCTAGATATTTTGAGATATTTGTTAAGTTATATTTAATATATATATATATATATATGTTGCTTGGAGAGAATAGAAAGAAAGGAAATTAGAAGGAAGGAAAAGGAAAAGAAAAGGTTATATAAAGGAAAGAAGAAATAGAAAGGAAGGAAAAAAACAAAGAAAGGAAAAAGGAAGGAAGGAAAATCTGATTTTTCCATCTTCTTCCTCTGCTACCCGCGGCCATTTTTCCCTCCTTCTCCCATTTTCATTTTCGTCGCTTTTCTTTCTTCAAGACTAGTAACCCAAGGTTGGGTGAGTGCTAGGACAAAGATTTCGCAACTCCACTCTTCCTCTTTGATTCGAAAACGAAGAAAAAACGGTATTTGAGATTCAAACACAAACCCTCCGTTTCTTCTAGATCCAAGCTTCATTTCGCGAAGAGTCAGAAGGGAAAGTTGCTCACTACCACGCCACGGTGCTAGGGGACCAATTTGTAGGCGACGTTGCGAGCGGGGACTTTTACCGAAATTGCTCGCGGTACCGGAAACGCACGTTAGAGCTAACGCGAAGGTAAGGGCTCCTTCCAAACTTTTAGTTTGCATTTAGGGACTTATTTGCGGATGTGTGGGAAGGAATTTGTTAGGGTTGAATGTATTGATTTGGGGAAAAATGAATCTAAGGTGTTATGGGTAAAACCTTAGAGTTAGGTTTTGGTTATATTGATGAATGTTGTGTGGAAAATGAATTTAAACTCTTTTATGTATGATTTTGAGTAAATGAAATCTGATTTATTTGAATGTCTTTGTGTTTGATTGGTATTCGTCGTATTTAACGTGTTGTGGATTGTTACTGATGAAATTTGACTTGTATGGTTTGAGTTTGTTTTGTGTGGGATTTGAAAACCATTAAGTTAAATGAGTATTAAGAATGGAGAATCTCTTAATATCTTGTTTACCTAATGTGTGTTTGTTTGTGAAAAATCGTTTAAGTTAACTGGGCGTTAAGAATGGGGAATCTCTTAATGTCTCGGTTACTTAATATTTTGTTTTGAAAATTGTTAAATTAACTGGGCGTTGAGAATGGGGAATCTCTTAATGTCTCGGTTACTTAATATTTTGTTTTTGAAAATTGATAAGTTAACTGGGCGTTGAGAATGGGGAATCTCTTAATGTCTCGGTTACTTAATATTTTGTTTTTGAAAATTGTTAAGTTAACTGGGCGTTGAGAATGGGGAATCTCTTAATGTCTCGGTTACTTAATATTTTGTTTTGAAAATTGTTAAGTTAACTGGGCGTTGAGAATGGGGAATCTCTTAATGTCTCGGTTACTTAATATTTTGTTTTGAAAATTGTTAAGTTAACTGGGCGTTGAGAATGGGGAATCTCTTAATGTCTCGGTTACTTAATATTTTGTTTTTGAAAATTGTTAAGTTAACTGGGCGTTGAGAATGGGGAATCTCTTAATGTCTCGGTTACTTAATATTTTGTTTTTGAAAATTGTTAAGTTAACTGGGCGTTGAGAATGGGGAATCTCTTAATGTCTCGGTTACTTAATATTTTGTTTTTGAAAATTGTTAAGTTAACTGGGCGTTGAGAATGGGGAATCTCTTAATGTCTCGGTTACTTAATATTTTGTTTTGAAAATTGTTAAGTTAACTGGGCGTTAAGAATGGGGAATCTCTTAATGTCTCGGTTACTTAATATTTGGTTTTTGAAAATCGTTTAGTAAATGAGTATTAAGAATGGGGAATCTCTTAATGTCTCGTTTACTGAATATTTTGTTCTGAAAATCGTTTAAGTTAACTGGGCGTTAAGAATGGGGAATCTCTTAATGTCTCGGTTACTTAATGTTTGTTTTTTTTAAAATCGTTTCAGTAAATGAGTATTAAGAATGGGGAATCTCTTAATGACTTATTTACTGAATGTTTTGTTTTGAAAATCGTTAAGTTAAATGAGAATTAAGAATGGGGAATCTCTTAATGTCTCATTTACTTATGTGTGTTTTGGTAAATCGTGCTGACCCGGGATGGGTGGCACCTTGGTAAACGGTACGGGTCCGTGATAGGCAGTACGTTTACGATTTACGTTTGGTAAGTTGTGCTGACCCGGGATAGGTGGCACCTCGGTAAACAGTACTGACCCGTGATAGGTGGTACGTTTACGACTTACGTTCCTGAGGGAATTGTGTTTGTCCGTGAGAGACTGCACAGGGGTTTGTCCGTGAGAGACTACGCCCTGGTTTAAGTTAGATGAGAATTAAGAATGGGGAATCTCTTAATGTCTTGTTTACTTATGTGTATTTTGGTAAATCGTGCTGACCCGGAATAGGTGGCACCTTGGTAAACGGTACGGGTCCGTGATAGGCAGTACGTTTACGATTTACGTTTGGTAAGTTGTGCTGACCCGGGATAGGTGGCACCTCGGTAAACAGTACTGACCCGTGATAGGTGGTACGTTTACGACTTACGTTCCTGAGGGAATTGTGTTTGTCCGTGAGAGACTGCACAGGTGTTTGTCCGTGAGAGACTACACCCTGTTAAATTGTGAATTGTTGATTCATTTTGTCTGTGTAGTATTGTGTTATAAGTGTTAAGTGTATGTTTCAGAATTTGGTGATAACATGTTTGATTGCAATATCATTTCGAAATCCATGATGTTGTAGTAATTGTGTTATAAGTGTTAAGTGTTATGTTTTGGAATTCGGTGATAACATGTTTGATTGCAATACTGTTTAGTAACTCATGATGTTGTAGCAATTGCGTTATCAGTGTTAAGTGTTAAGAATTGGGATTATGCATGAATGTGATTGAGTTAGTTTATGAATTTTTGGAAAAATAATCAGGGAAATAGATTTCCCAATCGATTGGATAGTAAACAGGGACTTGGCCAAATGGACAAAATCGATTAGCCAATCGATTTTGTAATCAGTTTTCGAAAATCATTTACGAAATCGATTGCCCAATCGATTGGGCCTAAGTCAGGGACTCATCCATATTCGACCAAATTGATTTGGAAATCGATTGGCTTAAAACCTGGGGGCTCAGTACTCACTCAATCGATTTCCCAATCGATTGAATCAAGCCAGAGTTCAAAATTTCACTAAAAACCTTCAGGAAATCGATTTGGAAATCGATTGGCATTAAGTCAAGGGCTTAGTTATCCTGTCAATCGATTGCCCAATCGATTGAATTAAGCCCAGGATTCTGTTTTCATCAAAATCCTTCACCCCAATCGATTGCTCAATCGATTGGCTCAGTGAAAATCCTCAGTTTGAGTTAGATGATTGATTACTCATTAACTTATCCATGTCTTGATTTGTTATGTGTTAATTGGGAGATTGAGAACTTCATTTTACTTCCATTTTAATTGGCAAAGTATTGTATGAATTTTTAGCATATTGAAAATCCTGTTAAGGTGCATGCTTAGTTGAAAAGTTATTTTGAGCATTTAAAAACTTAAATGTTATGTGTTAACTGTTATTTTCGGTTGGTGACCCTTTACAATTATTGTGGAAATCTGGGCTTTGCCCTCAGATGAGAGTCAGGACGATCCTACCGATTTGTACCCTACGGACGGGAATGGAGATGGGAACGCTTGACTGCAACTACGTTAGGAGGATCTCACGGGGCGCGTGGAGATCACTCAGGGTGTTTAGTTGTGTTGTAAAATGATCAGATTAGGTTGACATAGAGGGATCAGATGTCTTTCTTTTGCATTGTATTTATTTTAAAATGGAAGACTGTACCTACACTAATATTGTCAGCTTGACATGTTATTTTCGATGGGTTACATGTACCATTTGATGTTGTGTAAATGTTTTGGATTTATAATTGGAGAAACTTTTCCGCTGCTTGTAAATTATAATGACTCAATTATTTATCCAAATGCATTTCTTTATTTATTTCTCTATTTTAGTTTAATTACTTTAAAAAAAAAAAAATATACCCTCGCTTTGAAAAACGGGGTGTTACAAAAATCACACCAATCGATTACTTAGTCGATTCACTAAGTCTCATAATCGATTCACAAATACACATAATCGATTTGGCCACAAACTAAGAGTTCCCTGTGATTTCAAATATTTGTTTCAATCGATTGTGTTTAAAACAGGAACTTAGCTAATTTCATGTTAATCGGTGTGCCAATCGATTTGGTAGTATGTTTCTGAAAAGTTCTTACCAGTTGGTTTGGCTCAATCGATTTCCTAATCGATTGATACCAAACTTAACATGATTGAAATTCTCACAATAGATTGTCCAATCGATTGTGTTTGTCACAGGTCATGTTACTTTTGAAATATTATTTACACAATTGATTTGTCAATCGATTAGCCTAGTAAATGGATTGTCCCTGTGACTTGCCCAATCAATTTCCCAATCAATTTGTTTCAATCAGTTTTTACTTTGTGATTTGCACAGTCGATGTGCCAATCGATTAGCATGCAAATCATGTTTCCACTAACTTGCACAATTTTTATCACTGATTGTGCCAGTCAATTGCCTAATCGATTGTGTAACCACAAACTACATGTTTCCTTACAACCCTTTTACGAAATCGATTGCCTAATCGATTTGCTCAGTAGATTTTCAACTTTTGTTGATTTCTTGAGTTCCAAGTAATTGTCTCAAGTATGTAGGGTTGAGTTGTTGTTCCTGAAATCTTACTCAGTTAAAATGTTAGATTTATCATATGATGTATGAACATTGTATGTTTGTTAATTATGTCAAAATTAGGATTAAGAGGACTAAAGTCCAACAGATCCCATACATCATTCTTCTCGAACTAGTTTAGTCTGTCATGCATAGCCTATGTCCAATCATCATCTAATAAAGCTTCATCTACTAATGTAGGTTCAATTTAAGACAAGAGACAAAACATTAATATTTCTTTAATATCAAACTTGGTCTTCAGATGATCATTCAAATTTCCTATGATTAGAGTGTCTAGATGTAATGATTTATATTTGCGTCGAAGTATGGGTTCCATTTGATCTTGAATGGTAGATGGTTCATCAATATTTGTTTATGTTTTGTCATAGTCATCTTTATATTCATTAGAGGGAGATTTTGTTACTTCCTCTGATCTTTCTGATTCCTTTTATATTTATAAATCTACAAAATCTTCATCTAGCTTTGACTTTTTATGGTCAAGCTTCTTATCATCAAACATGACATGAATTGACTCCTAAAAAATTAGAGTATCTTTGTTGTATACTTTGAGATCATGAATCAAACTTGTCAAGATTCTCTTTTGTATTTAGAATATAACATTTACGACCAAATTGATGAAAATAAGAAATGTTGAGCTTTATTCCTTTCCATACTTCAGACAGAGTCTTATTAAGAATAGGTGTTATATAGATTATATTATGAATATAATATGCAATATCTATTGCTTCTTCCTCGAAGTGCTTTGCAACTTTCACTTCATGTATCATGGTCATTCTTAGTCTACCAAATTAATATACAGAGTTCCAGATAACTCTTAGAAATAAGAATTATCTTACTTATTTTTTAGGATTATTATTTGGTACTTAGGTAGTTTAGATTTAATCCTATGATTAATGTTAGAATTTAGTATTACTTGGAAAACGTAGTTTTGTGCTTGTATTTGTTAGATTTGATGTGTTTATCTCTTCTAGTGTGCAGGCGAAATTGGAACTGATGCATGCTACTATAGCACCAATAAAAGAGGACAAATGAGAGTTGTAGGTGATGTATCATTGGAGAATTACTTGTCTCAATTGGAAAATATCGCTTTAAAGATTACTAAGTTGGACTTTCAAATTATTAGAAGTGAGAGGCACTAGCGGATAAAACTGTGGTGGTTGTCTTGTTGTACATCGCTGGTAGATGTTAACAAGGAATGTTCCTCATTCCTTTTATCTTGCCTCATTTTAGAACACAAATAGGATTATCACAAAAAGGAAAAAAGG
This sequence comes from Cicer echinospermum, assembly GCA_002896215.2. Classification (NCBI taxonomy): domain Eukaryota; kingdom Viridiplantae; phylum Streptophyta; class Magnoliopsida; order Fabales; family Fabaceae; genus Cicer; species Cicer echinospermum. The sequence continues at coordinate 31,757,243 of PGTU02000001.1, forward strand.
TAGAGTATTATAAATAGTTAATGACACTTGTACTTTGCCCTATGTCTAATTTGGCTACGCCTCCTTCACTAAAATTAATATTAATTTCCAGTTTTCTCCATCATTTCTCCCTTGAAGACCGAAGCAAGGAGCTTTAACTCTAGTTGGAGCATCTAGTGGTTGACAGGTCACTAGCTCTGGTTGAAGATTCACTTAGATTATTTATTAATTACTTCATTTTTATTATAATGTGTTTATGCCTAAGTTCCTTGTCATTGTTTAATATCTTGCTCACTATGAGCTAAAACACTTTAGTGGATTATGTTAATTTTTATTATGAAGTAGTATTATTTGTGTGATGTGTATGGTGTAAATGTATTATTAACACTTGTAAGTTTCGCGATTATGTTTATTTTGATCCTAATCAACTTAGAGTAGATAACAATTCATTAAATAGAGAAAACAATAAATGGATAGAAATCAAGTAGCTAATGTGGTTAGATTAGATAATAACCACATTAATCTATCCCAAGTACTAAAACATAAGATTTGAAACTACAAAGATAATGGATAAATTGAACTTCAGTAAAATGAATTTACTAAGTCTTTAGATAAAACGAAATCTTAATACCATTCTATTTACTCAGACGGCCAAAAAGCACCTTAGGTGAAATCTGCACTTGTCGTATTGTGTAGCATCACTATATACTATATCAAAACAATGAAACATTGTCTAACTATTCCATCTAACCAAATCAAGCTACATTTAACTGTTGATTTTCTTAAAACCGTTGGTTACATGAAATTGTTTGTTATTTTATTTCCCTCAATTATTAAAATAAATGTTGATGACATAATTAGAAATTACCTAACAGTTCTTTTGAGAACGAGAATTTTGTGTATACTTGCACACATTTTTAAACAAGAGTTCCATTCACCAAATTTTGTAAAATACTTGATTAACTGGTATTTGAACATATTTGATCACATCTACGAACAAATATATAACATAAACACACAAATATTGAAGATATCAAATACTTTGTATCAATACTTTTAAAAACAAACAATTTCATTATGCATTTGACATATCCGAACATCAGTAGTTTATTGCAAGTTTGGAGAAAATCATAAAAACAGAAATAGATTTGTCCCTATTGTAGCTACATTAGTTAACATAATAGGAAAAAACATAAGCAGTAATACAATGTCTTAAGTATTTTGTCAAATATTGAGTATGGAGTATTCAACTCTACCTTTTTTAGACCTATAGAACCAAGCACTGCTTTTGATTCATAAATGCGATATTTATTGTGTCTTATTAGTCTTCATGGGTTAACGCTAAAACAAAATAAGTGCGCATGAGCCAATAGATGCAAACAAAATTCCTTTTAGGAGTATTTTCAAATAAGCTTATAATCTTTTCGAGACCACTCTTTTGTGTTGTAGCACCAACTTTTAGTTTAAATTAATTTTCTCCTGCAAACTAAGGACATGTTCAGGGCGGTTTTGATTTGTTACTCAAGATGAAAACAATTTTCTGCTAAAGCCCAAAACAAAACAAAAAAGATTTTATAATTCTTGTTTTTATTTTATCTTCTCGACTAATGCTAGTCACCACTCCGACCACTACCAAATACGATTGTGTCCATTGTTGACAACCACCATGACCACCGCCAATAATCACTTTGATCCCCATTGACAACCACTTTAGCACTTGGTGACCAATTACTTTGATCTTAACTGATCACCACTTCCACCTCTATCGACCACTATGACCACCATCGACCATCAATCACCACATCGACTTGTTGGAGTCAAGTTAGTTTTATACTTAAACTTTTGAGGATAACAAAAATATTTTATGAGAACAATATATTTGACTTCACATAGTATGAAAGAAAATTCGTGTTTTTGAAGAAAATCTAAAATAAGATTTGATTCGGATTTATAATTGAAGAAAATCTAAAAAAAATTTGATTCATATTTTTAATTGAAGAAATCTAAAATAAAATTTAGATTTATAATTGAAGAAAATTTAAAATAAGATTCGATTCAGATTTATAATTGAAGAAAATCTTTGACCAAATTGAAAAGAAGATATGATCAAGATATGAAGAAGATTTAATCAAGATTTTTTTACAACAAAATATGAACAATATCAATTTGAAGAACTTACAAACTCAATCTGAACAAAATATGAAGAGAATCAATCTAAAGAATTTACAAACTCAATATGAACATAATCAATCTAAATAATTTACAAACTCAATCTAAACAATATACGAACATATTCAATCTAGAAGAACTGCTCATATTGGATTCAGAAATAATGAATTGGCTAAAGAATATATTATCAAAAGACATCTAGTTCTAAACTATTTTTTAATATGATCATTATTGACCAAGCTATGAATGAAGATACAATTCAGAATTAAACAATGATTACAATGAAGCCCCGATTTTATCTATAAATAGATACTCAAGGCTGAAGAGAAGATCATCAAAAATCAGAAAAGATTATAAGACCTTTTAAGCTCAAAATTTCAAATTCATCTTAGAGTTCAAAAAGAGAAACACTTGTTCAAGTTAGACATATTTTCTAAGTGTTTTTTCTCAGAGTGTGAGAGTTGTTATTATCATCAGCTTTGTTAGAAGTAAACACTTAAAGTTCCAATCTTTTGTATCCAACCTGATAATGATTTAGTTCCTTCTTCAATTTGGGGTTGTCAGGTTGTTAGGAGAAGACTACGCTTGTAGGGTCAAGGTTGTTAGTTCCTCAAAAATAAGGAATTTTCAGGTTGTTAGGAGAAGACTACGCTAATAGAATCAAGATGGTTAATTCCTCAAAAGTATGGGGTTGTCAGGCTGTTTGGGAAGACTGGTTTGGAGAGTCAGGTGCTTTGTAATTTAAGGTATTTGAATTAGTGAATTAAAGTCTTCTGAATGAGGGGACTGGATGTCGGCAAGTTAGTGGTGAACCAGGATAAATCTATGTGTTCAATTATTTATGCTTTCATTGTATGCTGCCTTTGAACTTGATTGTTTCTACTCTAAGTAAGCCGCTAAAATCGAACCTGTATTTTTAATAATAAATTATAAAAAAGTTATCAAGTTTGTCAAATATAATTCAACCCCCTTCTCGTGCTTGCACCTTCATGACCACCACTACGCCTACCATCATTATAACCACCACTTTTGACCAATCTAGTCTTTGTTGATCAAAACTCTTACTTGTGTTTACACCACCTCAAGCTACCATTAACCCTTGATCACCAGTTTGACCAACACTACTAATCACCACTTTGACCACCTTAAACCATCACTCCGACATCCACAAGTACCGATCACTACTCTAACCACCACCTTCGACCACTCGAGCTCACGTTGAACACCTTTTCAACCTTTTATGGTCATAACTTTGATCGCCACAAATCATCTTCAATCACCACATCTAAGCAACATTACCACCACTATCCTTTGGTAACCACCCCAATAGTCGACATCTCTGGCAAAACTATTCATTAACTATTATTAAATTATTATTAAACTAAAATTAATTTTAAATAAAAATTATAAGAGAAAAAAAAACAAGAAAAATGGGGTTTGAATTTTTTTTTTAAGGTTTTAAAACTTTTAATAAAATAGATGATAAAATAAAAGTGTGATAAAGCAAAAGTAAATAAAGAGAGAAAACACAAGCCAAATTATCCTGGTTCACCGCCAATACAATAGCTACGTCCATTCCCTTAACACTAAAGGATTTAATCCATTAATCCCCAAAAATATCACATGTCCACTAAACACTTACTAGTCAATCTGGTTGTCTTCAAGTCTTCCCATCGTTCTAGCTTAGGATCGTCAAGCTAATGAGGGCAATAACCACTATTGGGCAAAGATACAAAGAGTGTTTAAGATCATTTTCTTAATAACTCTCACAAGAAAATATTTACAAGGTGTGCTCTAAAAATCTATTTGATGTTTTTCAACACTCGGATATAATACAAAGCTTTTCACCGGTTGTTGTATATGGCTATAGTAGGTTTCTTGTATATGTTATTTTGTACTGAAGATCACAAGTTCTTTTATAAGAAACTTCAAAGTCATTATGATTTCTAACCGTTGTTTTTATTGCATGAAATCAACATGTAAACTAATAGATCAAATTGAATCTTAAGATATCTTGAATCATCATAAAAAATCTTGTCCAAAATATGTTTTTTCATAATTGATTCAATGTATCTATATAGAAGAAGCAGGAAAACTAGAAGACGACATCTTTAGAAGATATCATTGCATTTCTTAAGTCAATAGATAAGTCCAACTTTGAGGACTAGAGGATGTTGAGATGTTGACTTCTTCAATGTTTTGGACTCAGATGTTTGACTTAAGAAGGTTGACCATTTGTATCAGAGCATTGACTTTATTTGAGTTTTACTTAATGCATTGACCAGATGATCAACTAATTTTCCAGATTTATCAAATGCAAAATTATCATAGTGAACTTGTAATATTAAATTCATCAGAGGAGCGTTGATCAGAGTTAAACACAAACTTCAAATTATTTTCAAAGCATTTCCTTGATTTCTTTATTTTTTTTTTTCTATTCATTAGAGGATACAGCGTAAAGTCTTTACAAACTTTTAACAGATGGTCTACACACTTACCAAATTTCATCAGCACAAAAAATTGTTCTTGAAGATAATTTTTTTTTATCATCAAAATAATTAAGGGTCATTGTTCTTCAAACCTACTTCGTTCTAACAATCTCCCTTTTATTGACGATGACAAACATTTATTTATATAGTGTGAACAACTTTTCATTTTAACAATATAATATATGGAAAACTATTCAAAGTAAAGCTCCCCCTTAATATGAGCATGTTTAAAAGAATGAAAGTGATATATGATATTCTAACAAGGGAGTTAAAATTAGAAACTAGGAAAACAAAAAGTGAAATTACTCTCAAAACATGTACTCCCATTTTTCAAAATTGATTTAGCGAATCTTGATAAAAGTTGTAGGAAAACTAAATGATGAAATCTTCAGAAGATGTCATGCATTTCTTTAATTAGAGGGTAAGTCCAATTTTGATGAGTAGAGGATGTTGAGAAGTTGACATCTTCGAAGTTCTAAGCTCAGATATTTGACTTTGGAAAGTTTACTTTTTTTTTTTATCAAAGTGTTGAATTTGTTAGAGTATTGACTTTATGCGTTGATCCAACGATCAAATGGTTTTCCAGGATTATAAGATGCATAATTATCATAGTGGCCATATATTATTAGATTCATCAGAGACACATTGATCAAAGTCAAATTCATCTTTAACCGATTCTTTAGAGCATTGTCTTCATTTATCTTCTCAATTCATCAGAGGATGCATCGTAAAGCATTTAAAACTATTAGCAGAGGTTTTGCACACTTAAACAATTTCATCAGCATAATAAATTATGCCTACAAAATAATATTTGTTATCATCAAAATAATTAAAGGTCATTGTTCTTCAAACCAACTTGATTTTAAGAGTCTCTCCTTTTTGAGGATGACAAACATCTATGCATAATTATTCAATGTAAAGCTCCTCCTTAATATGATCAAGTTTAAAAAAATGAAAGTGACATATGATATTCTGACAAAAAGTTAAAAAATAAGAAACTAGGAAAACACAAAGTGAGATTATTCTCAAAAGTTGAGATGAGTTAGAAGGCAAACTCTACAAATCATGAAGCAATAGGAACGTCCAATAGAGGGATCTCAACCTATGGAATGATCAAATCAAACTTCTACGATGCCAAGGGGGCAACCACTAGTATTTCCTGATAAACAGTGTTAGAGGGAGAGGTAACTTCAATTGGTATACTTTCTGATGCAACATACAATCTCTTTCTAGTTTAGTCTTCATGAGCTTTTTGAAATTAAAAGACCCAAAAGAAGAAGATATATGCAATATGTATAAAAGCACTTAAATTATAAGTAGTAAAATTCATTCCAGACTCCATGTTGTCCTTAATCCAGTTTGTGACAAAAGAGAGAATTTTGTATCACTGGGTTAAGACTTCATTAGGATCCAAACTATGAGCGTTCATACTCCTCATCTTATTAACTTTATTAGTGAAAAAGGTCATGAATGAATCTAGGTTCATAATGCCATAGGAAATGGGTGGGATAAAAGAGGCAAGGTATAAAGGTATGGAAGTGTTAAGTTCAAGTTGAGTTTGGCTTGAGTGTCTAGTCGGTGAGTAATCTGATGAAGTTTCAAAGACTAATTCATCTACATCCTGAGTTGTTATCTCATATGTTATGTGGATAGGATCTACAAGTAATGGTGAGTGACATTCAAAGACAGGTGTGGAAGAACTGAGTGAAGTTTAAGTGTTTTTTGGAGTAGGTTTTTGAGGAGGGTTGTTGTGTGGAGGTTGCGATTGGTGAGGTTAGGAACTCAATGTTAAAAGAGTAGGGGTTCCTTTTGTATCTAAGGGCTGCAAGGTTATACTATAAGAGTACTTCAAACATCTCATCAGAGGTATTTGTATCAAAATAGAGATTGAGAAAACATGTTAGGTATTTTCTTGTGTTAGGTTAAAGGGTATAGAGGGGGGTTCATCAGATGGTTTAGGTTCAAATGTTTCATTACCACTAACACTACTAATGTTAACAGAAGTATGATTAGGCTTAGTAGAGAGAATTTCCTTGAATTTCCTTATGTCTCTTCCTAACAATGAGGCTTGTTTCATCTCCTTTGGCGCTATAATCTTCTTATTCCTCCTAAAACCATATTGGTGACCCTAGCATGCCTTTTTCTCTTCTTGTCATAATCTTGAGATGCTCTTGGTAAAGGAAAGCAAACTAGAGGCATCTTTTGATTGTTCTAGTGCATACTTATATAAGATTGGATCACCTATTTGTTGTCATTTTAAAAGATTGGAGCATATGAGTTTCCAACCAATAAAGGAATATCTTGGAACCTAATAGATTGACTTGTGAGCCTCTAAATCATTGTGTCTGGTTTTATGTTGCCCTTGCCAGCAATGATCCTCCTCTTTAGTAAGTTGTTTATGTTGAACATTGGTTTAGTTGAAAATACCATGTGCTCATCCTAACGTCTCCTCCTACTTCATCTCTTGCTTTAATGAGAGGTGTCCTCATTAGCACAATTGCGATAAGTCTTGAGTGGGGGGTTGTCTTGATCTTGCATGATCTAGAGTTGATGACACATAACCTATTGTTCTCAAGTACCTGGTTTGGCATATTGGTCTTGATCTTCTAAGAGATGTTCAACATCAATCCATTGTGGTTTTACTGACATGGTCAATAGAGCCACCTTTAGGTACCACACATCCAATTAAAATCTTGAAGAACATTTTGTATCTAGGCTTCAGACGCGACTAACTTAGTGTTGACTTTAAGGTCTTCAAAAATTTACTTGTTAATCTTAGTAACCCCAACATGTTGATAATAACCATTCTCCTCAATCATCCATTTATCCAAGCATTTGATAATGGCAAAGATGGTTTGTAAAGTGATGTTAATGGGAAGCCTTAGAACAACATTTGGGACTACTCCATCCTTGTTAGCATCTTCACACCTCCAGAATTCCTAGACTAGAACGTTTATGGTTGTGAGTTGATTGAGGTTTAAGTAGTTTGTCTAGCTAATAGTTGTGAGTTCTTCAACAAAATCAAATCCATTCTCAGCAAGATTCCCAAAGTCTATGTGTGACTTGTTGAGAAAATTTAGTTGGTTCACATTGTATGCCATTGTGGGGGCCGAAGTAGCGTGAGCATAAGTTGAACTTGGAATGGAACTTGAAGCCATTTTCGATTTAAAAAGAGTTTTAGAGAGGTTTTCGAACAAGGGTTTGAAAGGATTCTAGGTTGCAAAAGTATGACATAAGATACGTGAGAGTAGCGAGTGACTTGAGTATTGGTTTTTTTTTTATAAAAACATTTAAGTTTCTAAGAGTGAAAAGCAATAACTACAACATACGCACTAAAAGACAAAAGACAATGCATGTCAAAATATCATACATATGATGAATAAATTTAATCTTAATCGAACGAAGGTAGAGGAAAATTCAATTCACCATAGGCAAAGTATACATATTTAACCAATAAATTTGTTTTACTAGAGGTACATGCATACATAGATTCCAACATCAATCCTTTATAAATTCAATGTTTAAAATTTTTCCTTACAAAATTCAATCTATCTTCAGCAAGGGTTTTGTAAAAATATATGTCCACTAATGATAAGTGTCAACAATCATATATTCATGGTTTATTGCAGAAGGGACAAATCATATCTCCTGTTATGTATGAGAGACAAATCATATCTACATCACTCACACTATTCCACATAGTTTATTGCATGTCCATTAACCACCTTTATGGTTGTCTTGTTACAAACAACGTTTGATGGCCTTAAACCTACAACTCCCTTAGTAAGGATTTTAGTGACTTTAATTTGAAGGACTACTAACTATGATCACATGAGAATCGCTAATGACACTTACAGAACAATTATGTAGCATTCTCATGGCGGGCCAATCCAATATAAATATTACACATAATATTTCGACCTATGTGATGACTTGATATCTCATATCTATGACTTGTGAGATGTGATCATCAATCTACTTACGTAATAGTCTTGATGTATGATTGTCGTCCTAATTAATAATAATACTTTGACTATGGATACTTTAAGGATAGTGTTTTAATGTGTTCAATAGAGTCTCATAATCAAGTTACACTTGTTACACTTGATGTTCTATTAAACGAACTATCTATATTAACGACTATATGATATTATATTATATTGTTAATAACATAATAAATGATACCCCGTACATATGACCAAAATTAGATATGTGATTGAAATTTGTAACACCCCGATTTTTAACAGCGCGAGTGTATTTTTTTTTTAAACAAAGAAATAAATAAGGAAATACCTTTGGATAAATATTTAAGTCATAACACAACGACAAATAAGTCAACATAATTTACAAGCAGCGGCATAGTTTTTGAAATACGAATCCAAAGTATTTACACATCAAAAAGTGGTACATGGAACCCATCAAAAATAAAATGTCAAGCTGACAATATTGGTATAGGTACAGTCTTCCAAATTAAAATAAACACATCCCAAAATAAAGACATCTAGTCCCTATACGTCAACCTAATATGATCATTCTACAAAAACTATACATCCCGAGTTATCTTCACGCGCCCCACAAGATCCTCCTAACACAGCTCCAGTCAGGTGTGTCTAACTACATTCCCATCCCCAGGATACTAACCGGTAGAATGGTCTTGGTTCTCATCTGAGGGCAAAGCCCAGATTTCCACAATAGTTGTAAATGGTCACCAACCAAAATTAACAATTAACACATAACATTTAAGTTTTTAAATGCACAAAATAACCTTTCAACTTAGCATGCACCTTAAAAGGGTTTCCATATGCCAAACATGCATAAACAAAATTGAAAAATGAATTTTTAAGAAAACTGCACTGTTGTATTCGAATACAGCATCTTTGTATTCGAATACAAGTTTGTTTCAACAGTCAGCAGCAAAAATAACATGTCTGTATTCGAATACAACCTTCTGTGTTCGACTACATAGTAAGCCAGTGGCAAAAACAGCATGTTCGTATTCGAATATAGCCTTCTATATTCGAATACACGTCAGACAACAGCAGCAAAATTCAGCTTTTTAAAGGGTTTCGAAACCAATCAACACTTACACACAAATCCAAACAATCACACTTAGCAATTATAGCGCAATCACCACGACATCTTGAGTTTCGAAATAGTTTTGCAATAAAGCACACTTACACACAATTCTAAAACATCCACACTTGGCAATTATAACACAATCACCACGACAACATAAGTTTCGAAATGGTTTTGCGATCAATCACACTTACACACAATTTCAAAACATCCACACTTGGCAATTATAACACAATCACCATGACAACTTGAGTTCAAACACTCAATAATAATCTTAAATCAAACACGACTCGCGTGCCAAGCACCCTAATGAAATGCGTATATGCAAAAATGCATGGACTCAGAATTCCAAACCAAAACCCTTCTCGAAGGGCCGTAAATCATAATTGTACCGCCTATCATAGGCCGAAATACTAAATTACCGAGGTGCTACCTATCACGGGTCAGCACGATTTACCAAAAATGTGCAATCTATCGCAGATCATACACGACGCGACAATCCTCGCAAGGATAAGATGAACCAACAATCGCATGGAATCATCTCGTGGCCCATCCGGTCGCCATGTACTATGAAATGCATGAGCATACTCTGACTCTATCCACGACAATCGTTAAGTAAATGCAGATATTAAAAGATTCCCCATTTTTAATACCCATTTAACTCTAACAATTCGGACGACAATCATTAAGTAAATGCAGATATTAAAAGATTCCCCATTTCTAATACCCATTTAACTCTAACAATTCAGACGACAATCATTAAGTAAATGCAGATATTAAAAGATTCCCCATTTTTAATACCCATTAAACAGTAAACAATTCGGACGACAATCATTTAGTAAATGCATATATTAAAAGATTCCTCATTTTTAATACACATTTAACTCTAACAATTCGGACGACAATTATTAAGTAAATGCAGATATTAAAAGATTCTCCATTTTTAATACCCATTTAACTCTAACAATTCTTACTACAAACATTAAGTAAACAGAGATATTAAAAGATTCCCTATTTTTAATACTCGTTTAACTCTAATGATTTTCACGACAAACATTAAGTAAACAGAGATATTAAAAGATTCCTCATTTTTAATACTCGTTTAATTCTAATGATTTTCAAATTCCACACAGAACATACTCAAACATATTCTCAAATTCAATCCACAATTCACACCAAATCACATCAATTCATTTTCCTCAAAACCACACATAAATGAGTTAAATTCATTTTCCACGAAACACTCATCAATATCACCAAAACCCAACTCTAAAATTTCACCCATAAAAGCATTAAATTCATTTTCCCCAAATCAACACTTCAACCCTAACAAATTTCTTTTCCACACAACCACAGATAAGTCCCTAATGCAAACTAAAAGTTTGGAAGGAGCCCTTACCTTTACGATAGCTCTAACACGCGATTACGGTATCGTAATTAATTCTGGTAAAAACTTTGTTCGTGTCGTCGCTTCCAAAGTTGGTTCACTAGCACCGTAGCGTGGAGGTGAGCAACTTTCCCTTCTATCACTTCTCGAAACGAAGCTTAGATATAGAAGAAACGCGAGGGTTTGTGTTTGACGATTTTGAAACCCCTAACATCGTTTTTCTTCGTTTTCGAATCAAACAAGAAGAATGAAGGCGATAAATCTTTGTTTTCTTACCCACCAAGCCTTGGTTCCTTTTCTTGAAGCAAAATAAAGCAAAATAAAGCAAAGAAAAGAAGGAAGAAGAAGACGTGGTCGCGAGGCAGGGAGAGGTTCTACGTTTTCTTCCATTTCTGTTTTCCTTTGTTTTTCCTTTCTTTCTTTTTCCTTCCTTTCTATTTCCTTTCTTTTCTTTTTTCCTTTCTTTTCTATTTCCTTTTCTTTCTTTTTCCCTCCAAACATATATATATTTTTTATATATATTAACTATAACTTAACAAATATCTAAAAATATCTAGATATTTATCAAAATTACCCATAACCTCTCAAACCATTTGATAAAAAAATCTACTCTCACCGCAACTTAATTGGCAGATACAATTTTTAGCAACCTGAGATATTTTTAACAAAACTGCCTGGAATGAAATTTTTCGTAACATAAATAAATTACTCTTCGATGAATAATTTTAATCCGGGCATCAAAAGATATTTTTGGCATTAAACTCACAAAATATTAATAACTTGGCTAAAAAGCATTAGAGTTCAATACCAAAATACATAAATTAGAATTTAAAACTATGGGTCTTACAAAATTCATGATACGAATAATAATCTATTTAAAATAGATTGGCGCTAGGCCTTACAACAATATTCCACCACTGGAACTAGAGCTAATTAGGTATCAGCATATTAGTCATTGATCTAGTGTGAGTATCACTCTACTACTTAGCAATATACTCTTTTAGCATATTGTTTAGTGTAGTCATTCTGCACATGTTCACTTTTCTCTTTTTGATCATTTATCAAATGAGATATAGGTAACTAAGTATATTTTTGGATCATTGGTGAGATCAATATTTTTTACCTTACACAATTACTTCATCGTTATCATAACGAAATCAATGAAGTTTGTGAAGGTAGAAACTATATCAAGTTCAAAAGAACTTTCTCTTCTAAACACACTTCTAATCACATTAAAAGTAGATATACTTGACTTGAAACAATTCAAAATTATCCTTTATTTGAAACTTTTCTAGCTTAAAGTACCCCATTATATGCAAAGCATAATCTAAACCGTGATCTTAAATTACTTTTATCAGTTTGGAAGTAGTATTAGGCAACACCTTACAATAATGTATTCCTTACCATCTATCAAAAATATGTCTTTAGTCAAGTAAATATTGAAATACATTAATAATTACAATTTAGTGACCTTCACTAAAACTAAGTTGGTACCTTTTTGTTATGCTCAAAGCATATGAGATATGTGGTCTAATAAATATAATAATCTACATGATAATTTCAATTTCCATAACAAATGAAATCATTCTCATACATTCTTTCTCAAGTGATGAGATATAACATTGTCTCATAGACAATTCATTATAATGTTATCATATGTACGTAGACAATTATCAAACAACTTCATAGATCTATCTCTATAGATCATGAATCCTAACACTTAGAAAATGTTGTCTAAGTCTTTTATTAATAAACATTTTCCAACTATGATTTTATGCTTCATAGGGATATGTTTATTTGATAAGTCATACTCTTTTAAGACCCAAATCAATAACTCACCCACTAACCTCTATATGTGAACAAGCTTGCAAGAGAATCTATAAAGGATTTAAGCATCTTGACTAAGCGAACGTCTCACCACAGTCTATACCATCGACGTGGATAAAATATTTCTCAACACAAATGGCTTAAAGGTATTCAATATACAATTCATTCTAATCTTCAATTGAAGATCCATTTACACTATATATCCATCAGGGCAACTCCATCAAGGTCCATCCTTGTTGGTTCACATGGATTCCCTCATATATTTTAAGACGACACAATTTATCGTATCTATCCAGATCTTGTGTAACCATGTTAAGTGACATGTCCATGACACTTGTGGAATTTACTAATCGTATCCTAAGATGTTTTGAAATGTTTTAGAGGATTGTACAAAGTTTGATAAATCTTTTTTTTAGTTTTTCCACTTCAATTTTTAATAGATAATTTTCTTTTTGAACTTTGGAAAGTTTGGGTAGTCATTTGTTTTCTTCATTTATGTCTTTCAAACATTTTGAAGTGAGTTTTTTTGCAAATTTTTGATATTAGATCTCAAATCTTTAACATGAGTTTTAAGTTTCTCTTTTTCTTCAATTACCATTTGACTTTGTTCTTTGTAGAATATACATGTTTGGTTTAGAGTATTAGAATCATTCAAAGGATTATCAAATTACTTTTCCATTTTCGACATAGGCCATAAGTTAAAACATCTTGAGTTTTAGTGTTTTCCATAAGATTGATGTTTGCTTTTTCTCATTCTTCTGTTTTGCAATGTTTTAATTTGTTGCATCCATAACATGTGATTTGACTTTAATCTGTTTAAGCTTTTTAACTTTTTTTTTTCTATTTGAAAGTTTCTTCTCATTAATCTTCGAATGTTTCTTGAAAAGAGGGCTAGTTCATATTCAACTTCATCTTCTTTTATTGCATCCATTTTTTCTTTTCGTGATGATGAACTTTTTGAGTTATTTTGAGAAGTTTTTAAAGCAACTATTTTTCCTTTTATTGAAGGTTTATCTTCTTCAAGAATTACTTAATGTGTTCTTAGTGATCCGATGACATCTTTTAGGCTTTAATATGTTTAAGCTTTTTAACTTTTTTTTTTATTTGAAAGTTTCTTCTCATTAATCTTCGAATGTTTCTTGAAAAGAGGACTAGTTCATATTCAACTTCATCTTCTTTTATTGCATCCATTTTTTCTTTTCGTGATGATGAACTTTTTGAGTTATTTTGAGAAGTTTTTAGAGCAACTATTTTTCCTTTTATTGAAGGTTTATCTTCTTCAAGAATTACTTAATGTGTTCTTAGTGATCCGATGACATCTTTTAGGCTTTGTGTACTAATATTATTTGATTGAGTCATTGCAGTTACCAAAGGTCTCTAATATTTGGGCAAACTTCTAAGAACTTTTCTCATCCTTTCTTGATATGTGTAGGTTTTTCCTAATGATCATAGTTCATTCACTTTTCTTGTGAACCTTGAGTACATCTCATCAAGGGTTTCACTCTCAATCATTTGAAACATTTCAAACTTTTTGACTCCTATGTCAATTCTTATTTCTTTCACATGATTAGTTCTTTCATGGTGAGTTTTTAGAGTATCCCAAACTTCTTTCCTCTAAGGTGTTGCCCAAAGATATGTTGGAACCAAGTTGGTTTTATACTTAGAATTTTGATGTTAACAAAATTATTTTATGAGAATAATATATTTGATTTCCCAAAATATGAAAAAAGAATCATATTTTTTAAGACAATCTAAAATAAGATTTGATTCAGATTTATAATTGAAGAAAATCTTTGACCAAGTCGAAAAGAAGATATGGTCAAGATTTGAAGAAGATATGATCAACATCTTATCAACAATAACATATGAATTATTTACATGAAGATTTGATCTAGATTTATCACAAGAATATATGAATTATTTACAAAAAAGATTTGATCATCTACAAGACGATATGAATTATTTACGAGAAAATTTGATCAATATTTATCACAAAAATATATGAATTATTTACAAGAAGATTTGGTCAAGATTTATCTACAAGAAGACGTGACTTATTTACAAGAAGATGTGATCAATAATTGTTTACAAGAAGAAACAGTCATAAGAAGATACATTTATTATTTGTAAAGATGTGACTCAAATTTTGACAAAGGACAAAATACTAAACTGGACTTAATCATATTCCTACTCGTGAAAGTTCAAGAACCAATCCAACACTATGTTCCCGCACAAGTCAAAGCAAGCAGTAAAAAGGAAGTTTCATATGAAGAATTTATGAAAGCAATCTTTACAAAATATGAATAATAACAAAATGAAGAATTTACAAACTCAATTTTCACAAAATACGAACAATATCAATCTAAAGAATTACAAACTCAATATGAACAAAATACAAATAGAATCAATCTAGAAGAACTTCTCAGATTGGATTCATAAATAAAGAATTGACTAAAGAACATATTATCAAAAAGCATTTTGTTCATAATTATTTTTTTATTAAGATCATTGTTAACCAAACTAGGAATGAAGATACAATTCAGAATTAAACAATAACTAAATTGAAGCCATAATTTTAACTCTAAATAGATATTCAAGGTTGCAGAAGAAGATCATCCAAAAATCAGAAAAGAGTTGAAGAACTTAAGCTCAAAATTCCAAATTGATCTTAGAGTTTTAATAGAGAAACACTTGTTCGAATGAGAAACATTTTCTAAGTGTTTTTCTTAGAGTGTGAAATTCATTGTTATAATCAACTTGTTGGAAGCAACTAATCATGTTCCAAACTTTGGTATTCAAAGTGAATAGTGGTGTTAGCGTCCCTTCAACAATAAGAGGTTGTTAGGTTATGTGGAAAAGAATTGGCTGCTAGAGTCAAGGTGTGTGTGACACCCTAAACCCCAAAATGAAATATATAATAATTTATACTATATTTTTTTGAGTATAATTCACAGAAGATAAAGAAAATTTATTTACAAGGAAATAAAAACTCTTGTAACTAATTTAGGATATCACGTTTCTTAAAGTACACATGGAACAATTCAAACTTTATTACTCAATTAAAACAATTTAATCTCAATGAACTTGATTTAACTATAAATTCTTATTTTAATTCCAAAAACTTGCTAGTACTAAGATTTTCATATAAAAGTCATTTGTAATTACATAACTAAAATATAGATTACAACTCCAAACTTGAACTTCAAGACTCATTAACTTGTAATAACTACGATTTCACAAACGCAGGGCCAAGCCAGTCAAAAACAAACAACAAAGGAGGTGAGTTTTGAAATCATGTTAATAGTATAATATAAGTAAGAAGAACACACAAACAATCATAATACATTGTATCATAACACAAACATTCTTCAAGGAAAAAAATCACATTATAAAGTTAAAACCACTCAAGTAAAATCATTGCATTTCACTATAATATCATATCATTTAAGAGAAATTATTATCACACACAATACCTATTAACCACAACAAAACAATTTGGTACTTCCAAGTCACCAAAATCACTAGGCTTGTCAGGCCCAAGGTTTAACAATCATGCCTTATGGCTCAACAACATACCGCCATGATCAGACTCATTCAGTTGTACTTCCCCAAAATCACTAGGCTTGTTAGGCCCTACCTATATGATGACAAAATAATCTCCACTTCACAAATTCTCAATATTTATTTTCTCCCCTCGTTAGCTTAGACTACTCCATTAAAAGCATCATTTTTAGGAATCATCATTATCTCACCAACCATGGGGTACTTCAATATTCTCATCAGAATTTTTATAACATCATTAATCATACATAATCACGATCATCATATAAACTCATCACAATTTTATAACATCACTATCATCAATCAAACATCATCATTATCATCACATAAACATATGTCATACAATGCATCCATCTTTTATTATCACATCACATAAATTCGTCTAGTTAAGCATATGCACAAAATTTCATTCAACATCCAACATCACAACAATATCAAATATCAAATACCACACAATTATTCAAAATTAAATCAATCAACATCTTATAAACATTTCTATTTAACATTTTAATCTCACAATCCCAATATTTTCACATTAATTAATGTATCTCTCAAAGGGCTACTGCTGTACGTAGCGAACCCCGAATGAATTGTTGGGAAACACAGTTTTCCCGTTCATGTCGCAATATATTATACTCATGAATTCAAACGCTATCTCACCCCTTACCTTATTGAGACGCTTTCTCAAACACAGAATCAATGGAAAATTTCAACAACAATTACATATCGACAACATGCAGTGAGCGAATCCAAATAAACGATGAGTTCACAAAATCGCTGAGACGTGACTGATAAATTATGTGGAGCGTAAAAATAAATGTTAAATAATTAATAATAATTTTATGAACAAAATTGGAGTCAAAACGATGAGAAAAAAACTGCATAAAAAGTCTCACCGACTTGTCGGAGTGTCGGAAGGATCAAACGTCAACTTCATCGAAAATACAAATGAGTAGTGCTTCTTGAAGGTCTCGACGAGAAGAATCAAAAAAATGATTTTAGTTTTTTGAGACAACAAATGTGGTGATCAGAATTGGCCAAAAACAGCTCACTCAAGGAAAGAAACACAGTTGTTTCGGATTAAACAGGTCATGATTGATAAAATTGATGCCAAAAATGGATTGAGTGGCTGATTTTGTGTGGGATAAAGGTTGGGATCGTTTCAAAATGGCAAATAATTGGTGGAGAAGAATTTGAGACAAAAAGGGTTTCTTTGATGGATGCGCGTGTTGCCTTGCTGAAGAAGAGGAAGTCTTTAAGTGCATATGGAAGGGTGTAGGTAGCAGATGTACAGGTGCATGAGTAAAACAGATTGTAAGGCCCAACACAGGGGAGTCTAGTCTGTGTTTGATGCAAGAATAAAGGTGTAACGAACAATTCACATGTGTAGGAAAGAAAAGTTCATCCAGTAATAACCTAAATTAATATGCAGAAGTAGAAAAATAGGGGTGTACATCTAGTCCAAAATTCATTTTTTTAGTATTTTTAAAAGTCCTTAATAAATAAATAGTTTATTTTACTTTCCTAGAAACTTTTCTCCAAAATACTAATTTTAACATAATATTATCTATCTTTAACATAGATAAATATAATTTTAACCAAAACTCTCATGTTCAAAATAATAACTATGATTATTACTATAACATCTTTCAAATTAATCACATAAAAATACATCATCTTTATATGTGTTTGCAGTTAATGTGATATTTTCTTGTGTTTGTTGTGTGTGTGTGTGTGTGTGTAGAAACACTTTGATCAAATGCATCCTAATTTTGGGTTAGATCCACGCAATGTAAGACTTGGATTATCCTCAGATGGATTTACGCCTTACATAAAAGCATCGGTTACTCCTTATTCTTGTTGGTCGGTTATTGTTACTCCTTACAATCTTCCTCCTGATATGTGTATGTCTAAACCTTATATGTCCTTAGCCGCTGTGATAACAGGTCCTTCTAATCCTACAACTGGTATTGATATTTTTTTACAACCTTTGATTGACGATTTGAAGAGGTTGTGGAATGGTGTCTTGACATATGATATTTCTCGGAGAGAAAATTTTATGATGAGAGCGACATTGATGTGAACCATTAATGATTTTCCCGCTTATGGGATGTTGTCAGGATGGGGCACCCATGGTAAATTAGCTTGTCCTATTTGTATGGAAGATACAAAAGCATTTACTTTAAAATTTGGCGGGAAGGCATCGTGGTTTGACTCGCATCGTAGGTTTTTACCTACTGATCATGCATTTAGAAGGAACAAAGCTGCATTTATGAAGGGCTATGCAGAAAGTCTAGGACCCCCGCTTAAATTGACATCAGAACAAGTTTGGAATAAAGTAAAAGATATGCCAAAGGTACATGTTGTTAATGGTGTGGCTTGTAAACCACAAGGTTACGGACAATGGCACAATTGGACAAAAAGATGTATTTTTTGGAATCTACCGTATTGGAAAGATAATCTTTTGAGACATAATCTCGATGTTATGCATATTGAGAAAAATTTCTTTGACAACATATTTAATATTGTCATGAATGTGAAAGGGAAAATAAAAGATAATGACAAAGCTAGAAAAGACATAGGTATATATTGCAGACGACCAGATTTGTTGTTGGTGGAACAAAACGGCAAGACCCTAAAACCTCGTGCGAATTACACTTTATCTACTGATGAAGCCAAATCTGTTTATCGTTGGATCAAAGAGCTGAGGACGCCTGACGGTTATTGTTCTAATTTGGAAAGATGTGCTGATGTGGAAAATGGGAGGATGCATGGGATGAAAAGTCACAATTGTCATATATTTTTAGAGTGTTTACTTCCTATTGCCTTTAGTGCTTTACCGACACATGTATTGAACCCACTTATTGAAGTGAGTCAATTTTTCAAGAATTTGTGTTCTTCAACACTCATTGACAAAGATCTCATGAAGATGGAAAATGACATTCTGATGATTCTATGTAAGTTGGAGAAAGTATTTCCTCTTGGGTTTTTTGATTCCATGGAGCATCTCTCAGTGCATCTTGCAAGTGAAGCTAGACTTGGTGGACCAGTTCAGTATAGATGGATGTATCCATTTGAAAGGTGATATATATATATATATATATATATATATATATATATATATATATATACATATACTTAATTTTCAATATACTTCAACTTATATATACATGGAGCTTATTGTACATCTCTTTGTATATTATAGGTTCATGGGTTATTCAAAACGGTCGGTGAAAAACAAAGCTAGAGTTGAGGGCTCAATTTGTTCATCTTACCTACACCGTGAAACAACACACTTTTGTTCTCATTATTTCAACAACGAAACATTGTCACCAGTTAACGGAAGAAACGCTACTGATAGTGTTATACGTCATCCACACGCTTTATCAGTTTTTTGCTTGTCTGGTCATCATGCTGGTAGGGATTTTCCGATTTTCTGGCCAAGCGACAAAGTATTTAATGCGGCACATGTTCACGTTTTGATTAACTGCACTGAAGTTAAACCATACATTGAGTACGTTTTAAATTCATCTTCTTATTAATTAAATTTAATTATATGATTAAATTGATATTCACCATATATATGGTCATCGATCAGGGCATTTTTAACTACGGGACAATCATCTGATGATATACATTCAAATTTCCCATTATGGTTTCAACAACAAGTACATCTCGAAGAACAAACTCCTATCAATATCCACTTGAGGCACTTATCTATGGGCTCGAGTAGAAGTTTCAAAGAATGGCACACCTATTACATCAATGGATACAATTTTCACACTGAATCTTGGACCGAAGGAAAAGAAACAATTAATAGTGGAGTTTGTATGAAAAGTGTCTCTGATAGTGGTGTAGTAGAAGATTTCTATGACATAATTGAGCATATTTACGAAATTGACTACACGTTCCTAGATTATGCGAAAAAAGTGGTGTTGTTTTACTATTAGTCAACTTTGTCATGAGTCAAACATTGGAGAAGAAGTTGATGAACAATAAATAGATGAATTAGAGAATGATGAAGGCAGTGACTTAATTCACTCATCAAATGACGACGACGATGATGACGAAGACAATTAATTAATTATGCATTATATGTGTGTGTATATATATATAATATATTAGATATTGTAATGTGAAATATGAACGACATTAATTAATTTTTTATATATATTTATAATATATATATATATATATATATTCTTTATTTATGTGAGTGTTATAATTTATTTATGTATATTTCATTATTAATTAATTTATGATAATTGTACATACACACATATATTATATATATATATATATATATATATATATATATATATATATATATATATATATATATGTATATATATATACATGGCTTCAGTGTTGGGAGTAGGAGGATCAGGAGAACAAGAACGGTGGCAATACGAGGAATATCCAAAACATCACGTGGTAAGAAAAAAGTTGCTAAACCACGTGTTGTTAATGACCCATCTCGCATGCCGATGCCGACCATTGGTACTAGTGGTGGATCTATTCCTCTATATTCGGAGGACCCAGTAGAGCCTTATACCATAGACGAAATAATGGAACTCGGATGTGTTGATTGCTACTACCGCATTGTCATCATTCCAGAAGGAGATGAGTATGTAAACTATGATTGTTAAATTAATTATGATTGTTAAATATTTCATTATTGCATGTTACATTATTTTATTACTTCATTTTTATATTTAACTTGCATGTAAACTTTGAAGATATCTTCCTTTTAAATCATCTGCAAAGACAATTGCTGAAGTCATACCAGAGAAATACAAAAAACCATGTTGTCTTGGGGTGAGATAAAAGAGGATAAGATACCTCAATTTAGCGAAGTTGATCAATTTTTACATTGTTTCAAAGTAAGTGATTAGATTAATTTATTTAATTACTATTATATATATACATTTGATTGCTTAATTGAATTATATTTTTAATATTTTTTAAATTTAAACAAACAACAGACTAAATGTACTTGGAAAAGAGAGCATGATGCCGCAGTTTTGCCTTCTTTTGACCATCGCTTTTCAAAGCGTCTCTCATCTATGTTGGCTTACACACGTAATAAGGGTGAGGAAAAACGGCCTAATTGGATTGGTGAAAATTTTTGGACTGCTTTGTGGTGGAAATAGAACACAGATGCTTACAAATAGAAGAGAGAAAAAGCAAAGATTAATAGAGCATCTGAGAGGGGTACAAGTACTCATAAGGGAGGTTCCATGTATGCTGGAGAAATTAAATATTATATGGTAATTAATTACTATTTATAATATATATCTATTAATTTAATTCAATTAATCATCACATTTCACCAACTTATAAACATGACATTAATTTAATATTTTAGGAAAAGCAACTTGGAAGGGAGGTCACTCAGGTAGAGATACATCGCCATCTTCATGTTAATCCTGAAACAAATGAGTATACTGATGAATTATCAAAAATGATTCAGGTAATTACTATATATTAATTATTATATATTAATTAGACCTCTAAATTATTATATATTAATTATTAACTATTTTTATTTTTAATTTTTAATTTTTTAATATAGGAACAACTTCAACAAGTCATGAAAGAATGGGATGATCATGAAGCTAGTCTTCCTCCTGCTCAGCGAGCTGGTCCAGTGCAGCGGAAACAATATGAGACCGCAAGTTTTATGAACATCAGTGGTGGCAAGTACAAAGGGCGTGTGCTGGGTGCCGATAGTTTATCATTAACCTTTGTGAAAGGTCCAACCGGCTATATTCAGACTGAGACGTCTTCTTCTTATGCTAGTACAGATCGATCTCATCGTCCGTCGATAGATAATCTTGACCAATTAAAGGAGCAATGGGCAAGTGAGCAAGAAGAAAGGACACAATAGCTGATACAAGCCACAATTGATAAATTGAATGAGGAATGGAAACAAAAGCTTCAAGAGCAGCAACAGCAGTTTCAGCAGTAACGACAATTTCAACAACAACAATTTTCATTTCCTCCTGTGTTTCATCAGCAGTTCCCGCCTCGGCCTCAATACTTGCATCAACAACCACTATTCCAGTAGCAACAAAATTACTCTAAATACTCCCAGCAGCAGCAACCGCCTCCAAATTTCCAACAGCAACACCAGGATCCTCCGAACTCTGCCTTCCAGCAACAACAACAACCAATGTTTTAGCAACAACAATATTTTCATAATTATCAGTATGTTCCTCCGTCATCTTCACATTAACTTCCTCAACCTCAACCAGACCATCAAACTGCATACCGACTAACTATGCCAACAGCTGACTTGATTAGACCAGATTTAAATTAACCTCAACCAGCTAGGGCTCCTCCTTCGACTACTGGTGGTGCAATTGAAGATGAAATTCAATTTCAAACCATGATGTCTCCTCCAACACAAATTAATAATACTTTTGAGGGACTTCTTTCGTCGGATAACATCGCAGGAACTAATGATGGTGGGAGTGGAGCTGATCAGAGGAATTATTATGAGGATTGATCGATGTCATTTGAATAATTTCATAATTTATTTTTGGGTTGTATGAACACATATTTATCTTGTCCTAGTTAATTATTGTGTGTTTAATTTTGGGTTTATAAGACATTATTTATAAATTTTGGGTTTGTAAGACATTATTTATTAATTTTGGAATGCATGTTTTATTTGGTTTGGTGGTAATATTACTTTAATTATTATTAATATTATATTTTATATATAATATTTATTTTAATTTTAATATTTAATTTTATTTAAATTTTAATTTATTTGTAATTTAAATTAATCTTTAATTATAATTATAATTTAAATTTTTATTTTAAATTTAATTTAAATTTTTAATTTATATTCAGATTAGTTTATTATATATTAAATTTAATTTATATTGATATTATATTTTAAATTTAATTTAAATTTAAATTTTAAATTTATATCAATATTAATTTATTATATAATAATATTATAATACATTATTAATTTCTCTTTACAAATTAATTTTTTTAATATACGTAATATTTTGTGGCGGCCTAATCCCTCACAAATATTTATTTTTTAATCTGGATGATACTTTGTGGCGGCCTAAACCCTCACAAAGGAGGGATTTTGTGGCGGCCTGGACCCTCATAAAGGCTGAACTTTTAAAATCAACATGTCCTTTGTGGCGGCCTGTGCCCCTCACAAAGTGAGACATTTGTGGCGGCCTATGCCCTCACAAAGGCAGGATTTTGTGGCTGCAAAGGCCCTCACAAAAGGCAACATATTTGTCAAACTTTGTGGCCGTTCTGGCCGCCACAAATGTTTGTGACCAAATTATTTGTGGCTGCCTAAGACCGCCACAAATAGCCCCTTTGTGGCTGCTTTTTGGCCTTTGTGATGGCTTTTGGCCATCACAAAATACATGTTTTCTTGTTGTGTAAGAAAAACACTGAAAATAAATTTCTCATTCAAACAAGTGTTTCCCACTTTGAACTCTAAGATGGATTTAAAATTTTCAGCTTGAGTTCTTCTACTCTTTTTTGATTTTTCGATGATCTTCTTCTTCTTAAGCCTTGAATCTATCTATAGATAAAATCAAGGCTTCAATTTAGTCCTTGTTAATTCTGCATTGTATATATTCATTCTTTGGTTGGTCAACAATGATCTTATTCAAAAATAATTATGAACAAGATGTTTTTTGATTATATGTTCTTTAGTCAATTCTTTATTTATGAATCCAATTTGAGCAGTTCTTCTAGATTAATTATCTTCGTATTTTGTTCAGATTGAGTTTGTAAATTATTCAAATTGATATTATTCCTATTTTGTTAAGATTGAGTTTGTAAATTCTTGATATTGATACTGTTCGTATTTTGCTAATATTGAGTTTGTAAATTCTTCAGATAAAACTTCCTTCCTATTGCTTGTTTTGATCTGGACGGGAACATAATGTTGGATCAGTTCTTTGAAATTTTACAAGTAGGAATATGACTAAGTCCAATTCAATTTTTTGTCCTTTGTTAAAATTTGAATCATATCTTTGCAAATAATAAATGTATCTTCTTGTAAGTGTTTCTTCTTGTAAACAATTATTAATCATATATTCTTGTGATAAATCTTGATAAAATCTTCTTGTAATTAATCATATCTTATTATTGATAAGATGTTGATCGTATCTTCTTCAAATCTTGACCATATCTTTCTTTCAACTTGGCCAAAGATTTTCTATAATTATAATTATAAATCTAAATCAAATCTTATTTAGATTGTCTTCAAAAACATGAATCTTTTTCATACTTTATGAAGTCAAATATATTATTCTCATAAAATAATATCTTTAACATAAAAAATCTAAGTAGAAAACCAACTAGGTTCCAAGAGCCAATAATCCATTCAAGACCCTTGGCGACAATTTCTGGTGGCAACGTAAGGTTGTTGGCAGTAGCTCCACTCCAAGTAGGGGGTACTTGCAAGCACTCTAACGCATAGGTTAGTAGGAGTTGGGGGAAGTGAGAGATAATGAATTAATACGTACCTTATTTCTAAAGGCGTGACTCTTTATATAGTGATTCCTCAAAGGGAGGTGACGTGAAGGCATTTATGCTTTTACATGTAAACTAGCACGAAAAACGGGTGATCGTCTGATTGCCACTCATCGGCTATGATCGACTCGAGACAAATTTTGCTCTTGAGACACTATTTGGTGCCTAAGGAAGTGAGAAGTTCACAGCTTTTGCTGGATTGAGCTGAGACCAAAAAAAGATGCTTGGTGGGCTTTAGTCCGATCTAGAACACACCGCAAGTGCATATCTCTATTGCATAATAGTGAATCATTTTTTTTTTTTGTAACTCAAATCAAATTATCTTTTCAATTTTCAATGTAATAATGATTTTTTTTAATTGTACTATAAAATTAATAATTAATACTACTTATATCAATCGTAAACTAATATTTTCAATTTTATAGATATGATAATGATGAATGTAAAAATATTCAAGATCAATAATTTCATAAGTTGTTTTTTTCTATTTCTACCTCCTTCATTTATTATAAAAGTTCATTGCTTTTTTTATTTTTTATTAAAATATATTGGTAGAGTAATTAATGTGTTTCTTTTATGTATTATTGTTTCTAAAATAACTTTTGTATTTGAATATGTTAAACTTGTCTTTTTATATTCTAAGGCAAATTAATCATATTAATAAAAAAGTATGTTTGAAAAAAATTATAAATATATCTAATAAATTAAAAAGATATTTATATTTAAGGATATTTTTTTTTCTTAATGATACTTACAATTAAAAATAACTTTTTTTACAAGAATATGATTAAAGACATATAATATTTATATCACTTTCTTAATATATAAATGATTCATTGTAGTAAAAAATGAGAGTAATGTTTACAAGAAGCAAACTACTATTTTTTATCGATTAAAATTTATATCAAAATTACGAAGATTTTATTTGAATTTTAATTAATAAATAATATAGGATCGTTATTTTAATTTTTATGAAAAATTGTAATGTTTATTTACGACACAGTAGTATTTTTTTTCTTTTCTCTACAACACTATTAATTTAAACTTGAGAGTGAGATGACTTGCCATGTCAAAACCAACGTTCCACTTTATATCCTATTTACGATAAATAAGATATATAGTGCGTATCACACCCAAAAATGGCATACCTGGCAGCAGTCTCCTCTACTTTCACTACTACTTCACTTCTCTATCCGTCATCCTGCTGTTTCTCCTCTCGTCTCTTTCTCAGAACATTAGCTCTTAGGTCCACGCAGTCACCACTTCGTCTTTCTTTCACTTCTGCAGTACCTTTCCGCAACCTCATGGCCCGCGCCAGTCTCGGCCTCACTCACCCCGCCAACACCCAAACCCCAAAGGTCAGGCCCTCCCACAACAAACTCTTTCTTATCAAATATCAATTAGTATATTTGTGTGTATATTAATAATAATAGTAATAATCTCGTCCTTGATTATTATGTTTGCATTGGATCTAATGTCTAATTTTTGTGTCAAAATGAAGGTCTCTTTTACGGCGAAGGAAACCGACGTGGCGGAATGGAAAGGGGACCTATTAGCAGTTGCTGTGACGGAAAAGGACGTGGCTAGGGACGGTGACTCGAGATTCCAAAATCCGATTTTGAGCGCGCTGGATTTCAAGTTGGGCGGTCTATTAGCCGAAGCCTCATCCGAAGAGGACTTCACCGGAAAACTCGGACAGTCAACGGTTCTCCGAATTGCCGCTGGACTTGGATCCAAGAGAGTCGCATTGCTCGGCCTTGGCGCATCCGCCTCGGGTCCGGCCACCTTTAAAAGCCTCGGCGAGGCTGTTGCTGCTGCTGCTAAGTCCGCACAGGCCGCCCATGTCGCCGTTGTTCTAGCCTCTTCTCAAGGACTCTCTGCCCTTAACACCGCTTCTGCAATTGCCACTGGTATTTGTTTTTTCTTAAATTCTATAGGACAGGTCACTTTAGTGAATAGTATTTTTATGGGCTAAAGGTATCCTTCCTTATTATAAAAAAAGAAGAAATTAAAGCTATCCATTTCAACAGTAATGCAAAATAGCACAAAGCCATCAGTCTGTGAAATTTGACAACCGTGTAGCATAACCAACCATATAAGGGTAAATGGTCAAATAGAAAATGAAGGATAAAAAATAATAACATTCATCATTTTCCATTGTCAAACTACTTCTATGTATGAAGTAGTGGGGCCATGTGAAGCACCAACACAAACACCATACAACATTGACACTAACACATCAACACTCATAATAATTTGAAAAAGTAGAAGTAATAATTGGATGTAACTACATGTGTCAGTGTTGTGTTACGTGTCAGGCACCGACATGCTTTCGATTTGAAGTGCAGGTGCTATGCATGTGTGATGTATGTTTATGTGTAAGGTTGTGATGTTTATGAATTGAAGGTGAGATTTGTGGCAGGGACCGTGCTGGGAACATTTGAGGATAACAGGTACAAGTCAGAGTCGAAGAAAACGGCCCTTAAATCCGTTGATATCATTGGTCTTGGAACAGGGCCCGATTTGGAGAAGAAACTGAAGTATGCAGGAGACGTTTCTTCTGGAATCCTTCTTGGAAGGGAGCTTGTAAATTCTCCGGCTAATGTGCTCACACCAGGTTCATATCAAACTTCTGATACTTTTTATAACTTTTAGTTCTAGACACACCTCACACGTGATTGCTTGCAATGCTATCAAACTCCCGAGTTTAGGTGAGCCCATGGAATCCTAGTCAACTCGCAATCTTGCAATAGTATATTACTTCAAATTCTTACAGTTTTTTATTGTTACCAGACTCCACACTTGTATTATTGTGTTATAATAATTAAAATTATTATTCTCATAAAAATGATTTCATGTACTCAATAAATTTGGTGAAAACTATGTGGAAATTCAGGCCTATTAATTTTTTTTGTAGATTTGGGAATTTACTAAACTTGATAGTTTATTTGAACTAGTAAGGGTTTTACGAGAAGAATGTTTTCATGTGATTCAACCTGATTTTGTATTCGAGCCTCAAGGGGTTGAAACTGTTGGTGTTTAAAAGTTGAATTGAGATTTTGCATGTATGTGGGTCATATGGCTTGCAGTTATAGGCCAGCGCCAGGCAGTTGAACAGTCTCATTACATGAGTGAATCTGTTAGGAATCCAAGAATTGCCTTCCCTAACTTCCCTTTGTTCTATATTCTAACAGAACAACTTCTGTATTTCTAATAATTTGTCGCTCTTGATGAATTGTTTGCCTCAGGAGTATTGGCAGAAGAAGCATCTAAGATTGCTTCAACATACAGTGACGTGTTTACTGCCAAAATATTGGATGCTGAACAATGTAAGGAATTGAAAATGGGGTCTTATCTGGCTGTTGCTGCAGCCTCAGCAAATCCTCCTCAGTTTATTCATCTGTGCTATAAACCACCAAGTGGACCTGTCAATGTCAAGTTAGCGTTAGTTGGAAAAGGCTTGACTTTTGATAGGTAATTAATTTAACCAAAACCCAGACTATTTTTATTTTAGCTTCAACTCATAAAGAGAGTGGTCAATATTAAGTGAAATTTCTTTAATTTTCTGTCTAGAGTATTGGTTTTGAGGTTATACTTTTAACTGATTGATTTTGTTGGTCATGGATACAATATACTTAGTAGATTGCTTCTCTTTCTTCGTTGTTTGAAAAAATTCGAGGTCAGAATTTTTTTTATTGAGGAAGTCACACACAGATAGACACTTGTCACTTCTTTGGGGAGTGACCATGATTGACTGTGGCATGTTTTGAATGTTTCATCCATCGAAGAGTATATTGCTAGAAAGTAGAAACTACTAGTGTAGTCTTACTTTATTCCAATTAGAATGCTTAACTACTAGACCATTTACTTCTATGATATTTCAATACAATCATCTAGTTTGATACGTAGTTGTCAATCTTGGTTAGGGGCACATAGAAGCCGACCATAAAAACGCTACAGTAGTATATCAGAAAGCAAATTGGTTGCTATTCTAAAATAATATTTACAAATTAAATAATTAATTCTATAAACAAATAAATGCTAAATCATCAAACAAATTACTAGAAATCAATTAAATATTCCATGTTGTTATTAGCGTGCTATAGCAACGTAGTGGAGTGCAGCGGCCATAAGCTGCTACACGACATGTAAAGGAGGAGCAATTTAGTGCTGTGGCCACTATAGCGTTGCACGTAATAAGTTTTAGTTTACAAAAGGGAAGTTGGGTTGCTAGATAAAAGAAAAGGAGGGATGTACTAGGTCACCAGATACAGAGAATATTGGGTCGTTGGAAACAAATGAAGACTATATGATGCCCCCAAATCCGATTCCAAACATTTCTCCGTCCAAGAAGACTATCCATGTATACTTCTTCCTCTAAGTCACCATTTAGAAAGACATTTTTACATGAAGTTGATTGAGAAACCAATCTATGATCACTGTCAAGGATAGGAGAGTTCTAAAAGTGATCAATTAGAGATAATAGCACAAGTCTCTGAGTAATTGATGTCATATGTCTGAGTAAATTCTTTAGCAATCAAGTGGACATTGTATCTTTCAACTATGTTATCTGAATTATATTTTACAATGATGACCCATTTACAGCCAACGATACTCTTCCTTGTAGAGAAAGTCGTGGCCCTCCAAATTTTATTCTTTTCAAGAGCCTTCATCTTCTCAAGAACAATTTCTTTCCATTTTGAAACTTTTAGAACCTCTTGTACATTTTTTGGAATTTCTACAACAAAAAATTGAGTGGAATTTCTACAACAAAAAATTGAGAGGTGAATGCAACAAATGAAGAAGACAATTTTGAGTAAGACTCACATTTGGACAAAGGATGCTTAGTACAAGATCTAATACCTAGCTTTCTACCTCAACAAAAAGTGACTTATTCATCGTAACTCTTTGTTGAGCCTCTTCTCTCCTAACTTTTGAGAAAGTTTCTCGGTTTGTTGGCAACTTAATTTTCTCAAGTATTCTTGTCTCCGAGTTCATCAAGTTGACTATTAAGGCCAACCAAGAACACAAACTCGACCATTCTCCTCTATTTTAAGAAACAATACATTGTATGCGGTACACCTTCAACTATCATTGTAACAAAGATCAAGTGAAGTCATCAACTCATTATAATATGTAGTCACATCTCTGTTGGCTTGCTTGGCATGTCGCAATTGTGACTTGAGATAAAAAATTTGAGAATAGTTTTGGATATCAGAATGCGTCTTTGACAACTTCCCAAACGTCTTACACATTTGGAAAGAACAAGAAAGGCTTCCCGATTGTTGGCTTCATAATGCTAATTAGCCAGACAATAATTAAGGAGTTCTTAGACTTCTAGAATTTGTAACTCGGGTCTGCTGTTGGATTGGAGGCATGTGCACATTCCATGTGAGCAAGCTATATTTTCCCTTGACAATGTCAAGTATAAGGCTCGATGTGGTAAAAATTAACTTATAGCTGTTAAGCTAATTGAAGTGTTTGTTAAAATTTGCGGTTCAATTAGCTTAAAATGTAAAATGACTTAAAAGGACATTCTTAATTAAAAATAAATTTTATCAAATTAATGCTTAAAACATTTTAAAAGTAATAGTAATTTAAATTTATTTTTTATTAATTTAAAATTTATCAATTTGATATTTTTATTTATTTATCTATTTTATATTAGAATAAATAAATAAATTATTTACTTTAAAATATTAACTATTTTAAAGTTTAAATTATTTATAAATAATTTTAAATTATATTAATTATTTATAAATAAATTATTATTTTAAATTATTTCAAATTGTAATAAATAAATTATAAAAGGTAGAAAAAGATTTTTAGTTACAATAATAAGAGTAAAATTGGAAGAAAAAAATCATAGCTACTTAATTAACTTATAAAAAACGCCATAAGCTCGTAAATGACTATTACTAAAGAGAGCTCATAGCTTATAAGCTACAAACTTGTTTCTTGATCTACCAAAAAGAGCCTAAATCTGATGATTTAGGACTGCTCGATGTGATTTTTTCCATTGAGCTGCTGAACTTCAACCTTGAGGGCATTAGAAGGTCCCTAATGGCAATAAAATTAGAAAAACCACTGCCGGAGAAGCCATTCAAACCACCGCCACCATGAACTCCTCTTGGACCTTCATTGATGCCTGATGGTCACTCCTGGTGCGTCTGGTTTGCTGCTGGGGCTGCTGTTGTGGTCAACAACACCTGCTCCATCTCCGGGTCCCTTGTTGGTCATATCTGGACCAGTAACACTGGTACTAGCAGTACCCATATGGGTCTGCTTCCACGCTCTGTTGCACACCATTAGGAAGAAGGAAGAAAATCCCTAAATTATAAAACTTAGAGCTCCTGAAATCATTTAGAAAGTGATGGAATGATACTTTCTTATTAATTCTACAGTCATGGACCATTTATATTTAAAAAGAATCACACTAGTAATTGTCCCTTTAATTAGGATTAAAAACAAAGAATAAAATAAGGGAGGATAAAATAAAATCACATAGAATCAAATCAGACTTTTCCTACAATCGTTTACTAGGGTTCATCATGTCTATCTAATTCTAGCTGAAATGTTCTTAGAAAATAAATGCCATTAACAAAATCAGCTATACCAATCTTCTGCAGAAGAGTCCTCAAATCCTGCAAAATGCAATGGTTAGAATAAAAGGAAATAATGAAAGAGGAGTGAGGCACAGAGTTTAGAAATGGAAATCAGGTTTTAGTTAAAACTGAGGCAAAAACGGAACATTTTGGACATGGAAGTTATCTGCTAAGAATAATGATCCAGCATAATTAGCCATAGCAGTAGTGCCATTCGGAAGTGAACATACATAGGTTTAATATTCATGTAATATGAAAATGCAGTAAGAGAAGAGTATATGTGATGGGAAGCTCCTGAATCTAATATCAAAGAAACAGATTTTGATATATAGAGGCTCAGTTGGAGGAATACCATACTGAGGAGAGGCTGTAACACGATGAACAGAAGGATTGTGACCCTGACTAGAGGGGGTCAAATTAGATTGCTGAAGCGAAGTGATGATATTGTTCATCTGTTCTTGGGTAAATGAAGAAGGGGCTGGCGAGTTGGAGGTTCCCTTCTTTGATGGAGATCACATCGTCATCCACCCTTAATTCTTCTTGTTTGCCAGTGGCATTGTTGGAGTATCCTTGCCTCTTTTGTTTCAATGCCAGAGGGTATCTGTGTTTCTTGTAGCATACATCAACGCTATGCCTTTTCCTTTGTCTAAGTGTTGCTGTTTGCCATTAGCAGCATTGGCAAAGGCTTGTGGATCTTCTGGTGCAGAATCCCCTCCATTCTGCCGTTCTTGTTGTAAAACCACGGAAGCAACACTAATTTGTTTTTGTGAATCTTTAAATTGGTTCTAGGTAAGAGGGATACCTTAAAAAGACTTGAGTTCTAACGACATCAAATTGTTTCTTCCTTTTGATGGATCCCTTAACATTGCTTTAAAGTCAGAAGGATATCAATATATATGGTGAGGCACAAGGATTAAGCCAACAAAGTTAACTCCCAGTTAACCACTATCAAACCGACTAACTTCCTTTTCCTCCTCTAATAGTTACATCAGGTCATATGATGGTTGTTTCAATTTATGGACACCTTGATATGTAGGTAGCTAGAAGCAATAGCGTGTAGTTTAGAGGGGGAAATTTTATTGGAATGATAGATTAAGGTAGGGTAAGTGAAATTTCTTTCTTTTTCCTATGACTTTTTGACATGATAGTCATAACTTTTCATTTTTCTTATTTTATGTTATTTTGTCAGTGGTGGCTACAACATCAAGACAGGACCTGGCTGTATGATTGAGCTGATGAAATTTGATATGGGTGGATCTGCTGCAGTTTTTGGAGCAGCTAAAGCTCTTGGTCAAATCAAACCTCTTGGAGTGGAGGTCTGTAATTTAAATCCCTCTTTATACTTTTCCTTTTCAAATTGTTTTTTCTTTGTTATGAGACTCTCATTCTGCAAAAGTTATTGTTAAATATTATAATGTAATATATTATATTATAGTAGATGGGCTGTAAGTATTCTGGCCCGTTAGTATTACTGTAAATTAGGGTTGTTTAATACCCTTTTGTCTATATAAAGAAATTTCGCTGTGTAGTTGAAACACACAGGTGATTCACAATATGTCTCTCAATACTCTATATATTCAATATGGTATCAGAGCCAACTGAGAGACAACCCTAATCGTCAACTACCCGGTCGACCCACTATCTCCGGTGAATATTTTTTCGGCAAAACCGTGTTCTCAACTCCGGTTTGCCCCCCCCTCTGCCGTTGATACGCTGATTCCTCAATTTTTGTTCAGCCGTTCACGCTCTACCGTCGCTGCCGTCACTGTTTCTGACGAGTTTTCTCGACGACCGACCACTTCATCAGCGCCGTACACCCCAGATCGGCCAAACCCTTCCGCCGCGCCTTCAGAAACCTTCTCACGCGCCCTCACGCGCCGCCTGCACACTCTGCGCGTGAGATCCACGCGCCGCCACTGCCACCGCGCGTGACGGCGCGTCCGACGGCCGTTCACGGTGCCGCTTTTTCCACCGCACTCGCCTCAGCCCCCTGCTTCCATATCTGCCTTCAGCTTTCAGTTTCGAGTTACGAATATATGAGTTCCAGTTCAAACAGCCCCTATTTTCCCGGTTTCAACGCGTTTTCTGACAATCTGTGCTGACCATGGCGTCGCAGTCTGAAACAAAGAGCATCTTCACCAAATTATGATAGTTGGGCTGCCGACATCAAACTATGGCTACGTGGTCAAGGTTACGAGGATCATCTCACCCAAAACCCTGATAAGGTGAGTGTGACTGAAACATCCAAATGGAGTCAGATTGATGCTCAGTTGTGTAGTGTCATTAAGTCTACACTTCATTCAGATGTTAAACCGATTTTCCGTCTGCATCTCACGTGTGAATCGGTTTGGAGTCAAGCAAAGACACTCTATAGTAACGACACACAACGTCTCTATGGAGTTTGTCACCGCTTGTTGAATATCATTACTCCGAAGTCACTCGATGGCTCTATTTATGCATATCTTGGCACCGTTCATAGTGCACTTCATGACTTTAATGAGCTTCTCCCTCCTGCTGCAAGTAATCCAGCTGAACAGAAGAAGGAGTTGGATCAACGCAACACCTTCTTCATGCTTTTTGCACTTTATGGCCTACCCCAGGAGTACTCTGCAACTCGTGATCAAATTTTGGGGTCTGTTACTGTTCCGGATATGTCTACTACCTCAACGATCCTCCTTCGAGTACCAGCAAAACATCCAGTTGAGCAGTCTATTACTTCAATTTCGGGTGACACTGCTGCCCTTGCATCTCAGGGACATAATCAACATCGTTCTCGTGGAGGACCATCCAACTCTAAGCCTCGTCCCAAGTGTGAGCATTGTCATCGGGTTGGCCACACTATTGATCGCTGTTGGAAGTTGCATGGTAAGCCTTCGCCTTCGATAAATGCAACTCAACTTGATCCTTCTGCAACTATTCAGACTACACCATCTCCACAAGGCTCCCCAGCAAACTATGAAGATTTTTCTCCGATGGGTTCACAGTCATCCGAACTCTAGTTCTCCTACTTCGGTTGCACACACTGGTAACTCATCCGTTTACCTTTCTCAATCATCTTCTCTCGGCCCTTGGGTTCTTGATTCTGATGCATCTGATCATGTTATTGGTAATAAAGGTCTCTTTTCTTCACTCTCTACATCTGGTTTTTTACCTACTATAACTTTTGCCAATGGTACTCAAACCCGGTCTCAAGGAGTTGGCACTGTCCACATCCTCCCTTCCATCTCAGTTGCATCTGTTCTCTATGTACTTGGATGCCCCTTTAATTTACTTTCAGTTAGTCGATTGACTCAGTCTCATAATTGTATTATTACTTTCACTAATGATAATGTTACCTTGCAGGAACGGAATTCGGGACGGACGATTTGCGTCGAATGTGAGTCACAAGGCCTCTATTACCTTTCTACATCTTTCAAGACGTGCTCCGCCACAGAGTCCCCTCATACTATGCATGCTCAGCTAGGACACCCAAGTCTTACCAAACTACAAAAACTGGTGCCTAGTTTGTCTAAGTTATCTAATTTACATTGTGAGTCGTGTCAGTTAAGGAAACACACCCGTAGTAATTTTCCCGATCGAGTCAATAAAAGAGTATCCTCTCCCTTTGCTTTGGTTCACTCTGATGTTTGGGTCCCTCTCGTACTGTGTCTACTTTAGAGTCTAAGTATTTTGTCACTTTTATTGATGATTATTCTCGTTGTACGTGGTTATTTTTAATGAAAAATAGAACTGAATTGTTTTCCATCTTTGAGCAGTTTTATCAATAAATAAAAATCCAATTTGGAATTTCCATTCGTACCTTAAGAAGTGATAATACTCGGGAATATTTGTCTCATCAATTTCAAAATTTTATGGCTTACAACGGTATTTTACACCAAACATCATGTCCTCATACACCTCAGCAAAACGGGGTAGCCGGACGCAAAAATCGGCATCTCATTGAAACCACACGAACCTTACTTCTCCATGGCAATGTTCCATTCCGATTTTGGGGGGATGCAATCTTAACGGCATGCTACCTTATCAATCGTATGTCATCTTCTGTCCTTGATGGCAATATCCCCCATTCGGTCCTCTTTCCCCGTACTCCTCTTCACCCACTACCACCTCGTGTCTTTGGGTCCACGTGTTTTGTCCACAATTTATCTCCTGGTTTGGACAAATTGTCAGCTCGGTCACTCAAGTGTGTCTTTCTCGGTTATCATCGGTCCCAAAAAGGGCTATCGTTGTTATTCTCCCACACTACACCGCTACGTTACATCAGCCGATGTTACCTTTTTCGAGTCTGTACAATATTTTAAACCTACCCATATAGCTACTGAGCCCTATCAGGACATTACTCTCGAACCTCCTCAAGTAGTTATACCTCTCCCACCCACTCATATTTCTATCGAACCTGCCGAGTCTGCCCCTCAACCTCCTCGACCACTACAAACATATCAGCGTCGTCGCTTACCCTCTGTTGTGCCTGTTCCTATTCCCATTACAAACTCTCCTCCGACGCCACCTCTAGATCCGGCCCTGCCACCTGAGCCTGACCTTCCCATTGCTCTTCGTAAGGATATTCGAACCACCCGTAATCCATCTCCTCATTATATTGATTTGTGTTATCATCGTCTTTCTCCTTTACATTACACTTGCTTGTCCACCTTGTCTTCTGTTTCTATTCCTAAAACTACAGGTGAAGCATTATCCCACCCTGAATGGAGGCAAGCAATGCTTGATAAGATGTGTGCTCTACAAAGTAGTGGTACTTGGGAATTGGTTCCTTTACCTCGTGGGAAGTCGTTAGTCGGGTGCCGTTGGCTTTATACAGTGAAGGTTGGTCTTGATGGTAAGATTGATCGATTTAAGGCTCGTTTGGTAGCCAAGGGATATACTCAGATTTTTGGGTTGGATTACAGCGACACATTCTCACCTGTTGCCAAAATGGCATCTGTCAGACTGTTTTTCTCCATTGCAGCAATTCGACATGGGCCTCTCCATCAGCTTGACATTAAAAATGCTTTTTTGCACGGTGATCTTGAAGAGGAAGTTTATATGGAGCAACCACCAGGGTTTGTTGCTCAGGGGGAGTCTTCCAACATGGTTTGTCGGCTACACGGGTCCCTTTATGGTCTTAAACAGTCTCTTAGAGCTTGGTTTGGCAGATTCAGCTCAGTAGTACAAGAGTTTGGTATGACCCGTAATGAAGCCGATCACTCTGTATTTTATCACCACTCAGCCCAAGGGTGCATCTATCTTATTGTTTACGTGGATGATATTGTTATAACTGGAAGTGATCAGCAAGGAATACTCCAGTTAAAACAACATCTCTCAAATAAATTTCAGACTAAAGACCTTGGTAAACTCCGTTGTTTTTTGGGTATTGAAGTAGTCCAATCCAAAGATGGCCTTGTAATTTCACAAAGAAAGTATGCTATAGACATTCTTGAAGAAACAGGCCTATTAAATGCCAAGTCAGTTGATACTCCTATGGATCCAAATGTCAAACTCCTACCCAATCAGAGGGAGCCTCTATCAGATTCAGGAAGATATATGAGATTGGTTGGAAAATTAAACTATCTCACAGTCACTCGTCCTGACATTTCCTTTGCTGTCTGTAAGACCCATAATTTTAAAGTATACTTTATGTATTTTAGTGTATTTTGGTATTGAACTCGGAGGCTTTTTAGCCAAAGTTATTAATATTTTGGGAGTTTATATAACCAAAATAGATATTTGATGCCCGATTAAAATTACTCGTTGATAAATAAATTAAATTAAGTACGGTGAATCCTTTACGAAGAATTTAATGCCTTATGGGTGAAATGGTAATTTTAATAAATATCTAGATATTTGGAGATATTTGTTTAAAAGTAATTAATATATATAATACATATATATATATATGTTTGTGTGGAGAGAAAAGAGAAGAAATAGAAAGAAAATGAAAAGAAAGAAAACAAAAGGAAAAGGAACAAAGGAAGAAAACGTGTTTCCTCTCCCTGTTGCTCGCGTTTCTCCATCTTCTTCTCCATTCTTCTTCTTTGGTTCTTTGGTTTCTTTTGCTTCAAAAAATAAACCCAAGGTTTGGTGAGTGTGAAAGAGAAGATTTCTCAGCTTCATTCTTCTTCTCGGATTCGAAAACGGTGTTGGTGATTTGGCCTGTGATAGGCGGTACATTTATGATTTACGTTTTTGTAAACCGTGCAGACCCGTGATAGGTTGCACCTCGATAAACGGTACGGGCCCGTGATAGGCAGTACGTTTATGGTTTTCGCTTTTTTGTAAATTGTGCAGACCCATGATAGGTGGCACCTTGGTAAATAGTACTTTGGCCTGTGATAGGCGGTACATTTACAATTTACGTTCTTTTTAGTAAACCGTGCAGACCCGTGATAGGTTGCACCTTGGTAAATGGTACGGGCCCGTGATAGGCAGTACATTTATGGTTTACGCTTTTTAGTAAATCGTGCAGACCCGTGATAGGTTGCACCTCGGTAATTGGTACTTTGGCCTGCGATAGGCGGTACAATTATGATTTACGGCCCTTCGAGGAGGGTTTTGGTTTGGAATTCCGAGTCCATGCATTTTGGCATATACGCATTTCATTAGGATGCTTGACACACGAGTCGTGTTTGATTCAAGTGTATGATTGAGTGTTTGAACTTGAGATGTCATTGTGATTGTGATGATTGTACTAAGTGTCTATGTTTTGGAACAAATTGTGTGTCAGTGAAATTGATTGTAAAATTGTTTCGAAACTGTTGTTGTCGTGGTGATTGTGTGGTAATTACTAAGTGTTATGTTTTGGAGTTGTGTGTGAATGTGGTTGAGTTAGTTTATGTAGTTTTAAGAAAAACATGCAGGGAAATCGATTCCCAAATCGATTCTGTTAAAATCTATTCCTCAAAATCGATTTGGCAATCGATTGGATTCATTACAGGAGCTCAGCCATTTTGACAAAATCGATTGGCTTTAATACAAGGGCTCAGTTTTTCATTCAATCGATTTCCCAATCGATTGAATTAAGCCCAGAGTACAGTTTTCACGAAAAACCCTCAAGAAATCGATTTCCCAATCGATTGGCTTTAACACAGGGGCTCAGTTACTCATTCAATCGATTTCCCAATCGATTGATTTAAGCCCAGAGTTCAGTTTTCACTAAAACCCTTCTTCCAAATCGATTTCCCAATCGATTGGCTTGGTGGAAATTCTTATTTTGAGTTAGATGATTGACTGCTCAATTGGTTCATCAATGGATTGGCCAGTTGTTTATTACTTGATTGATTTAAGACTTATTTTGACTTCATTTTCATTTGGCAAGTATTATATGAACTTTAGCATATGGAAAATCCTTTTAAGGTGCATGCTTAGTGGAAAGGTTATTTTGTGCATTCAAAAACTTAAATGTTATGTGTTAACTGTTAATTTCGGTTGGTGACCCTTTACAACTATTGTGGAAATCTGGGCTTTGCCCTCAGATGAGAGTCAGGACAATCCTACCGGTTCGTACCCTGTGGATGGGAATGTAGACGGGAACGCCTGACTGGAGCTATGTTAGGAGGATCTTACGGGGCGCGTGGAGATCACTCAGGGTGTGTAGTTTTTTGGTAGAATGATCAAATTAGGTTGACATAGAGGGAACATATGTCTTTATTTTGGGTTGCGTTTATTTTAAATTGTAAAATTGTATCTTTACTAATATTGTCAGCACGACATCTTATGTTAATGGATTCTATGTACCACTTTTTGATGTGTAAATACTTTGGATTCATATTTCAAAAAAAAAAACTATTCCGCTGCTTGTGAATTTGGTTGACTTATTTGTCGTTGTGTTACGACTTAAATATTTATCCAAAAGTATTTCCTT
Organism: Cicer echinospermum; assembly: GCA_002896215.2. Lineage (NCBI taxonomy): Eukaryota > Viridiplantae > Streptophyta > Magnoliopsida > Fabales > Fabaceae > Cicer > Cicer echinospermum. Next base: position 31,796,717 of record PGTU02000001.1, read on the forward strand.
ATTTATTTCTTTGTTATTATGAATTTGTTTTGAAAAAAAAAAATACACTCGCGCTGTTAAATCGGGATGTTACACTGTCAGTGTGGTAAGTCAGTTCTTAAATTCTCCTTGCCAAGAACATATGGATGCTGTAATTCGGATTCTTAAATACATCAAAAGTGCACCTGGAAAAGGTCTCATTTATGAAGATAGAAGACATACTCAGATAATTGGCTACTCAGATGCCGATTGGACTGGCTCACCCATAGATAGACGATCAACTTCCGGGTATTGTGTACTTGTTGGAGGAAATTTAATATCTTGGAAGAGTAAGAAACAAAATGTTGTTGCAAGATCCAGCGCTGAGGCAGAATACAGGGCCATGGCACTAGTAACATGTGAACTCATCTGGTTGAAACAATTACTGAAAGAACTTCAATTTGAAGAGGCCAGAACAATGACACTAATATGTGATAATCAAGCTGCATTGCACATTGCCTCGAATCCTGTTTTTCATGAGAGGACCAAGCATATTGAGATTGACTGCCATTTTGTTAGAGAAAAGATCGAATCGGGTGACATCATCACTAGCTTTGTCAATTCCAATGATCAGTTAGCAGATGTGTTTACAAAGGCATTGCGAGGTCCTAGAATTAGTTATATATGTAACAAGCTAGGTGCATTTGATTTATATGCTACAGCTTGAGGGGGAGTGTTAAATATTATAATGTAAATATTATATTATAGTAGATGGACTGTAAGTATTCTGGCCCGTTAGTATTACTGTAAACTAGGGTTGTTTAATACCCTTTGTCTATATAAAGAAATTCCGTTGTGTAGTTGAAACACACGGGTTATTCACAATATGTCTCTCAATACTCTTTATATTCAACAGTTACATTAGATCTTGACTTTAAACCAATGTTAAGATTCTTTGCACGACTTTAAAGTGATTTTAAGATCCTTTGCTTAACAACTACTTCGAGGTGGGTTCATCTCAAGTATGTAAGGTGGAGAGTAATTTTTTACCTCATTTCTTAATTTCACCGTTGAATATAGATTGGGTGGCTACTTTCCTTTGGAATAACATTTTTGAGTTCTTATAGCAGTTTCTCTTGAATCCTTTTAAAGATTTTAGTAGAGATAATCAGATAATATGAAGGCCAAAATTATGTTGTAGTGAGCAGTTTATGCGGATGGTTTGGTTTTAGTGTGTTTTGTTGTAGACTTGTAGTGGAATGCCTATCTTGGCTAGTGCATCTTTTTTCCCTACTAATGTTATGGATAGAATTGTTCTTTCGCATTCTCTCTGGTGTTCTTTAACGAAAAAAGAAATTGCATTTTATATTCAAGTTCAAAATGTTTTGCATGTGTAGGTTCATTTTATAGTCGCAGCTTGTGAGAATATGATAAGTGGAACAGGTATGAGGCCAGGAGACGTTGTCACAGCTTCAAATGGAAAAACTATAGAGGTGAGGGTTTATGTTTTATGGTAATGACGTAAGTTTTTGCCTATTTTTGCAGATTTTGATTGTTTTAATCAATACTAAGTGATGTTTGTAATTTTTTACAAAAAAAATATGATAAGATTTGCTGATAAGGAGGGAATTATAAACAAATAAGGACTTTTAATTATGATTATGGTTTCATATGATGATATGAAGGACTAAACATTGATCTTCATTACACTAATACTACTCTAATCCTGAAAATTATGATTTAGCCAGTACGTGGTCCAATATCAACCGATATATGTTCTTTTGATATACTTTTTTATCAGTATTGCTAAATAGCGGCCATGGCGCCACCATACCACCATAGCATGGTGGATTTTTGGAAAACCACCATAGGCAATTTGTGAAGGAATGTCCGCCATGGTGGCGCCATAGGCCAAAATGGTGTATTATATGGCGGATTTTTGGGCTTCCACTAGCCACCGTCTACAATGCTTTTTATAACAAAAATCTGAGTTTAAATTATGGAGGTTCCTGTCACTCCATTAGAATAATTGATTCATACTGATACGTACTCAAGATAAATCATTAAAATTAAGTTCCAGAATTAATTTCTAATTATGACAGTTTAATTAGATTATATTGTTTGTCACGTAGAAGTGATGTTTTGTGCATGGCTTGTTGAGACCTAAGCATATCTGTTAGGACCTCAGAGTCAAGTAATAAGGCTCCTATCTTAAATGTGTATACTAGGAGGGGTAGGGGGTTATAAGGACCCTTGTGTAATAGTTCCATTCATGGATGTTAATACTCATTTGTTGCACTGTTTTACAGTTGTGAAAGGGATTTCCGGTTATTCAGAATCATTTTCTTTCATTTTCTTTCATTTTCTTTCATTTTCTAGTTTAACAGCTTAGATCTATAAAATGGCAGAAGTATAATATTTGTTGTACAAAAAGTCAACGAACTCATGTTTTGACAGCTAAAATCTAATATAACGGCTGAAGTATGATACTTGGCCTTGCTTGTTTGTTGAGATTATATAAAGTCAGCAAATCCTATTGTATAGGTTAACAACACAGATGCTGAGGGTAGGCTAACTCTGGCAGATGCTCTGGTGTATGCTTGTAACCAAGGTGTTGATAAGGTATGCAGCCATCCTTCTACATCTTTTTAATAGTTCCAAAAGTCGTGGTTGATTGGCTTATCAATTGTTATCGCATGTTGGATAGATTTGATACTAAATTATTTCATTTCTAGTTTCTAGTTAGAGTTTAAGAAAATGTTTTTTTTTTAACAGCCAATGTTAGGATGTTAGTATTATGCTGAGGGTGCAGATCGAATCCTGAAGCTGCCTTATAACTCCACTCCCTAACTCTCGCGCCTCAGTCACCAAGCCAACCCTATATCCCCTAAGTTAAAGAACATGTTAGAACCATTCCGATTCATCCTGTTGAACTAAAATTCTATCATTTGACAAATATATACTATTTTCCTTGTTAAACTCCTGTTTAGTTCCAGTTCAGTTCTGTATAAAAGGATTTGCATACTGACTTTGGGATTTTGTGTGACAAACATCTAGTGCACATCTCTTTGGAATTGTGTATCTTTTTTACACATGCTTACAGTTTTAGGTTTACGGGGCATGGTTTTAGAACTGTGCTAACAGATTGATTTACTGTTCTTCAGATAATTGACCTGGCAACATTAACTGGGGCATGTATAATTGCACTAGGACCCACTATTGCAGGTAATTATGAGCTTCAAAGTTTAAGTTTTATCTATGGATGTAAGTGTCAATGTTCCCTCCCATTGATTCTTTTTATACGCGCGCGTGTGTGTGTGTCAAATCATAAATGGTTAAAATAAAACATAAAGTCACTGTGGTTATTAGATAATTTTTAGTCATAACCATCGTATGGTCCAAATTAGCTCTTCTCACCTTCTCACTAGAAATATATGTATTGGAATATCAAAGTTTTAATCTCATGGGGAAAGAAGAGCTAAGCTCTGAAGAGACATCATTGAAAGTACTCAATTTTAGTGGCTTTTCCACTCTTGGCACGTTGTCTAAAACTTTTTGTTTTTGAATAGGCCAAAATAACTTTTATTAAAACACTAAGTTTGTACCAGAGGCAACCAATTAATCAGTGCAATGTTTACACTGTGGACACACTTTTTCTTTAATTACTGATCCCATGCAATGAATTTTTTTTTCTTATCAGCTGATTACTATTATCACTAATGCTAACTGCTATTTTTAAAGGCGTGTTTACACCCAGTGATGACCTAGCTAAAGAAGTTTTTGATGCTTCTGAAGTGAGTGGAGAAAGACTATGGAGGTTGCCAATAGAAGAAAGTTACTGGGAATCAATGAAATCAGGAGTTGCTGATATGGTGAATACTGGTGGTCGACAAGGTGGTGCTATCACTGCCGCTCTATTCTTAAAGCAGGTGATGTTAATCATTTTATTGTTTTTACTTTCTCATCAACATAAATACATAATGGTCCATTGCAACCAGGTAGTAGTCCTAATATATCTATATGCTATACTCCTTTGCGGGTTTTGATGAATGCTTGTGTTCCACTAATACTCATTGAAAGTAGTGTTGCACATAAAATGAATTGGAGTATGTCTGACTTTTGATTTAGAGGGAAATTTTATGTGAATACTAGGAAAAGCAGCTAAATGCTACTCTTCTTCCAGTCTTGTACAAGCAAAAAAAAATATTGCACATCTTTTAAGAAAAAAGTAGTTGGGTTTATTTTACTTTTTCAAACTAGTAAAATTGTAATTGTATTCTCCAAATCGCCCCTCATTGGAACTTGTTGAAAAATAAAATCAACATTAATTAAAGGGTGTTTTAGAAGTTATAGCATTATATATGGTAAAGTTAGTGATATTTTGTTTATATTCAAGACAACCAAATACAACTTTCTTTTTTTGTTTATATCCGAGATCCCGGAGGGAGTATTTATTAAGGAAATTATTGGGAGATAAAACATCTAAATACTGGTTTGGGTGCTATACATGCAGTCCACTTTTTGTGATTTTCTAAACAATTGTGCTTTTGCAGTTTGTTGATGAAAAGGTGCAATGGATGCATATCGACTTGGCTGGTCCTGTGTGGAATGAAAAGCAGCGGTGTGCAACAGGATTTGGTGTATCGACTTTGGTGGAATGGGTATTGAGGAATGCATCTTAAATTCAAACTGAGATCTTGTTTAATTGTGATGTAATGATTTGGTTTTATTGTTCTTTATATTTGTTAAGTTAGGGAAGGGATGGTGCTGTGTGTGAGGCACTTTTATGCAAGAATGATGTTTGAGTTGAGTTTAATACAATTTTTTACGTTGCATTTACATGTAAATAAATAAAATATCTAATACCAAAAATATCTTAAATGAACATAAAATTTAAAATGGAGATTTATAAAAATCTTAAATGAAAGTTATGTATAGCTGCTGGCTCATGAAAATCCAACCTCCAACATCAGCATTTCTATTCTGCGGTGAAAAAGTCGTAAAAATAGAGTATTTGTCATTTTTAATACTATAAATAATTTTTCTGTACGTCGAAATAGCAATCATTCAAACATTTAATCTTTCTACAATTTTACACCTAATCCTTCATGTTGTTTGTACACAAAAAAAAAAAAAAACTTTAATTTGTCAAGTTATTATTGATAATATCAAAAGGTAACTCTAAAATAAATACACCAACAGATATACATAATGTTGTAGTCTCCATAAACTTTATAATAATATAAAGAAAGATATTAATCGCTCTAATAGTAAAATTAGTCCAACACGCAACAAGCATATATCTCTAAAATATGTTTAAAGTATTGACGAATGCTTAGTAAGAGAATATTTTGAAAGATAAAATTGAACAAAGCATATCAACTTCTCCTTATTGAATTTAAGCATGTTACATATGAGTGGAAATAGAGCAAGACATTAGGGTGTACGACCTAAATTACATTAGGTTTGAGTAGAGCTCATTTTTTTAATAGACAAAATCAAGGCTTTTTAACACATATTTAGTTAATGTTGTCCGACTTTAGGTCATTTATTGAGTCCAACAAACCGGTCTATATAAATAAATTTAAACTATATGATATAATATTTTATCGTGATATTATATTATTTTTCTGATGATATTTTTATAGTGTGTCAAAGTGATATCTACTCTCTAAATCATTTTAAAAGAAAAAATAATCATCCAATAAAATATAACTCATATTGTAGTCGTAGGAAGTTTGATATATTAGAGTAGTTGGTTCAAGTGAGATGCTCTTGTTTCTATATATTTAGTGCGAGTTTCGCTGTTAGATTCTTTAGAAACAAAATAAACTACAGTTTAAGTGAAAAATATTTGTAGAATCACCAAACTACAATTTTTCTACATTTAATATTCTATGAAAACATGTTTGATGAAAATATTAAGTAAAGAGTAGTTTTAGAATGCTAACATTAAATGAGTAAGTTCGAATTTGCCTATATTTGATTCCACAAATACGACTTTTTTTTAGTTTTTTTTTATATATATAATTGAGTTTCGAGGAAATACTTATTCACCTTTATAAATATTTAGGCATATATGATTGACATAAAAAAAAAATACTCAAGTATTTAATTATTTTTTAGTAATAACATAGGTAAGACATGAATGTGGAACGAAGGAATACTTAAATAGTTTATTCTCTCCTTTATGCTCTCAAAACTCTCCAAATTTCGCCCTCCAAATTTACCCCCTACAATTTGGTTGTTCCATATGAAATTTGTTTGGATTGACCATTCGAGACATACTCTATCTCAGACTTCTTCATTCTACCCAATATCATAACCCATGTGAGTTTCCAAAACCTCAAAATCTTCTATAATATTTGATTTTTCATCAAAATCATATCCAACACATCACATTTCACAAGATTAGAAGTCTAAATTAAGAGTAAGATCTCATTTACCCACATTAATATTATATATTCATGTTATTTTATTTACTTATAATTTGTTTTATTTTGTTTATTTCAATAATGAAGGAAGATCATGCACAACAACATATAAGAGTTGGTAGGGCTACAACAACATTTTCATTTCACAAAGAATGTGTTGCAAAAAGAACAAATAAAATAGGTGAAGTGCGTAGATGATGTGACTCTAAACCATGGGAACCATTGCAGACGTCTGATATATCTAAATCTCACTAGAAGGGGGGTTGAATAGGGATTTTGCTGCTTAAAAATAATTTTCTCGTGTTTTGGATACTATCCTCTCAGAGAGGATGGAAACTTGAGGATGGTTGTTTAAATATTAAATCAGAGCTTAGAAAAAGAAAGAGATAAATGTAAAGAATGACACACACAACTTTTATACTGGTTCACCCAATGAAGGCTACGTCCAGTCCTCACACACTTGTGAGATTTCACTAATATTCAAACAGATCAACCTCTCACAGAGGATGATTACACTTTGTGTATTCTTTAGCTTCACTAAGCTTACAATCAAGTTTCAAGTGTAACTCACGTGGAAATTACAGAGTGATATGAATGTGATTGTTTCTCTTTTCTTAAACACTTTCTAAATGGATTTTTCAAAGATCTAATGAAGGATTGTAGAAAGTATAAAGAGAGGATGGATATTGCTCTTGATAGCTTTGAGATACTTGATCTTTTTATGCAATGTTGTTGTGTGTTTGATAATGAAGAGCTCCCTGCATTTTATAGAGACTTTGAGATGATAATTTCAAGTGGCCAAAGCTTTATGACCGTTGGGCACTTTAATCAACAAGTCCAAAGTCTTTTCCTCATAATTATGAAACTGTCATCTAGCTTTCATTTGACTAATGCAGTATGTCCTCTTTTACGAGGTTCAACATTCCTAGGGCTTTGGACATGTGTTGTCCTTTTCTTTTTCCTTTCTTTGATGCTTGTAAGACCCCATGCGATGTCCTTTTCTTTTTCTTTCCTTTAAGGCATGTAAAGGCTTCACGTGAAGTTCTTTTCTCTTTCCTTTCTTTAAGACATGTGAATGCTTCTATATGTGGCTTGTTTGTTGTTGCCTTTTTGTAAATTGACTCTATATTATTTTCAATCATACAAGTATGATATATAGGTCTACATTTAGTCTTTTCACATGATATGATGGGTTGCTTTCAAAGGTGTAGGGTTGCTTTCCAAGATATTGACCATAGACCCATTCTAGTGTAGTCTTTTCTTGTACCTTTCTTTTGCCATCTTGCTTCTTTATTTCAAAATCATTATTTATTCATTCTTTAATACTGTTTTGCTTTTATAAAATGAATAAAACTATTTGTTTCAGCAAGGATGAGTATTCTGCAGATTTGAAGAATCATCCTCTCACAAGGTCGTCCTCTCGAATTCTAATCCTCCAGATTTGAATCAGATTTTTCTCCTTTTTATCTTAATGATTAATAACCCATTTTCTTATATGAATACACTCAAAAGCACAGATTAGTTATGAACCATAATCATAATCTTTTAAACAATTTTGTTATCATTAAAACCATTAGAGAGATTTTGTCTCAACAACGTCCACTCATATGAAAAGAGTACAATGTAGCTTGTGAGCTTACACGGTAAAAAAAATGGAGAGTCAAAAAACTACTTGTACGAATGCAATATGATTTTCTCATCTCTAACGACTTTTTTCTCAACAAGTAGATTTTCTAGAGCCATAAGAAAAGCCTTCTTCAACCTGAAGGTGACGATACCGTCCAAACTGGACAAGATCATCTCTAAGATAATACACTAAAGAAAAGAAAGGGAAAAAAACTAAGGATTGGTGTTGGTCAATCTAGCTAAGACCGGTCCTAAGGTATTATGAGTGGACTTCTAATTCTTGGCTATTTGTTCCATTAATGCATCCATTTTAGCTTCTAGTCGATCAAAGTCTTCCTTCTTTACAAACTGAAATTGGTCAATCGTAGGTGTGAAAGGAATTGCAGAAAGACCTTAAGAGGAAGACTTTGTAGAACCTGAAGCAACAATACCAAGAACATCTAAATGAGATAATTGAACATTTGGAATGATCAAAGGAAATCTTAACGGTGCAGAGGGAGCAACCACTAGGGATTCCAAATGAACATAGCTCAAAGGAAAGTTATCTTCACTCGATGGACCTTCTGATGAGCAGTTAGTCGCTTCCAAGTCTTGTTTCCATGAGCTTTCTAAATGTGCAAGACCCATAGGTAGAAAATCTTATTAGTATGTCTGAAAGTACCAGAGTTCTGAGGGGCTAGATGCATTCCATGCTTCATGTTTTCCCTAATCCAGACTGTGACAAAGAAAAGAACATTATCCCATTAACTAAATACTTCATTAGGATCCAAATTTTGAGCATTCATGTTCCTAATCTTTGTGATTTTATCATTAAAATAGGTAATGAATGAGTCAAGATTTGGGAAGCCAGAAGGAATGAAGAGAATAAATGGGGCTAGGTCTAGGGGTATGGAAACATTAGGTTTGGATTGAGGCTGGGTAGAGTCAGAAGTAGGTGAGACATTTATGGATGTTTTTGAGACTAAATCAATTTCAATACGATTTGTTGTCTTAGTCATTGTGTGGATAGGTTCCACAAGCATAGGCGAGTGAGGATAAGATGTTGGTGTGGAAGGGATTTTTGAGGTCGGACTTGTTGTTTTGGTATGCGTTTATAGAGGGTTAGAGTGGCAAGGTGAGGGAATTGAGTTGGGAAATTTAGTATATAGAGGGTTAGGGTTGAATCTATAACTAATAGCTGCGAGATTTTCAGCTAGGGTTGCCTCAAACATCTCAATTAAGGTGTTTGTATCTAAATAAGAGCTAAAGTACACAATATAGGTTTAAAGGGTGAATTTGTTTTAGTGTATGGAAGTATCACAATCAAATTTAAGTTTGGTTGAAGTAGAATCAGGCGAGTCATCTGAGGTTGTTTAAGATACTAAGTCATTTTCATCCTGAGTTGCTTGTGTGGATAAGATTGACAAGTATATAAGAGTGAGGGTTAGAAATAGGTGTGGAAGGGGTTGGTGAGGTTTGAGTAGTTGTTTGTGGTGGATTAGGGTGGGAAGGTGGTGGTGTGGAGGTGGGAAATTTAGTATTAAGAGGATATGGGCTTGATCATACCAAAGGGTTGCAAGGTTTTAAGCTAGGGTTGCCTCAAACATAGAGTAGTTGACGAGTATTAGTGTGTGACGAATGTGGGATAAAAATGAGTTTTTCAAGATAATTTTGTAATAATAGAATTGTCGCAATATTTCTAAGTTTATTTTTAATCTTTTGTCCCCAACTTCTAAAATGCACTAGAATTATAGAAATACGGGAGTTGGTTCCTTCCGTTAGGAATAATTACTTTTACTTTGTTTTAGCTTTTGAATAAATATTTTCTTAATGATGTTAAATAAAGTGGTTCTTACTAATTATTTAAATGAATAAATGTTAAGTATTCTTACCAAAAAAAAAAAATTTGTCGTACATTTTTTCTAAGCAATAATTATTTTAAGTAATGCTTTGAATTAAAAATCCAGGACGTTATAGATTGATTCCTCTACAATCATTGTCTCTTTATTTTATATTGTAAAGACTTTAGACCTTTCAGGGTATCCTAAAAAGGTTCACTTTTGAGATTGTGAATCAAACTTGCTAAGATTCACTTTGGTGTTCAAAATATAACATATGCAACCAAATTTGTAAAAATAAGAATTGTTGGATTTTACTCCTTTCCACAGTTCACAAGGTGTCTTATTGATAAGATGTGTTCACTACTTCTGCCCAAAAATATTTTGCAACATTCATTTCATGAATCATGGTGTGTGCCATTTCCTGAAGAGGTCTATTTTTCCTTTGACCAATAAAAAGTATAAATCCATATGTTTAACTAATCGCCTTACATGACTTTTGATTGAAGACAATATCATAACCATGTCACTTAATTGACTTACTCCTAATAGGTTATGTATTATTCCTTTTACTAGTAGAACAATTTAATAGAAGGAAGAAAACCAAAACCTACTTTTCCTCACCCTATGATCTTACCCTTCTGATTTCCTCCAAATCCCACAAATCCTCCTTCCATGAAGGTCAGGTTTGGGAACATAAACTTTTCTTCTGTAATGTGTCATGAGCATCCATTTTCCAGGTACCACGACTAGTGTTTCAACTTTGTTGCTAAGGATATATGTAAGATATATTATTTTGTTCTTAGGTACCCATATTTGATTGAGTTCTGGTTTGTTAGTTTTAAAAGGTATCTTGGCTTTCCATGTTTCCAATATTGGATAAGTTTTTTTTATCATGACCTTTCTTTAAGAAATATACGCAAGCAGTTTCAGGTAAGTTAAAATTTGGTGTTTCCTTTGGTTCCTCAAAGCCAATACCTTTTCTATTGTTTCTATTGTTTCTATGCCATTCGCTATAAAATCTTGAAATGTTTTTTCATACATACAAATGCTTATTCTTAGATTTTTGAGATGTTATCCTATATAGTTAGATTGTCTTTTTGTATGTTTTCAAAATATTTTTCAAGGGAATTGTACTTGTTTGTTCAAATGAAATCAGTTTTTCTAAGGTTTTTTTTAGTTTTGAGGAAACATTGTGATTCTTGTTCATAAACTCATTTAACATAATTATAAGTTCATTGCGAGATAGATTAGATGGTACCGTTATTTCTTCATCAATAGATTCGTTGTCACAGTCAGAATAAAAATATTCCATCAAAGCCTTGTTTGCATGTTCTTCATCTTCATATGAGGATTCATTAGAGTCATCCTAGGTAGCCATTATATTCTTCTTCTTCTTCTTCTTCTTCTTCTTCTTCTTCTTCTTCTTCTTCTTCTTCTTCTTCTTCTTTATATTGAAGCATTTTCTTTGAGAGTTTCTCTTCTCAAACTTAGGACACTTTAATTTGAAATTTCCAAATTGTTTACATTCATAGTAGATGATTTTCTTCTTTTCTAATTTGAGGATCATTTGAAATCCTTTTTGGGAAATGGTTTCTTTCTATTGTTCCATGTGCGCTGGGTTTTATTTGAAATGAATGATAACTCTTCATCATCTGAGTCTTCCCTCTAATCTTCTGATTCACTTTCCTCTAAGTCCTCTTTATCTTGTAGAGCCTTGGAGTTTGCTTTGTTTCCTTTGGTTTTAAGATCCAATGACTTTGATTTAATTTTTGGGTCATCTTCAGCTAGTTCAATATCATGGGATATGAGCGAACTTATCATCTCTTCTAGAGGCAATTTGTGAAGATCTTTACCACTTAAATTTTGGTTACATTTGGTCTCCACTTTTTAGGTAGACTTTTGAGGATCTTTTTGATATAATAAGATGTAGTGTAATTCTTTTGTAGAACCTCTAGTTTGGAGACTAGAGTTTGAAATCTAGAAAATATTTTCCCAATATCTTCCTCTTCTTCCATCTAAAAGAGTTCGTACTTCCTAACAAGCAAATTTTTCTTAGCTTCCTATACTTGTTTATTTCCTTTAAGTAGAGAATCAAGGCATCAAAGATGCTTTTTGATGTTTCCTTATTACTGCATTTTTCGAATTCTTTGAAAGTAATAATATTCATCATAAAAGTTATGGCTTTATGATGAATCTTTTATTGTTTCTTTTGATCAATGTTGAGATTCTTTTTGGATATTTTTACACTAGAAGCATCTTTACGAGCTTTATAGCCACCTTTACTCAAATATGATTAAGTGCTCAACATTGAGACCATACTCTGATACCAATTATAGAGATAAAAAACCATAAAATGGAGGGGGGGGGGGGGGGGGGTTGAATTGTACCTTTTTTTTCTTCAAAAACCTAATTAAAAGCATATTTGAAAACTAGTGATGTTAAAAATAGGAATAAGTAAAACGATAAATAAAGAGATATGAAGAGAAACACATATCAAATTTATCTTGGTTCACCACCAACACGATAACTACATCCAGTCCCTTCATGCAGAACGATTTTATACACTATTCACCAATAGTATCACAGCTTCACTTAATACCTTCTAGTCAACTTGACGGTGTTCAAGTCTTCTCAATCTTCTCACTTAGTACGATCAAGCTCTTGAGGCCGACATCCACTACTGGACCAAGTTACAAAAGTGTTTAAGATGGTTTTCTATCAAACTCTCACACAAGAATGTTTAAAGGAATTGATCTCAGAAAGTGTTTAAGGTTTCTTGATACTTAGAGCTAATACAAGAGTTTTCATGAGTTTGTATTTGTAACGGAAGTAGATTTCTTTCTTGTTGTTTTCTTTTTCTTTCTTGCTTTTCTTAGTGAGAACTATGAATCCTTTTATAGAAAAGCTTTGAGTCCATTAGGTTTTCTGACCGTTTCTATAATTGCATGAAATCGTGTATCTTGATAGAACTTATAGCAAGACCAGAGGATGTCATCCAGTTCGTTAGTCAGATGGTAAGTTTACTATAATTAGCAGTTGATGTCTGAATGTTGACATTATAAGAATGTTGACTTTATCAAAATGTTGACTTCATTAAAGTGTTGATTTTATTATAGTGTCGTCTAGATGGTTAATTTTTATACCGAGGTTATCAAACGCAAATTTTTTAGAGTGAGCTTTTAATAATAGATTCAATAAAGGCGCATTGAGAGCACGTTTCTTATAGTCAATCATAACTTAACAAATCTTCCAGAGCATTGTCTTTCACTTTATATATATCTTCTCTAATCATTAGAGGATGCATTGTAAATTCTTTCGTGACAAGGAAACTTCACACTTAATTGAAATTATTAGTGCTATAAATTGTTCCCATAAAACGAAATTTTGTTATCATCAAAATAATTAAGGGTCATTGTTCTTCAATCAATCTTGGTCCTGACATATATTACATATATGATATATCATTGTGAATAAGAATAAGAGGCTGAAGATTTGAAAAGATAAAGATAAATGTTTGGTCCATATTTAGAGGATAATTTGAATGGAAAGATAGTTTGTTCGACAATTATAGCAACTTTCTTGTTATTAAGTTAGTGATAAAAAGAGAAACCATGGAATGAAAGAGGAAACACACATTAGGAAAAATGGGAGAAATAAGAGCCACATACATGAAGAGAAGAAACAAATATGTATTCATTGGTGCTTGGAGTTGGAGTAAAATGTCTCAAGTTTTAGAGTTAAAATTATTCTCTTCATGAGTTTTTATTGTTCTCTTTAAATTGAGGAACATCATTATTCTTGTTTTGATTTTCTTTATATTAATGAGTAACTAAACTATCTTCTAAGGTCTTTCATGGATCTTGTAATTGAGATACCTTTTACTATGAATTAGTTATATATTATAGTTTATTGTGTATTGTTCAATTAAATTTTCATATTACTTAAATTACGTGTTAGGATTGATCAACCTTTGCATGTTTTTAATCAATTAGTTGTTATAGATCATACTACAGTTCATTGGTGGACCTATAGGATAATTGAGATTATAAATTATTCCATGATCAAACTCAATTTTAATCTTTCATGCTCAATAATTTTCTTGGATTTAAACTCTTTACATGACCAAACAACATGTTAAGTTAGGAAAAATAATATTTAATCACGAACGACCAAACTGGTTAATTGTCATAGTAAAGAGTTGGTAATTGAATCAAAAGTTACAAGTAAAACCGTGACCATAGGCTTCTCCCCTTTGATTTAAAACTTTATTTTTTGTTACTTTTTTTAATTAAATTTTATATTTGCTTATTTCGTTATCACAACAACTTAACTTCTATTGTTAGTCTAAATAATAAATCATTTTAATTAGTTTGGTATTTGCTAATTAATCATGGTGGATATGATAATCTTGTTGGGCAGTCCGGCGGAGCGCGACATCCGGAATGGGCTAAACATCAAGGATTTTTAAGAGGCTTAGACACCACATCTCAACCCAAAAGCTTAAGGCATTAGGTTTATGGGTCATTCTCCTTATACACTACGCGAAAAAACCCATTTTACAACGTTTTTTAAGCCATTTACAACGCTTTTTCAAAAAAAAAATAAGCGCTGTAGTATCTAGCACTGTAAAAAGATACAACAACGCTTTTTAAAATAAAAAAGCGCTATAAAATAGGTAGATATATTGCGCGCTTGTTATACTTGTTTTACAGCGTTTTTGGAAAAAGCGCTATAAATGGTGCATTCAATATAGCATTATTATGCACCTATTACAGCATTTTTTTGAGAAAGTGCTGTAAAAGGTGCAAACAATAGATGCATTATTATGCACCTATTACAACGCTTTTTGGAAACAGCGCTGTAAATGGTGCATTCAATATAGCATTATTATGCACCTATTACAACGCTTTTTTGAGAAAGTGTTGTAAAAGGTGCAAACAATAGATGCATTATTATGCACCTATTACAGCGCTTTTTTGAATAAGCGTTGTAAAAGGTGCATTCAATAGATGCATTGTTATGCACCTATTACAACACTTTTTTGAAAAAGCGCTGTAAAATGTGCATTCTTATTTTAGTTTTATTAAAAAACGCTGTAAATGGAATTTTTAAAAAGCACTTTTTGGTTTTTTATGCCATTTTTTAGAAAGCGTTGTCTTTTAATTTTTTTTTCCAAAATCATTTTCATCCAGAATCAGTTCACAATCAGTACACAACAAAACAGAACTATATAACTTTATAATTTAACTTTATAACTTTACATATTTACACAATCAGTTCACAACATAATCATATACATATTCACATATTGACAACATCCCATAACTATATACATATTCATATAACTACATATTCACAACTTTTCAATTGTGTCATATTCATATACATATAACTATCAGAACTACACATAACAGAACTACCATATATTCATATAACTATCCCTTGCAGCATGTCATTTCCCAGCAAATCAAATAATTTTCATTTCTATCACATACTGACACCAGTCTTCCTTTATTTTAATTAGATCTCTTTTAGAGTATTTTGGACTGGAATTGTCAAAGTACTGTGCAATATAAAGATTGAACATAAATAAGTTATAATCAAATATATACATAGTTTATATATGAAAATCAAATAATGAAAATAACATACCGTTTCTGGGATTATAGTTTGATTCATATCAACAATCTCCTTCATGAATCGCAATATATAGTACCCACAATCGATATTGTTAGTTTGACGAGGGCACTATAAAATAAAACATATAAGTTAATAAATATTTGTGCATTGATTGTAAATGAAATTTTAAAGGCATATATTTCAAACCTTTGTTGGAATCCATGTGATGTTATTTGACTTTTGCTTCGACACTGTAGCACCTCTTTGAGCTCGAAAAAACTTGTAAAGCACTATCGAATAAATAAATGTGATTATTATAGCATTAAAAAAAACATTATATATATATATATATATATGTAAGAAATAAATGAATATTACTTACGTGTCGAACATAGTCTTTATATCGGAGTGATTGTTGTAATTGCCGTGCAAGGGATCTAAATAGTATATAACTTCAGAGGTAGCATTGATTGCAAATAGCACCCAATGTGCTCTACAACAACAAAAATTTGGTTGACAATTTTTGTTTACACAACTAATAAATTAAGATCTCATAAATTAAAAAAGATATAAATAAAGAATATATATTACGTACCTTGAATTATATGGTGCAAGGAACAACTTATTCTTCTCTTTATGTCTTAATAGGATATCTACAACGTATTTCTTTACATTCACTAGATCGAGTTTAAACATCGAAAGCTTATGCGGAAACAAGAATGAAAATCTATTTGACAATCTGCGCTTGCACACCAACTTCTCATACAAAAACCTTCAATGAAAAATTCAAATTCAATTAATTACCAATAAATTAAATTAATTACAAATAAATGCAATTAAAAGTAATTTTTACCTAATGTATAAGCTGATGACAGTAGCACTCAACTCCTTATGGTTGAGATGTTCGTATATGTGCTCTTTTTCACGTAGTTCTTCATACTCATCTCCAAATATAGCTTTATCAATGCTTATGATGCGTGAACCGTTGTTGCTGCCCCAATTTATTTTTACCTTTATGTCAAGACACGACCCATATCGAGCAAGGCATGGCTGACTTATTTTAGGAGCAGGAGCAGTAACTGATTTTCCCCAATCCAGTTTTTGAGCAGCAACTTTGGCAGCTTTATTACCCTCCAGCTTTTGAAGTTTGCCAACTTTATTACCCTCCAATTTCTGAAGTTTGTCGGCTTTATTTTTACCACAAACATCCAGTTGTGGTGCGGCAGCTGGTTTATTCTGGCAGCTGGTTTGCTGTGCGGGTGGTTTATTGGATTGAATTTGAAAAAATGAGGTTAATTAGTTTTTTAGTTTATTGAATCTGAAAAAATGACAAACCTTACAGAATAAATGTGACAAACCTTTTCCAGAGATGTGACTGACTCATTTCTGGGAATCTTCTTATCATTCCCTTTAGACTTTAGTTGAATCTTAATAAATGTGAAATTAAAGTTAACAGCGGAAAAGAATCAGCAATTAAATATAATCAATCATAATCATATATCGTGCAATTAAATATACATATCAATTAAACATACATATCAATTAAATAAACATACCTTGTCAAGGGCAACAAGATGTGTGGACCATGTCACGTAACTACCAATTGCTTCGCTCAAATAATTCATATATGGATCGTTGTCCGGTATAGGCAACAGTGCATTTGGTTCCAAAGCAATAACTGGTGATACTTTGACATGGCCCATAGGGATCGGTCTGTTGTGCAATACTTCTCCCAAAATATTGTACAATGTTCCTTTTCCGACCCTGCGATGAGTTGGGGAGGATAAGTACATCACACAAGGAGTGAGACCCTAAATCAATGGTTAATATATAAGTATGTGAAACAATTAGGTTGAATGAATTTCTTATTTTATTAAGTAATTAATTACTTCGGGAAGACTTTTGAGACCAATGTTGCAACTCGCGTTTTCACTCTCCATTTGTATTTCATATTGGAGCTGATCCGGAAGTTGTTTGTCTTTATTCGTCTTTACCAAGAGTGTCACTTGCTCTGATAGAAATTTGAGCTTCTCTAATACCTTCTCATTAGATGGATTTTGGCGCTTCTCTTGTGAAAAATAGCTTTTAGGAGTTACGCCAAATCCTTTCCCCCTCACGCGAACAGAATATTCAGGAACATTAAACACTTTACCGAGAATGTCCCTGCAATTAGCTTTGTTGTCCACTTGATTTTCCAAACTTTGTTCGAGATTCTCCTAACATACACGTAAGATTAAAAAGATAAGTTCAATATCATTTTTAAAATACAATATTAAAAAATATTAAAGTGATAATATACTTACACAAAGTTCTATTACTTTTTGAACATTTTGGTTATCAACCACTCTATCTTTATTTACACGAGCTTCCTTCCACAATATATGATGACCCAACGGTTGATCGGATTGGGTGTCTTGTAGCTATTCGTTAAGATCATAAACAAAATATTAGTTAGCAACTATAGTTTATAATGTACCACATTATCTAAAAGTGATGTTTAATTACTTACAAGTTTTTGCTCTAGACGTGCATATCCCATACGAGATTTTTTGTATGAGTGCGTCGGATTTTTTTCCCTCTCGCGATTTGCCTTACTTATATTCAATATAAAAAAAAATAACAATCGTGTAAAAATTTAAAATACGTTATGAATATGAATAATAAAACACAAATGCTAATAAATTAATCATTTACCACAAACGCAGGGTTTAAATGTTTTGCTACAAATGCGCTCCATTCTTCATTTGATATATAACGTTTATATATTTTTGGAGCTTCAGCATTCGTATTTTCTTCACGATCTTTTAGATAGCAACTTGAGAGGTGAGATCTAAAACCCAGGTGTATTTTCCTGGCAACTCTCAAAAAGTAAGCCTTTCTCACCTCATCAACAGCAAAAGCAGTCTGCAAACGAAATAAAGATATAGTTTGAGTAAAGTATTTCAATGGAAAAAATTATAAGTAACAAAAAAGTGGATCAAAAAAGTACTTGTATATCAGCCCCACAGTACATCTTTCGCATCCCTCAACCCCTTATCTCTCCAATCGTCAATTGTGATGGGGATATTCTGACGAACAATAGCCCCAATATAACTTACAAACATGGAACTGTTGGGGTCAATTGGTTGACCAGTCTCATTCCATCCAACCTAATAAACTCATATAGTAAGTACATGCTTTCAAAAAATTTATGCCACTACTCCTTGCTTTTACGACATTTTGCATGATGGTTGCACCACGTTTGACTTTATTTTCATAAGTCTTAGGGGGAACACCGAGAATGCGCAGAAATACGAACGATTCGTAGGACAGAGTATGGTTCGCAGAAATACGTAATGAGGGTTACGTATTTCAATGAGAAGAGATGGTTTGTAGGGATAATAACACAGATGGAGATGGTTAGCAATGGAGATGATAGTGGCAATATGGTTCGTAAGGATAATAACACAGATGATAGGGTTCGCAATGAGAAGAACAATGAAGAGGACGAGGACACTAGCGTAGTGAAGTTTACGTAATGAAGATGAAACTGAAGCGGTTTTCAGTTATATATAAAACCCTATTACAACGCTTTTTCCAAAGAGCGCTGTAAAAAACCTCCAAATTTTATTTTTTTAAACCCTATTCCAGCACTTTTTTAGAAGCCTTTTAAAGCGCTTGTCCACAAGCGTTGTAATAGACCTCGTTATTTTATTTTTTAGAAGCCTTTTACAGCGCTTGTCCATAAGCGCTTGGACAAGCGCTTTAAAAGACCTCTTTGTTTCTTATGTAACAGGGCTGTATTTTTAAAAGCCTTTTACATCGCTTTAGCAACAAGCGCTTTAAAAGACTCTTTGTTTTCTTATGTAATAGGGTTGTTTTTTTAAATGCCTTATATAGCGCTTATTGCCAAAGCGCTGTAAAAGACCTCCTTATTTTATTTTTAAAAGCCTTTTACAGCGCTTTGGCAACAAACGCTTTAAAGAACCTTTTAACTTTGGCAATAAGCGCTTTAAAAGACCCTTTAAAAGCGCTGTAAAAATACAAGTTTATATTCAGTTCAGTTCAAGTAAAATACCTATATTTAGATTTTTTTTTCCAAATAATTATTTAACTACTATATATATATATATATATATATATATATATATATATATTAATGCTAAATTACATGACCAGCTCATATTGAGATGATCAATTCAAGTTCAAGATAAATTCCCAGTACTCAAACCAAAGCTTTTTCAAGTTCAATATAAGCCGGAAATTAGTTATGGCAGGTCAAACACACACTTAAATTACATGAACTTAGTATCAAATACAATTCAAGCTAAATACTAAAATGCTCAATTCTGGAAGATCAAATAATTAAATTAGATGAACTTAGTTCAGATTACATGGCTTATATAAAACAATTAAACACATTAAGATGCCCTTCTTCTTTTCCTGATGGGATTCACATTTGTTTGTCCATTAACGATACGAATTGATGGATTAATCCAAATTCCCTCATCATGATCATCTCTAAGATATAACCATCATCAGTTGAATCAATTTCATGTGGTTGTGATGTTGCAAATAAAAGATCATTACTAACATCTTCATCATTATTGTTATCATCACTTATTTTATTGGTCGATACGACAACAAACCATTTATCATCAACAAGATCAGTGACATAAAACATTTGTTGAGCTTGCATATATTGGGTTTTTGTCTTTTGCACTTCAGACATGCATCGCTTCAGCTACGAGAGTGACTCCACTATTTTGCATAGTGGTATGATCATCTTTGTTCTTTGGTATAAAATATGTAGCCGTTAATTACATAACCGGTCTATTAAAAGACATGTAAACTCGTACCATTTGCTAGCCACCTCAATCTCTGTGAAATTGATCTGGGGTCTATATCAAACTTTGACTTTATGTGATTATTTAACCATGTTATAAAACTTCGATTGTGGTCTCGAGTTATCCAATTTTGATTCCTATTCATGTTCAAACTAGATACCTGATCCATGTGTATTGTAACATACGGTTGAACCTCATCATCATTGTGCAGAACTTACAATTGTGCCTGCTCTCATTCTGTCCTTGATATAGTCATTAGTCTCTTTCCAATTATCCATTCTCCTGATATTCTTCCCAAATGACGAGACATGGGAAACCCTATGGATTCAACATTGGATAGATATTCAATACAAAATTCAACAGATTCTTCGACAATGTACCGTTCAACAATACAACCTTCTGGGCGACTTCTACTTTTTACGTACCCTTTTAATATTTTCATATATCGTTCTATCGGATACATCCATCTCATATAAGCTGGTCCAAAAAGTTGTGTCTCCTTAACAAGATGAACAATAAGGTGAACCATTATATCAAAAACGAGGGTGGGAAATACATTTCAAGCTCACACAAAGTAACAACAATTTCCCTCTGCAATGTCGGTAATTTCTGAGGATCGATCACTTTACTACAAATTTTCCTAAAGAAGAAACATAATCTAGTTATGGCTCGTCGAACTTTTTCAGGTAAAATGGAACGTATACCTATTGGTAGCAAATGCTGCATTAGAATATGACAATCATGGGTCTTCAAACCTTTTAACTTGAGGTCTTTCATACAAACTAATATGAGTGGCTGGAGGTAGATATGTGCGATTTCCTTTCTTTATGGGACCCAATTTATTTCTTATTCCCATATCGACCAAGTCCAATCTTGCATTGATGCTATCTTTAGACTTTCCTGGAACATTGAGTAACGTACCAATAACACTATCAAATAAATTTTTTTCAATATGCATCACATCGAGGAAATGTCTTATATACAATGACTTCCAATATGGCAATTCAAAGAAAATTGACTTTTTCTTCCACCTAGTTTTGACCAGCTCTCCTGCAAAAGGTTTGCCAAATTTATTGGTCAAACCTTGTACTTTTTCAAGTATTTGATATCCAGTCGGTGCTAAAGGAACTTTACCGTCCTCTGATTTTCCATTGAATGTGTTTCTCCACCCACAATACTGATGACTATAATGTAAAAATCTACGATGTCCAAGAAATACATTCTTCTTACTAAGTTTCAACCGCATCCAATTTGTAGTCTCTTCACATATAGGACATACACATTGACCTTTAATGCTATATCCTGATAAATTACCATATGCTGAAAAATCATTAATTGTGTCGAACAACATAGCCCTCAAATTGAAACTTTCTTTCTTATACCCATCATAAATTTCCACACATGTCTCCCACATATTTTTTAAATCTTCAATTAAAGAAGTCGAGTATACGCCAATATCATTCCCCGGTTGTTTGGGTCCAGAAATCAACAAAGACAACATCATAAACTTACACTTCATACATAACCATGGATGTAGGTTATAAATCAACAAAATCACAGGCCACGTGCTGTGTGAGATTCTTTGAAGACCATGTGGAT
Source organism: Cicer echinospermum (assembly GCA_002896215.2). Classification (NCBI taxonomy): domain Eukaryota; kingdom Viridiplantae; phylum Streptophyta; class Magnoliopsida; order Fabales; family Fabaceae; genus Cicer; species Cicer echinospermum. Next base: position 31,818,599 of record PGTU02000001.1, read on the forward strand.
TCATTCCATCAGTAGAAAGTTCAAGTCGTAGATTTCTTGACTCTGTCCCGAATTCAGGATACTCGTGATCAATTTTTGCCCATTGTGGAGAATCTGCAAGGTGTCAAAACTTTCCATCTTTAATTCTTTTATTTGCATGCCATGTCAACTGTTTTGAATCTTCTTCAATGTGATACATGCGCCTAAATCTTGGTATTATAGGAAAATACCACACGACTTTTGTTGGAGTAGATTCTTTCTTCTTATATCGAGAGGCATTGCATTTCGGACACGCTTTTAGTAATTTATATTCGTTTGGAAATAAAATGCAATTGTTTGGACACGCATGAATCCTTTCGTAACTCATGCCAATAGAGCACAAAATTTGTTTAGCCTCGTAGGTTCGACTGGGAAGTTCATTATCATCTGACAACATATCTTTTAAGAGTGTTAATAATTCCGTGAAGCTTTTATCAAACCATCCATTACTCGCTTTTAAGTTGTACAACTTTAATATTGCCGACAATATTGTGAATTTAGTACAACCATTATATAGTGGTTTCTCTGCATCACTCAACAAACTCTCAAACATTTTAGGACAATCCCGAAGATCTTCTTCAACTACTTTTGCAATCTCCTCAACTCGGTCCGGCTCATATGTATCTTTGCCGAAATCAGTTGAAGCATATGTCGAACCATTCTCAAAATTAATGTTTCCTTTTTTTTTTTCTCACCATGTCTTATCCAACATGTATAGCTTTGATCAATTCCATGCCATACTAAATGTACTTCCAATTCATCTTCTCTAACGCGTTTTCCAAAACAAAGTTTTAAACAAGGACAAACGACTCTATTTGGATCTTTTGCATTCTTCACTTCAAACTCAACAAACTCCTTCACTCCATTTTCATTCTCTTTTGACAATCGATTGGCAGACATCCATTTCCGGTTCATAATATATGACCTATATAAATGAAGTTACACAAATAATAAGCTACTGATAACATTATACCAAGTCTGATTTCAATACAGAAAAGATCAATAAATTTAAAAAAAGAATAGATTTTATATGATTTATTATGTAACAATTTATTAATTTTAGTGACAACAACAAATTAATAAATACAGTACCTGAGAGACAACGTATCCAATTTTTTTATAAAGGAGGAGGAGTAGATGGCCGCATTGTACGTAGAGGAGAGGAGGGTTCCCCAGAGTAGAGGAGATGAGGGTTCGTAAATTTTTTTTAAATTTGTTTTTATTTATTTAAAGTAAATGATTTTTATTTAAACTGAATAATTTTACAGCGCTTGTGTAATAAGCGCTCTAATAGGTTCTTTAATTATGTGAAAGCTCAAGGCTTTTACAATGCTTGTCAAAAAAGCGCTTTTAAAGTTATGTAACATAAGGTGAGAACACTATATTTTTACAGCGCTTGTGTTTAAAGCGCTGTAAAACATTATGTGAGAGCGCTTCAATTTTACAGCGCTTTCTCAAAAGCCTTGTAAAAGCCTTGTAAACATTATGTGTAAGTGCTATGTGACCCTATATGACCTTACAACTGCGCTTTTTTCCACAACGCTTGTCAAAAAAGCGTTGTTGTAGCCTCCATCTTTTTTAAAATATTTAAACAATAGTGCTTGTATTTAATAAGCGCTGTAAAAGACGCGCTATAAAATGTCATTTTTGGCGTAGTTCATATATCCAATATTTCCTCCATTCCTAGTCAATGTGAGACTAATTACTCATAATTGAATTCCAACAAATCTCCCCCTCAATTATGAGTTCCCACCACTAGACTTGATCCACTTGATCCAAGTGCTTTTGCTCTCCACCAGGACAAAACCAGACTCTGATACCACTTGTTGGAGAGTCCGAGGGAGCGCGACATTCAGAATGGGCTAAACATAAAGGATTCTTAAGAGACTTAGACACGACATCTCAACCTAAAACCTAATGCCTAATGGAGGAACTCTAAAGCAACTCTGACTTTCTAGAGGGAAGATGCCTTTTGATGGATACTCTAGTCTATTTACCAATCATGCAGTGATAACATTTCTCCAAATCTACATTTTTCAATCTTGGAAGCACATCCTTTCTAGCTAAGCAATTTAACCCCTTTTCACTAATATGGCTAAGCCTTCGGTACCACAAAGATGATTCCATATATACAACATTCACACTCTCTTTTGCAACCAAAGCTTTTGCCCAATACAGTTTACTAATTTTCTCCCCTCTAGCCACAACCCAAGTTACCTTTATTGAGTTTTCCACTTTCCAGAAGCAAAATGATTATCAAAACCACTTTCATCAAGCATATGCACATAGATCAAATTGAAGCGAACATCTGGAGCATGTTTGACTCCTTTAAGCAACAATTGCATTCTCGTGTTGGTTTGCAAGCATACATCACCAACACCAATTACCTTAAATACACCATCATTCCCATCTTCAAAACTCCAAAGTCACCTAAAGTATAAGATGTGAAGAACTCCTTCCTCAGTGTAATATGTAGTGTAGCACCACTATCAATTATCCACATGCTCTCATAAGATACAAGATTAATTGGCTCATAGTCATGAAGAATCCTTGATGTTTAGTCCATTTCGGATGTCGCGCTCCTCAGGACTCCCAACAAGTGGTATCAGAGCTTGGTTTGGCCTGGTGGGGGAGCAACAAGCACTAGGATCAAGTCGATCAAGTCTAGTGGTGGGTAACTCATAATTGAGGGGGAGATTTGTTGGAATTCAATTATCAATGGTTAGTCCACATTGACTAGGAATTGAGGAAATATTGGATATATAACGAGAATGACCCATAAACCTAATGCCTTAAGGTTTTGGGTTGAGATGTGGTGTCTAAGTATCTTAAGAATCCTTGATGTTTAGCCCATTCCGGATGTCGCGCTCCCCGGGACTCCCCAACAAGTGGTATCAAAGCTTGGTTGGCCTGGTGGGGGAGCAGAAAGCACTAGGATCAAGTAGATCAAGTCTAATGGTGGGAACTCATAATTAAAGGGAGATTTGTTGGAATTCAATTATGAGTGGTTAGTCCCACATTGACTAGTAATGGAGGAAATATTGGATATATAAAGATAATGACCCATAAACCTAATGCCTTAAGGTTTTGGGTTGATATGTGGTGTCTAAGTCTCTTAAGAATCCTTGATAGGGTATATCACTTGAAGAAGGGAGAACATAGAGGTCAAATTAATGAATGTCTTTTCTCTTGCTTCAAGAATTTAAGAGCTAAACATACAACCCCGATTAAAATCCTCTCTAGGGTGTATTTAGGAATTTGTTTTGAATTTTAAAGTGATTAAGTAAATACTTTTCTAATTTCATGCCTAAATTTCAATTTTAATTCTTGCATGCAATGTCTTGTTTGGAAGTCCTATGTCAAAATTTGTTCCATGGAATGCATGTTGTGATGATTTTGAAATGTGACTTGTATCTATAGTGGTTTGAATTTGAGTGTTATTAATCTTGTCTATGATTGATGTCATGTTAGAAATTGGATCGTTTGGGTTTAAATTGTTCAAACCTTTGAGTTTTGGGGGTTGAAATGCAAAAATTAGGCTATTTTTGGTAGTTTGGTGTTACTAAATCTGCCTAGTCACGATTGAAAACCAAAGGCTCGCCGAGGCAAGCTAAGTAGTGTAGGAAACAATTTCTTTGCTACAAATTTCTCCGGTCGAGGGGACTCACAAGGCAAAATGACCAATCTTACAACTTACATACATTAGAAGCCATGTATAAATCTTTCATGAATAATCTTAAATTTTGAGGTTGCATTTTGTATGAACTTGATGTGAAATATGTGAGTTGAATGAATATTTTGGTTGTTATAATTGTATCTTGACCATACTATTATTGTCAGATCTTATGGGTGATCCAATACTTGTATGTTGTATATTATCCGTTTCACCTCGGTTTATATATATATATATATATATATAGTGTATCTGGTGAAGTGAGAATTGATGGTTATTACGAGAGAACGAAAAACTAATAACGATTTAATCAATGCATAATATTAAATTATTTACTAAAAATATGTTCCCACTCAAAAGAATTTGATGCTATAAATGTTACTAAGTTTATTTCTCTTTTACTATCGTAATAACTGAAATAAAAACTCCTTCCTATTTTAATGTTAAAAACTTTTTCTTATTCTTCATATGACACAATCATGTTTTCCATATAAATAATCATTGAGCCAATAAAATATTACAATAATAAGAATTGAAATTTTGGGAGTTAATAAACAAGAAGTTTCTTTTGCTTCAAAGAAGATGGTTGGACAACACTTGGTTAATCTGTGCCACAAGAATAATATGCATTAAAAAAACTAGTTCAAATCAAAGAGGCAAAATGATATAAATGAAGAGGCATTTTTATTTATTAATAAAAAAGGATGATTGAAGAGGTAGTTTTTTTTGGTAAATAATGCAAGCGCATGTTTAATAAAAATAAAAATCCTTAAGTAAAAATAAAATCCTTAAATAATCCTATCTCACAAGTACGAGAATAAATTTTATTTTTTAGATACAATTGAAAGGAGTTTTTAATTCAAGTTATTACAAAAATGGAAGGAAATTAAATTCAGAGATATTACAACTTATAATATTCAAGAGTTATTGGTTGGGGATAGAATCACATGACATTTCTAGTGAGTAATTTAGTTTTATGCGTTTAAATCTAATTGATGTTATGAATAGTTCTCATTTCTCAAAATAACTATCGATTTCCACCGGATACGCTCCATATATATATATATATATATAGACACACACACACAATACATTATAAGAATAAGTGAAAAAATACAAATTATTTTAATGAATCATGTAATTATATTAAAGAATGCCTCCAATAAAGAAGGATCACATATATGGTGAGTTCAATGTATATCCTCAAAAAGGAAAAAGGTTATTATCAAAGGAGGACCGGTAAGGAAACCTATAATGGGAAGTCTCTTGTGGTGACGACGTCTGACCTACCCTTGCTTATAGGCTAGGATCTCTTTGTTGGCTCCCACTTAAGCAGACTAGTTCACGAACTTACAAATTTCAAGTATATTATATATACATATATATAATATTTTTCCATGGTTAGTACACCGACATGGTTAGAAAACATCTTTAAATTTTTTTATATAATTTATGTTACCAAGTATTTATAACTCACTATATCGTGAAGGTGCAAATATGAAAAGGGGGTTGAATTGTGTTTGTCTAAGTTGGATTATTTTTAATTATTTATTCAAGAACTGGTTTGAGTTTGGTGATTTTAACTAAAACAGAGGCAATATCAATCATGCTTAAGTAATTAGAGGCAATAGTAAAGTAAAGAGTGTAGAAGTAAAGTGACACTAGCAGATTTATCCTGGTTCACCACCAATTTGGTTGCTACATCTTGTCCTTTCACTTAGAAGGATTTAACCACTAACTTAAATCCTTAAATTACACATCATCTAACCCTAGAAGATAGTCTTCTCAAAACAACCTGAAACGTACCAACTTTTTGAGGAAAACAAATACCTTGACCCTACAAGTTAAATCTTCTCCACACAATCTGAAAAACACAGATTGCTTAATGAACACTAAAGTCACTATCGGGCGGGGTTACACAATTCTGGAACATATTGTGTTTTTCTTCTACTAAGCAAATCATTACAATTGATTTCTCACACTAAAACACTTAGAAAATATTTCTTCGAGCGAGTGCTTCTCTAGAACTTAAACCTTTGAACTTTGTAGACTTAAGAAATTTGAGCATACAAAAGTTTTTATGAATTGTATAGATTTATGAGTTTATAAGTTTGCGATCTCTTCTTCATCCTTGAGTATATATTTATAGAATTAATTAGGGTTTCACTTTTGTCTTGGTAAAATACGGATCACATCTTTCTTGTGAACAAATTATTAGTGTATCTTCTTGTGAATAATTTTGAGTATTTATTTTTATGAATAATTTTTAGTGTATCTTCTTATCAACAAATTATGATCATGTCTTCTTGTGAGCAAATTTTAAGCATATCTTCTTGTATACACAATTTTGAGCATATGTTCTTGTGAACAATATTTTGACCATATCTTCTTGTGAACAATATTTTGACCATATCTTCTTGTGAAGACTACTTTGACCATATCTTCTTGTGAATAATATTTTAACCATATCTTATCATGAATAATGTTTCATCCATATATTCTTGTAAACAATATTTTAGCCATATCTTCTTGTGAGCAGTATTTTGATCATATCTTCTTGTGAGCAGTATTTTGGTCATATTTTCTTGTGAACAATATTTTGACCATATTTTCTTGTGAAAAGTATTTTGACCGTATCTTCTTGAGAATAATATTTTGGCCATATCTTCTTATGAACAATAATTTGCCCATATCTTCTTGTGAATAATATTTTGGTGATTTCTTCTTGTGAACAATATTTTGGCCATATCTTCTTGTGAATAATATTTTGACCATATCTTCTTGTGAAAAGTATTTTTGACCACATCTTCTTGAGAATAATATTTTTGTCATATCTTCTTGTGAACAATATTTTGACCATATATTCTTATGAACAATAACTTGTCCATATCTTCTTGTGAATAATATTTTGGTTATATCTTCTTGTGAACAATATTTTGGTCATATCTTCTTGTGAATAGTATTTTGACCATATCTTTTTGTGAGCAATATTTTGACCATATCTTGTGAACAATATTTTGACCATATCTTCCTGTGAACAATATTTTGGCCATATCTTCTTTTCACCTTGATCGAAGATTTTCTTCAATTATAACTTTGAATCGTATCTAATTTCATAATGTGTTCAAAAACGTATTCCCATATATCTTCCTTCATAGACTTGATTGATTGGAGCGGGAATGAATTCAGGCATGTTCTTGAATGTTCCATCAGAGCCATTGACTTTCTCGTTGTAGTGAGATGATGTGTTTCTTGGATAATGAAAGTCAGAGGTAGAATTGTGTGACTTATAATTAGTGGCTTTGGGAAAATCACATTGTTCAATTATCAAAGCTAGTGCAACACTAGAGGCTGGATATTAGAGGAAACATTTTAAGTGTGTTGCAACTTTTGATTAGTGGAATATGAGCTTTGAATGCATGGCTTGACACAAAACTCTTTAGAGACATGCTGAGTTTGTGCTCGCTAGAGGCACACAAGGGCTTTAGAGGCATGCTTCAAATTCAGTCTTTAGACCCAACTTTAGATCCAATATTCAGACCCAGTTATCAGAGGCACATTGCTTTAAGAGACATATGTTCAGAGGCAGATATGTATGGTTTTGTGTTCCTCTGATCACATCCTCTGGTCACATCCTTTGATCACGTCCTCTAGTCACTTCCTTTGGTCACTTCCTTTTGTACCTTCCTCTGATTTTCTTGTTCTAATTATTGCACACTTAATGAAGTCATTAATCCAAACAAACTGTTTTCATAAAATGTCTTTGTTAACATCAAAATCACAAGAGGAAAACCAACTTGGTTCCAACATATTGTTGGGGTGATGTTGTCTAGGTTTTAGCATTGAAGATCTAAAGAATATATTTCCATTACTCCTCTGCTATATAATGTAGAGTGAAGTCACGATATTGGACCACAGTCTCAATCGTAGTTTAACATTTCTTTCATTTAACTTTATGATTATTTTCTCTTTTGTGTATATTTAGACCTATGTAATAATTACATACTTTTATATGCTAATCAAGTTTAAATTCTTATATTAAGTTCCACAATTTATTTTATTTTACTTTGAAATCATTTGAAATTGTAAAATTTACTATATTTTGTTTTACGCCAAAGATGAGCCAGAAAAGAAGTTTAAGTCTATTGCCTTAACGGCTAAAGGTGAGAATGTTACTTCAAAATCTTTGCAAAAAGAAGAAGAACAAAAGGAAAGTGACTCTGAGGATCAAAGTGAAGATTCATAAATTGATATGTTGTAATTTATCTCCAAGAGAGTTTAGCATTTGGGAGGCAGATGGGAAAAATATTTTTTCGAAGAAGGATTTTAGAGAAGAAAGGAGAAATCCAAAAGGGGACATATCATCTATTAGAAATGTAAAGAGTCAAAACACTTCAAATTAGAATGTCCAAAGCTTGAATAAAGAAATTCGAAAAGAAATATTTAATATAGAAAATAAGAGTTTCATGGGAACATGGGCAGTGGCGGAGCTTGACTAAATAGTTTGGGGTGGCCGACATAAAATTACAATATGTATAAAGCAAATAATATTTATTATATAGCAAAAATTAAGTTATAAAAAGCATAATTAACTTGAAATCATCAATAATAGACTGAGAACTGATACTTGCAGCTAAATTTAAAGAGTTGAATTCTAAAACATGCATCTATTATTTATGTTTCTTTATTCTAAATCAGCAAAATTAGCAATTTAGAAAACAAATTTAGGAAACAAAATCAGCAAACAGGCAACCATCATTCTAAATATTTCAAATATCTTGTTCAATAAACATAGCAACAACAATTTAAATTAACCAATTTAGCAACAACCATTTAGTCATCATTCTAATCGAGCAACCAACAATTTAACAAATTATTCTAAAATCAACAATTTAACAATTTAACAATCTAGCTATCATTCTAAAGCAGCCAACAATTTGGATGATTCAGCTAATTCCTCAATAATAAGACAAAACTTTTTGAAAATAAAACTAGTGGTTTTTATAGCTATCTAATATTATTTTTAAATTATTTATATTTTGACATATAAAAAATTATTTAACTTTAAAATAAAAATATTATTATTTTTTAAATTGTTGGAAAATAGATTTTATTATCTTTAGAATATTCGTTAAGGATTACTCGTCTTCAAAATATCAAACGAATTAACAAATCAACGACAATTAAATCGAGAGTCTGTAAAATTATTTCTGATGAAATTGAATGGTTAAAATAATATTCTCAATGGGAGAATAATTATTAGACAAAAACAATTGTTATTACTGATACTGTTAAAGAGTAAAATTTGACAACACGAGTAAAACCATTAGTAGACAAATTTAACACGGATATGTAGTAGTTGACTTAGTGGAATACATGGAATAACAAAGGTAAAGCGATAAAAACTAAATTAAATTAGGATTTGACACAATAATCAAGAGATACCTTGATGAATAGTGATTAAAATGGTAATAGGTGATACTAGTAACAATTAAAGTATTAAGAGATAAACAGAGAAATATTTGAATATTTTATTAAATGTTTATTTAATTAATATATTTTAATATTATTATGTGAACATATCTCCTTATTTAATTATATTAAATATTTATCAATTAGGAGTCTTAATTTATTAGTGATCAAATTAAATAATTAGACTAATTAGATTTCTAATTAAATAATTAATTAAATATTTAATTAATTTATATGGTTTCATTATGAGTGGATGTGACTAATGGTTCATCTAAGTTAGAATGTTGTGTACATTCATGAGACTAAGTATACAAAAGAGCTTCTCTAAAAGTTCAAGCTAAATGAATGCAAGTATATGTCTACACCAATGCATTCAATCTGCTCACTTGATAAAGATGAATCCGGCAAAAGGGTTGATCAAAAAAATGTATAGAGGAACGATTGGGTCACTTCTTTACCTTACTGCATCCAGACATGATATTTTATTTAGTGTGTGTTTTCCAGGTTTCAGGATGATCCAAAAAAATCTCACTTAACAACTGTTAAGAGGATCTTTAGATACCTGAAAGACATTACTAACTAGGATTTGTTCTATAAGATTTCATACAAGTACGTGTTAGTTGGATATTGTCATGTTGATTATGCTAGAGACAAATTTGAAAAAAAAAGGCACTAGTGAAAACTATATGTTTATGGGTGATAATCTGATCTTCTAGTCAAGCAAGAGACAAGACATCATTGCTATGTCAACAACATAGGTTGAGTACATCTTTGTAGTAGGATGCATCACTCAACTCTTATGAATGAAACATCAACTAGAAGACTACAAGCTGTTTAAGAATAAATTCCTATTTTTTTTGTGATAATACATCAACAATTTGTTTAACTAAGAATCCAATTTTGTATTCTAGAGCAAATCATATAGAAATCAATCATCATTTTATTAGTGGTTTTGTACAAATGGGTATTTTTAATATTCAATTTGTTAACAATGTTCATTAGTGGGTTGACGTTTTTACAAACCCCTTGTTGAGGATATATTTGACTTTATTAAGAAAAATCTAAACTTTGTTTTTGTTTTTGAATGACTTTCTTGTTTATGTATGTGTTGTCTCTAGTAGAATAGAATTAATAGTTAAACTTATCTATGCTTTGCTCTAATAGTTAAACTTATCTATGCTTTGCTCTGATACATTGAATGTGTATTGACTTTCTAATCCTTTGCAATTCAATATTGTTGTTTGTGTATGACTTATGTGGAATGTTCTAACTAACAATCATTCACTCTTTTTGTCTAACTCCGATGATCAAGTTATGTTATGATGAAGAAAGTCAACGACTCTTATGAAAAGTCAATGATATGATGAAGACTTAGTTGTTTCATAATTCTGATGGTCCAAGAATAGAATATGATATGTTCCCACTACTCTTATACAAGCGTATGAAAGAAGATCAAGGTAAATTATTTTCCAGCAGTATTTGGACATTCTCACACATAATCATTCTAGAAGCACTACAAGAAAAAAGAATTGGTTTGATGTGGTTGTAAAGCACCCTTGCGACGATTATAACCTCCATAAATGGATTATTGCGACAATTCTTCAACTGTCGCAGATTCGTGCGTAGCGATGCCAATTTGCGATGGTTCAGGAAACTGTCATTCCAACTGTCGGCAACATTGGCGACAGTTTCTAACTGCCACGACATAAGTTTTGTGACGGTTAGAACCTTCGTTAAACACACTCAAATTTCTTTATTCCTTAAAAACATTGCAACAATTATCAACCATCGCTATATTCATTTTGAGACAGTTTGAGCCGTCGTAAGCCGAATAATTTTAAAAAAACTTATGTTACAATTTCTTCTTATTTTTTATTATTAATTAAAATAAAATATTCATAAATATCATCCACATAATTTAAATACACAATTATATAACCATTATAACTAAATCCAATTTATATAATTTTTTTCAAAAGTAATAACATCAATTCATACATTGAACTTAACTAAGACAATAAATAAGGAGTTTAAATATTCAAAACATTAGTTCAATGGCTAAACATACAAAACAACTCCATCAACCATAGAAGTTCATCAAAATATCTAATTAGTCCCTAATGAGGTTGTTCCACGATCATCAGGTTGGTAGCTAGACTTAGATGAAAGTTTACCATCTATTGGCGATTCATGTATGTTGCTTGGAAAAAAAAGTATTATTAACATCAATTAATATTGATAAATATTGTCAAATACCAATTAACTAAACTTCTCATATAGATAGAAGCAATCATTACACAATTGATAATTTTAACCAAGAAGAAACAGTTCCCATAGGATTTTTTAAACAGGTTTCGGAATTTTCCTATTGCCTACACTTGAACTGGATGTTGAGTTCCCTATTCATGGTGTCTACTCATCCATAACTTTACCCTGAAACAATTGCATGAGGACAAGCAATGATTCAAGCATGGGAGAATTTGATAAGCTAGAATTTATCTTATAGCTTTATTTGATAGGTTAATTTGTTGTTTTTAATTTGGTTTTAGTTCTATTTTACTACCTTTTTCTTTTGTTTTGATTGCAAGGATAAGTGAAGGAATAAATGAAAAAATTTGGTGCAAAAGAGCCTTGAAGTCAAGTGGTGCAGTCATGGTGCATCATGGTCAAGAAAATTAAAGAAACTCAAGTTTCAATAAGTGTTATTGTCTGACAGTAATAACCATTATGACCATAATATGCTCATCTTCTTCTACTGAACTTATTACTGCCTGGAAGTAGTGACCATAATATGTTCATCTTTTGTTGCTGAACTGTTTTCTTCTATGAAATTCTAATGGTTCCTTGTAATTAAAGCTCATGAAGGAACCTAGGGCTATAAAAAGGACAAAAATACTCAATTTTAGACACATACTCCAACTCACAATCTCTTTTTACTCTTTCTTTTGTTCTTGTATTTCTCTTAGAAATTTTCTAGTTTCTATAATATTAAGTTTTCTATTTTTACTTTGTTATTTTATTCTTTTATTTATATTTCCAATGTTTTTGTATTTCATCTTTGATTCTACTATGATCATGTGTGAGTAGATATTCCTTGTCTTGGGATTGTAGGATTTCCTATGTTGGATCTCTAGCAATTTCTATTTCTTTTTGTCATGGGTGTTGATCATTTAATCCAATCTTAATAAGAATCATGTTTATACTTATATATCAAATAATATATCAAAAGGTAGATTTGATATTTGACCCCTACAATTAGACAAGAGAATCAAATCATGAAAACGGATTTTGGTTCTCTTGAAATCATGAAATATATCTTCTCTAAAGGATTTTGCTAATACATCAATCATATAAATAGGTTGATTATTAATTTAAAATACACTATTTCTCTTTGAAAGAATGCACTAGTTATAATTGTTTATATGATTTTTAAGAGTTTAACACCCATAACTCAAAGAATGTTAATTTTATTGTATCTATCATTGTGAAAAACTACAATCCCAAGGCTTTATTTTTATTGCGAATTTTAAACAAAAAATCATTATCAACATTTACTATTTTAGCCAATCATCATAGTAAAGAGAAACTACTACTCATAACAAAGTTCTTGGGGAAACAATAATTTTACTACACGATAATACCATGCACTTGCGGTCTTATCAAATTTTTTGGCGCCGTTGTCGGGGACTTTGGTTTTGATATTAGTTCACTTTTTCTAAATCGATTAGACTAAAAAATTTTCATTTTTATATTTTTATATTTTTTATTACTGATTTTTCTCTTTTGAAAGCGAAGAATCCAAAGTCTTGGGAATCTTGTCGAACCAATACCCGAGATAGAAAGATTTTTCCATTTGAGAAGAAGAGAGAAAAACATTTCTAAATAAGGAAAAGATTTAAAAATGGCGGAAAATAAAACCTTGAAAGAATATGCATTTCCCAATACTACGGTACTGCGTTCAAGTATTGCGCGCCCGACGATAGAGGCTAATAATTTTGAACTAAAACCTTTGTTGTTATCAATGGTACAACAACACCAATTCTTCGATACTCCAACGGATGATCCAAACCTCCATTTGTCTATTGTTTTAGAGTATATTGATACTTTGAAAATGAATGGAGTGACTATTGACACCATTAGACTAAGGCTTTTCCCTTTTTCATTAAGGGATAGAGCTAGAGTTTGGCTACATTCATTGCCTTATGAATCCATTACCACATGGGATTAATTAAAGCAAGCATTCCTTGCTAGTTATTTTCCATCAAGCAAAACTGCACAATTAAGAAATCAAATAACAAGTTTTTCTCAAAAGGAAGGATAATCGCTCTATGAAACTTGGGATCCCTTCAAAGAGATGCTAAGATTGTGCCCTCATCATGGGCTGGAGAGATGGCTAATTGTCCATACATTCTACAATGGACTCTCATACACTACAAGAATGAAGGTAAATACTGTCACACCAAATGTTTCTCCTTGTGAAATTTGTGGTATTGTTGGTCATGTGATTGTTGAATACCAAGTCAGAATGTCTATTAATGGTGGGGTGAGTAATGAGAAAGTTAATTATCTTAACAATCCTAAAAAAGATGACCCTTTTTCCAATACTTATAATCAAGGGTGGAGGAATCATCCAAATTTTTCCTATAAAAATTCTCCGCTTAATCCCATCCCCTAACCAATGGTTAGACCTCCATGTTTCCAAGGGCCAAGGTCTTTCAACAGCCCCTAAAAGTCTAGCTTAGAAAATTTGCTGGAAAATTATGTTGACTCAAACCAAACAAAATGGGGAGTTTAAAAACCAAAACCAGTTAGTGAATGAAGCTCTTAGGCAGTTAGCATCTAAGGTAGATTCCATGGCCACACACAATAAAATGTTGGAAACACAAATCACTCAAGTGGCTCAACAAGTTGCTTTATCCTCTAGATCTTCTAGTGTATTCCTAGGGCAGCCTGAACCTAACCCCAAGGGAAAATTAAATGTTGTCACCTTAAGAAATGAAAACAATTAGAGGAAACCAATGGTAGATATGTGGAAGGGAATGTTCAGGATGAGAGTGAAAGAACCCAACCATCAAGAGAGAGGGTAGATGAGGAAAAAGAAAAACCTTATGTGCCTCTGAAACCATACAAACAACCCATAACATTTCCCCAAAGATTCAACAAGGCTAAAATTAAGGGGCAATTTAGGAAGTTTGTGGAACTTTTGAAAAAGTTATATATAAACATTTTGTTCACCGAAGCACTGTCTCAAATTTTGCCATATGCTAAGTTTTTGAAAGAAACTTTGTCAAACAAAATAAAACTAAACGACGATGAGACAATTGTTTTAATTGAGGAATGTAGTGCCATAATTCAAAATAAATTGTCTCCCAAACTTAAAGATCCTGAAAGTTTTTCTATTCCTTGTGTTATTGGTGATATGAGTTTTAAACATGCTTTGTATGATCTTGGGTCTAGTGTAAGCCTCATGCCTTTCTCAGTTTGTAAGAAGCTTGATGTAGGTGAGTTAAAGCACACACAATTTTCCTTACAATGAGTTGATCGATCTATCAAGTATTCGGTGGGAGTATTAGATGATGTTCCTATCAAAGTAGGACAATTGTTTATACCGGCTGATTTTGTGGTGTTGGAAATGGAAGAAGACTACCAAGTCCCAATTCTTCTTAGGAGATCTTTTCTAGCCACAGTAGGAGCTGTTATTGATGTGAAACATGGGAAGCTGGTCTACAATGTGGGTGATGAAAATTTTGAATTTTTTTTGTCTAACCATATGAAAAGTCATTCTCTTGAAGATTCTTAATGCAAGGTCGATTTTATTGATCATTGCGTTAAGGAGTGTCCTTTAGGACCACTCTCGTAAGATGGGTTGGAAGCATGCTTGATTGGAAGCTTAAGTCGTGAAGACTTGACAAAGGAAGTTGATGCATATGCTAACTTGTTGGATGAGAAAATTCCTTTTCCAACTCCTCTCCCAAAAGAGGTTCCACAGGTAAAACTTTAGTCTTTGCCCTCAAATCTCATGTATGAATTTATTGGCAAAAGTTCTACATTTCTTGTCATTGTAAGTGCTGAATTAAATGGTGAAGAAACTGAAAAACTGTTTGAAGTCCTCAAGATGTATCCAAATGCTATTGGGTATACTATTAAGGAATTAATCCATCCATTTCCATGCATAGGATACTACTAGAAGAGGACTATAAACCCTCTATTGAGCATCAGAGGAGGTGAAAACCTAACATGAAAGAAGTTGTGACAAGAGAGGTACTTAAACTCCTAGATACTGGGGTAATTTTTCCTATCTTCGATAGCAAATGGGTTAGTCCCGTTATGGTAGTTCCAAAAAAGGGAGGTATCATTGTTTTCAAAAATGAAAACAATACTGAATTAATTACAATTAGGACAGTTACGAGTTGGAAGATATGTATAGATTACAGAAATTTGAACAAAGCAACTGGTAAAGATCACTTTCCTTTCCTCTTTATTGACCAAATGTTAGAAAGGTTAGCAAAGCATCCACATTTTTGTTGTTTGGATAGTTATTCTAGGTTTTTCCAAATTCCCTCATCCTAGTGACCAAGAGAAAACGACGTTTACTTGTCCTTATGGCATTTACGTGTATAGGAGAGTGCCTTTTGGTTTGTGCAATGCCCCTGCTTCCTTTCAATGTTGCATGATGTCAAGTTTTTCTATTTATATTAAGGATATAATGGAAGTATTCATGGATGAATTTTCTATGTATGGATCTAGTTTCAACAATTGTTTGGTCAATCTCGAAAATTTACTTGAAATGTGTGACCAAGTTAATCTTGTGCTAAATTGGGAAAAATGCCACTTTATGGTTAAAGAAGGAATTGTTCTTGGAAATTTGGTGTCCAAGCAAGGTATTGAGGTAGACAAAGCAAAAAATTGAGGTAATAGAGAAAAATGTCACCCCCACCTCCGTAAAAAAAGTGAGAAGTTATTAGGGCATGCAGGATTTTACTGCTGATTCATTAAAGATTTTTCTAAAATATCTAAGCCTCTAACCAGTCTGCTGCTAAAGGGTGCAACTTTTGTCTTTGATGGATTTTTCCTTGAGTCATTTTGCTGGTTAAAAGAAACATTGATATATGCCCCGAGTATGCAGCCACTTGATTGGAGTCTTCCGTTTTAAATCATGTGTGATGCTAGTGACTTTGTTGTAGGTGTAGTGTTGGGGAAGAGAAAAGACAAGAAAATCCATGCTATTTATTATGCTAGTAGGACTTTGGATGAAGCTCAAGTTAACTATGCCACAACCGAGGAAAAGCTATTGGCAATAGTGTTTGCCATTGACAAGTTTTGTTCCTACTAGGTAGAATCAAAGATAATTGTCTACACAGACCACACATCTATTAAATATCTCTTGAGTAAGAAATATATTAATTCGAGGTTGATCCAATGGATACTACTTACCCTAGATTTTGATCTAGAAATTTGAGACAATAAGGGGATTGAAAATGTGGTGGTTGATCATCTACCAAGGCTACATGAATAAATGAAAATGTGTTGCCGTTGGATAATTTATTTTCTGATGATCATGCTGATTTTGTGAACTACCTAGCAATTGGAGTATTACCCCCATATTTAAACTATCAACAAAAGAAGAAGTTTTCTCGGATCTTAAACACTATTATTGGGATGAGCCTTTGCTTTTTAAGAGAGGGGCTGATGGAGTTTTTAGAAGATGTGTCCCTAAAGAAGAAATGGAAAGTATCATATTTCACTGTCATTCATCCGTTTACGGCGGACATGCTAGCTCCTCAAAAATTGCAGCAAAGATACTTCAAGTAGGCTTTTACTGGCCCACGCTCTTCAAAGACGTGCATCATTTTGTGCTTCAATGTGATCAATGTCAGCATATCAGAAACATATAAACAAGAAATGAAATACCTTTGAAAAATATCTTCGAAGTTGAAATTTTGATACTTGGGGAGTTGATTTCATGGGACCATTTACCTTGTCTCTTGGAAATCAATACATCCTTGTAGCAGTGGATTACGTGTCCAAGTGGATTGAAAAGTTTCCGCTGCTCCAACAAATGATGCTAAGGTAGTGATTAAGCTATTTAAAAAGTAATCTTTTCGAAATTTTGATGTACCAAGGGTGGTGATTAGCGATTGAGGCTCTCATTTTATACTACAAGGAAAGAACCAAGAAGTGGCATGATAAGCATATAACAAGAAGATAATTCAAAGAAGGTGACTTTGTATTACTCTTCAATTCACGATTGAAGTTGTTTCTGGGTAAACTTCGTTCGAGGTGGTCAATGCAATTTCAAATCCGCAAGGTGTTCCTGTTTGGAGCTGTAGAAATTTGGAGTGAGGCCACTGGATTTTTCACTATCAATGGTCAAAGGTTGAGGCATTATGTAGTTGAGAATACAATAGAGAAATGGGTAAGTCTTATCAATTGATCTCCAACTTAAGATTTACAAAATAAAAGGTCAAGCTAAGGACCATAAACAAGCGCTGTGTGGGAGGTAATATACGGTGTTAACTTTTCAAAATTTTCTTTTTATTTTGTAGGCTGAGCTAAAACAAGAAAAATGCAAAAGGCAGAATAAGGCATCATAGATTATTCTCTGCCAGTAATGGCTATAATACGTGCACATGGCCATTTTTCACTACCACCATAATCTTGTGAGCTTTCCTACCGCTTTCATAACTATTTTACTTTTTACATTGAGGACAATGTCTGGTCCAAGCATGGGGAGATACGATTTTTTGTTTGCTTGCTTGCTTAACATGTTACTTTTAGTTTTTGTTATCAATAAATAATTTGTCCTTGCTTGAAAGAAAACCTTTTGATGTCCTTGATAGGGAACTATAATTTATGTGCATGTTGTTGTTAAATAGGCAATGAACTCACCTTGGGATACCACATTAGCAATTTTATAAATTAGCCTATTCTCTAACATCATGTTCTCATTGATTTAACTACTAAATGTGAGTTTTGGGCTATATATAGGGGTTTGTGTTACATCATCAAATATTATGCCCATTTTCTTTGTTATGAGTGATTATTCACCATTGACTGTGTTTTCTAGAACTTGACTTGCAACCATCTCAAGGATAAATTCTTTTGTGATCATGTTTGAAAAAAAAAAACATTGTAGGATTAATTTTTTTTCAGGTCTCAAGACTTGTTTTGTTTAGTTTCATACTTTCCACTAGTTGCCCACTTTGAGCCTTACATGAATTATCTTGGTCCCTTGCTTTATCAATAAAATCATTCTTGGGTGCCCTTTTGAATAAAGGGGAGCAACTTAAAAAAATAAATAGTAATAATAATAAATAAAAGAAAACAGAAAAAAGAAAAAAAATAGAAGAAAATATGTTGTTAGTCCAATTTGAAAAGACACAATAAGATGTTTCATTCAGAGTAACATATTTGACTGATGAATGAAGTTTGGACTGATGAAAAATTGTTTGAATGCGCTGAGCTCTAATTATTCAAAAAGGATATCTCTAATCATATGTTTAATTTGATATAGCCTTTTGAATATTATTTTTTTTTCTTCGCCTACTATCCTTTGGCCTCATTACAACCTTGCAAAGTGTTTTTGATTCACATATGCTCTCATGAGAGATGTAGTGGACTTGGTTAATAATCAAGCTTATGGCAAAAAACTTTGCATTGGTGAAATTTTGAATGAATGCCCATTACCCTAAAACGCCTAGAGAATTTGAGAGCTGAGTGTCCTATTGCCTATTGCATATTGTCTACACTTGAACTGAATGTTAAGTTCCTCATTCATGGTGTCTGCTCGTCCATAACTTTTACCTGAAACAATTGCTTGAGAACAAGCAATGATTCAAGCATGGGGGAATTTGATAAGCTAGAATTTATCTATTTTTATAACTTTATTTGATAGGTTAATTTGATGTTTTTTTTTCTTCAGTTTTAGTTCTATTTTACTACTTTTATGTTTTGTTTTGATTGCAAGTAGAAGTGAAGGAATAAGTGAAACTTTTAGTGCAAAAAAGCCTTGAAGTCAAGTGGTGTAGTCATGGTGAATCATGATCAAGAAAATAAAAGAAACTCAAGTTCCAACAAGTATTACTGTCTGACAGTAATGACCATTATGGCCATAATCTACTCATCTTCTGCTACTGAACCTATTATTTCCTGGCAATAATGACCATAAATTGTTCATCTTTTGCTGCTGAACCTATTACTACTTGGCAGTAATGGCCATTATGGCCATAAACTGCTAATCTTCTACTGAATAGTTTTTCAATTATGAAATTATGATGATTTCTTGTAATTAAAGTTCATGAAGGTGCCTAGGGCTATAAAAGGACAAAAATACTTAGTTTAAGACACAAAGTTCAACCCACAATCTCTTGTTACTCTTTCTTTTGTTCTTGTATTTCTCTAAGAAATTTTCTAGTTTCAATAACATTAAGTTTTCTATTTTTGCTTTGTTATTTTATTATGTTATTTTATATTTAAGTTTTGATTCTACTATGATCATGGGTGAGTAGATATTCCTTGTCTTGGGATTGTAGAATTTCCAATGTTGGATCTCTATCAATTTCTATTTCTTTTGTCATGGGTGTTGATCATTTAGCCCAATCTTAATAAGAATCATGTTCATACTTAGATATCAAATGATATACCAAAAAGTAGATTTGATATTTGATCCCTAAGATTGGACAAGAGAATCAAATCATTAAAATAGATTTTGGTTCTCTTGAAATCATGAAAGATGTCTTCTCTTAAAGGATTTTGTTAATACATCAATCTTGAAAATAGGTTGGTTATTAGTTTAAAATACACCTTTTTTCTTTGAAAGAAGGCATAAGTTATAATTGTTTATATGATTTTTAAGAGTTGAACACCCATAACTCAAAAAAGGTTAATTTTATTGTATCCATCATTGTGAAAAACTATAATCCCAAGGCTTTATTTTTATTGAGAATTTTAAACAAAAAAGCATTATCAACATTTACTGTTTTAGCTAATCATCATAGTAAAGTTAAATTAGTACTCATAACAAAGTCCTTGTGAGAACGATAATTTTTACTACGCGATAATATCGTGCACTTATGGTCTTATCAAGGTGGACCACACATATCTTGTTGACCATCAAAGTCGACCTTGTTCAATCTAAATCTATGTCTCTGATTAAGAAAATGACGACGATCCATAAAACACCATTTTTTGCTATGAGGAAGACGATGAGGAGTAGAGTCAATGTTACACGACAGCCAAGAAAGTCAAATGCAAGTGTTCCACCCAGAAAGTGTAACAAACCGCAAAAATTCACTAATTTTCCACATCAAAGTTACCTGTATTGTAAACATCCCTTTTTTTTTTCAATGATCGTATGTATCGACACATGTTTCCCATAACTCCTTTAATTCTTTGACTAGAGGTTGTAAGTAAACATCAATATAATTTCCTAGCCTTTTTTTTTCGGGAATTGTCATTGACATTATAAAAAATATCTTTTTCATACACACCCATGGAGGAGTGTAGTATGGAATGATAGTAACTAGCCAAGTACTGTGATTTGTACTCGTCATACCAAAATGATTACAACCATCACTAGCCAATGCAAAATGCACATTTTGCGGGTCTGGTGCAAACCAAATGTGTGTTTAGTCAAAATGAGTCCAAGCTATAGAATATCTAGGATGCCTCAACGTTCCATCATTCTTACTATCGATTGCATGCCATCTCATATCGTCGGTTGACTTTGAGGAAAAAAATAATATTTGTAACCATGGTTTTAATGGAAAATAATGATGAACTTTTGCTTGAACTTTTCAATTATTGCCATCACCAAACACCCCAATTGGACCAACTTTTGCTTTTGATTTCCATTTTTAAGTGTTACAAATTTTACAGGTATCCCTCTCTTCATCTTCATTATTACCCCAATAAAGCATACAATTATTCGAACAAGTAAGCATCTTTTCATAATTTAATCCAAGCTTGGTGATTGCTTTCTTGGCTTCATATAATGAATTTGGTATATTTGAAAATTCAAATGCATCTTTTAATAACTCATAAACTATTGTCATGGCTTTACCAGTCATTCCATATAAATATTTGATGTGATACAACTTTACCAAAAAATATAGTCTTGACTATTTAACACACCCTTCATACAAAGGTTGTTCTCATTCTCTACTTAATTTATAGTACTCTTCATGCCTTTGTGGACTTTTATTTGGCACCATATCTTCATTCCAATCAATCTCTGCATTTGATTCAATGGGTACTTCATTTGCATGATATCTGACTCAAAAAGCATCATTGATCATGTTATGAATATGATCATCAACGAAAACTAAGTCTTGAACTATATTTGAAATACTACTAGGTGAGATAGTATTAGTCCTCATGATGTACCCAAAAGGTGTATCCCTTTGGAAATATTTTGCACTTTAAGTGGTCGTACATTATACTTCTACCCTACGGTTTTTGAAACCTCAATGTTTACAAGGGCATATTATTTTCCTATTTTCTAATTCACCTCGAAAGGAAAAATTAATAAATCCCTTTATTCCTTGATCATATTCATCTGATGTGTGTGGCTTCATAATCCATGACTTATCAATTGCCTCAAAGAAGATTAACATATGTTATTTTGAACAAGATTTATGAACTATAACTCGCCGCAACTCATCCTAGATAGTTCCATATACTCACTATAACATGTTGTCGAAGTATCCTCTTGTGCGTAGATTTGATTCAGTTGGATTTACAAACGATGTAGTGTGAAATTATTCATGTGAGTTGTCATCAGCTCGAAGGAAGCACAACTTGGAAAAATTCTATCATAGATGTGATGGTATATGTGTGGTGATTATAAAGTTATTTCCCATTAGGATAATATGATGCTCAAAGGTGACAATTATTTGACATGACTTATCACCAATGTTTAATGATTATGTTGAGAGTACCGTTTGTAGTTAATGCTTACAGATAGAAAATTTGGAATTAATGGTGTTCTTGGTATCTTGTTTTGTCTTTTGATTTGAAAATCCAGATAAATTGTACATGCATCTACAATTACTACAAGAAAATTGACTTATAGTGAAATACATCATTTGTCACTAAAAATAAAAAAAATTGTAGGTAAAATTTAATAATACTTTGAGCGACAGTTGGTTCGACTGTCAACTTTAAGGGGACGTCTTGCTATGCTTTGAGGACTGTCACTACATGTTTTTAATTTCTACCTACAATAATGATTGTCATTAAAAAAATAGATATATATAAATAAAGAATTGATCTATTTATATGTTATTGTCTATCACTAAAAACGAAATAAATATAAATAAAGAATTTATCTATTCCTACGGTATTGTCTGCCACTAAAAACTTATTATTTATTAAATTAAATTTATTTTATCTCCCTAGTAATTGCAATTCTAAATTATTAATACAGTAAATTAAATTTAAATTTCTAATTTATTTTTATTAACTAATGCCATTGAAACATGTAATAAAATATAATTTAATTTTACTAATTCTATTAAAAACAAACAATAAATAGTTGTTTTGTTCTAAAAGATTCAATAAACTTTCAACAATAGCCAGAATGAGTTTCTTAACATTTATTGTAATAAATTGAAAACTAATTCCATAAAGGACATTAATCACCTTCCTAAATAAAATACATTATATAAATACTCCGAAAAGTTTTTGTTATGAATATAAAAAGTAAATAATGAAATAGGGGGTCCAAATCCAATCAAAACAGTAAGTTGGTATTATGCTAGACCTTAAATGACTCGCCTAAAGGCAACAAATCATACCAAGCGCGACATATATGAAACAAGTTCACCCTCCTTCTGACGAAGTGCAGCCTCAAAAGAAATGGGTGTCATACTCTTCATATAGTAAGGACACGTACTTAGTTCTCGTGGGTAACCATTCAGAAAAACTGTTAGATGAATCCAATGATGCTTGAAGAAAATAGCTTTCTTTCATGCTTCCATGGGAGCTTGCACTAGAGATTTTACGAGACAATTTCCCTACATCATAAAGTATATTATTGAAAATATGACAGACAAGAGAGCTGAGCCAAGTGATGAAAAAGAAGCAAAGAATCACACCATTCTAAAAAGCAGAATTATGCTTTGTTGTGGGAGTTTGATCTGATGGTGGCATAGAATGAACACGGACGGTCCTCTCCAGATCTGATCGAGCAGCCTTTTCTTTTTCTATATCCTGGAAGAAAAAAAAAACGAAGTGCTTGATTTAGGAATTTAAAAAACAATATTCCCCATGGTTCTAATAAGACATGACTTCATTCAAGAAATTGTAGAACCTGAGCCTCAACATTAATTCGAGACAAGGTTTGAGATAAGTGGTCATTCATATATCGCTCTTTTAGCTCGTCAGTGGCAGCTTTAGCCTCGGCTTCGTGTAAAGTCCATTGAAAAAGATATAGAAACACAATAATATCCACTAGGAAATATTTTTAAAATGAAAATAAAAAAGTATTCTAGAGACCGGAAGTCGAGAATTTAGAGATCTTTCAACTGTCGCCCAAGCTTCAGATCTCCTGGCATTTGTTTCCTGTTATCAGGTGAATTCTAGTCTCGAACAGAACCCAGACAGGAGAACATAAAACATAAGGAAAAGCAATTCACGGACATATGTTTATTACCTGCATGGCTTCAATTTGCCTTAAAAGAGGCCCTGTGGATTCTAGAACTTGTGTAATCAGTTCTTCACACCGTCTTTCACTTGCCTATGGAAAACAAGTCAAATTAGAAAACTACCAAAAGCACAAATAAGCAAAATTTAGTATCATCTTCCAAAAGTCAAATAATTGAAAGACATGGAGAGAGCATGGGAGCAGACCTGGTTACGTTTTTGAAGATCCTCAATGTCTTTGTGAAGCATGTCTTCTTTGAATACAGCTTGAATAAAGATGAAGGGAACAAGTGAATTATAAGCAATATCCCAAGAAATTCAATTAGTAAAAAGAAAGACAGAGACATCAAACACAACAAAAACTTGTTGTTCCTTTCTACTTAGAGTTTGTCTCAACTCTTCAAGTGTCTGGACTAGCATAGATTCATGTTCCTCGACTTCTTTTAGACGAATCTCTAGATCAATTCTTGCTTTATTATTTGCTTAAGCCTCTGCTAATGCTTTAGCCTCCTTAGCAGCAGCCAAAGCATTAGTGTAATACTTTTTTTGTGCTGCAAGTTCATTTTGATGTTTTTCTATTGTCCCTCTTGATACTTTCTACCTTATTCTCCTCTATCTGGATTGCATGACATTAACCAAACAGCAGCTTAAATTATAAATTCATATAAATATTAGGATTGTCAACACCTTTAAAAAGGAATTTGATACTTTCTAATGAAATAGATGATACACAGTAGCACACAAGAGTAAATCAGAAATTAAACTTAAGATTTAAAAAGAAATATTACATTTACATATTTGCAATAAGTGAGATGGGTTTTTTAAAATAAAGCTATATCATGGAGAAAATCTTATGCAACAGAATAATAACTTCAAAAAAGTTGCATGCAAATATTAACTTAAATTAATTCTCTCGGTATTCAGTTACCTGAAGTTTAGTAGTCAAACCTTTTTTCTCCTCCTCAACATCTCTAATCTAGCTTTCATGAAAAAAGGTAAATATACGGTTTATTATATACGCATAGAAGAGGATTTAAGATTGTAGGAAAATACAATTAAAACGAAGCCATTAAATATACGGGTTATGTTTATTTTGGAGATGTAGTGTATTTTGATATGTTGGGTGGGCTCACTCCCCAAGTGGAACCCACCAATTTTACTAGTATTATTATTATTATTAAAATAAAAAGAAAAAGAAAAAAAAGGTTTTAATGGGTTTTGCCCACTTGAAGGTAATAAAAGGGATTTAGAAATCCCTAAGAATACACACAAAAAGACAATGGAAGAAGAACGGTTGCCAGAGAAGAAAATAAGGGTTTGGTTCCAGTGGTGGTAACAGGTGTGTAGCAAACTTGCTCTGTTTGATCTACAAATTAGTATGTTATTCCTACCACTGAGTTTGTTATTTTAATATATAATTTGAGTAGTTTTATCTTCTCTGAGAGTTACTTTGGCATACCCACTCTAGTGGAAGGTTGTTATAGGGTTGTTATTGTTGATTGATATTCCCTATTGTTATTAGGAAGACTCTTGGTGTACCCATTAATTATTATAGTGGAAGTTTTTACTGGACTAGGTCCCGTGGTTTTTATTCTCTCAATTTGAGGGAAGTTTTCCACGTTAAAATTGTGTTTGCCTCATATTTAATTTTCTGCCAATTATGATTGCTCTTGGAATTGTATTTTCTATTTGGTCATTTATCTGCACAGGTGGGGGAAAAAATATTCCGCATTATTGAGATAATTATCGCTAATTATCTCTGGTTTTTCCCAACAAAGTGGTATCTAGAGCTCGGTTATTTGATTTGTGCATTTAAATGGAGGAGGAAAATAAAGGTCCCAATATGATTAAACTCAACTCTTCTAATTATACACTTTGGAAGACATGTTATACAGTAAAGATTTGTATGATCCTATTGAGGGTGACACTGCTAAACCCGCAGATAAATCTGACGCTGACTGGAAGAAGATGAATAGAAAGGCAGTGGCGTTGATCAGACAGTGGTTGGATCTTAGTGTGTATCCACATGTTGAAACTGAAATAGATGCTAACAAGATGTGGGAAAAATTAAAAGAATTGTATGAACGAAAGAATGTGTAAAATAAAGCATTCTTGATTCGGATGCTGGTGAATATGAAATACAAAGATGGGGATTCAATGGCAGAGCATATGAGTATTTTTCAGAATATAGTGAATCAGTTGACAACTGCAGAAATTAAATTAGATGATGAGTTGCAAGCGTTGTTATTGTTGAGTTCCTTGCCTGATAATTGGGAAGTCCTTGTTGTGACGTTGACCAATTCACCTCCAAGTGGAAAGTTGAAAATGTCAACAGTTAAAGAGAGCATGTTGAATGAAGAAGCTCGAAGAAAGGAACGTGGGTTGATTGGTTCTTCCTCAAAGCCAGAAGCACTAGTTACAGAGTCACGGGGGAGAAGTCAATCTAGAAACTTCCATAGACGCGACAACTCTGAAAGTCGTAGCAAGTCAAGAAGCAAGTCGAGGACTAGAAAGGAAGTGATATGCTATCATTGTGGCAAAGCGGGTCACATAAAAAGAAATTGCAGGTTCCTTAAGAGAGATCAATCAAGGGAAAGAGATGAAGACAAAAAGAAGAAAAATGATAAAGATACAACAGCAGTTGCATCTGTTAATAATGTCTACATTGTTTGTGATGATAATTCCATAAACCTTGCATGTCAGGATTCAACTTGGATTATTGATTCGGGTGCCTCATATCATGTTACTCCTAGGCGTGATTTCTTCTCATCTTACAGTGCTGGTGATTTTGGCATGGTAAAAATGGGAGATGAAGGAGTATGTAAAATTATCGGTATGGGAGATATTTGGGGTTAAAACTGGGATTGGTTGCAAGCTTCAATTGAAGAATGTTAGACACGTTCCTGATATTCGTCTCAATTTGATTTCGGTGAAAGCCTTGGATATTGATGGTTATCACACTTTCTTTGGTGGTGGTGGTATATGTAAAATCACTAAAGGGTCCCTAGTGGTTGCAAATGAGCAAAGTTCCACTTCTCTCTATAGGATACCTACGAAGTTATGCAAGGAAGAAGTGAATGCAATTGAAGATGCATCTTCTGATTTATGGCATATGCGCCTTGGTCACTTGAGTGAGAAAGGACTCAACATGCTTGCGAAGAAAAATTTTCTTCCTGTGAAAGGTACATCTCTAAAAACTTGCACTCATTGTTTTGCTGGAAAGCAACATAGAGTTCTTTTCATAATACTGGTCCTCATAGGAGGCAAAATATCCTCGATTTAGTTCATACTGATGTTTGTATGATGGATAGTAAATCTCTTGGTGGTGCATCTTATTTTGTTACTTTTATTGACGACCACTCTAGAAAAGTGTGGGCATTTCCTTTGAAATCTAAAGACCAGGTATTTAGAGTCTTCAAGCACTTTCATGCAAGTGTTGAAAGAGAAAAAGGAAGGAAATTGAAATGTGTTCGATCAGATAACGGTGGCGAATACAGAGGTCCATTTGAAGAGTATTGTAGAGAACATGGAATCAGGTTTGAGAAAACAGTTCCAAAGACACCTCAACATAATGGTGTTGCAGAGAGAATGAATCGTACGATTAATGACAGAATCAGATGTATGCTCTCTCATGCAAAATTATCGAAATCCTTTTGGGGTGAAGCAATGAAAACTGCAGTGGATTTGATTAATCTTTCTCCTTCTATTCCACTTGATGGTGATGTTCCAAATAGAGTGTGGACAGGGAAAGATATCTCTTACCGTCATTTGAGAGTTTTTGGCTGTAGATGTTTTGTTCACGTTCCAAGAGACGAGAGATCCAAGCTTGATAGTAAATCCAAACAGTGTATATTCGTCGGTTATGGTGATGAGGAATTTGGTTATAGATTGTGGGATCTGGTTGACAAGAAAATTATCAGAAGTCGAGATGTGATATTTGTTGAAGACCAGACTATTGAAGATTTTGATAAAGCTGAAAAACAGAAACCAAACTCCAGAAGTTACATTGAAAATGTTGCGCCTAAGCCCCCTGCAGAAACCTTTGTTGATGGGGGAGATATACAGGTAGATAATGAGAATATAACTGATGATCATGTGCCTCACCATGATGAGCATGTTCCAGTTGAGCCACCAGTCGAGTTTGAGTTGAGAAGATCTACTAGAGAACGTCAACCTTCTCAAAGATATCCTCCATATGAGTATGTGATGATCACTGATAGTGGAGAGCCAGAGTATTATCAAGAAGCTATTACAAATGTTGATAAAGAAAAGTGGTTAAAGGCCATGCAAGAAGAGATGAATTCCTTGCATGAGAATCACACATTTGATTTGGTAAAGTTGCCTAATGGTAGAAAAGCACTCAAGAACAAATGGGTATACAAGACAAAGATAGAAGACAATAGTTCTCAACCAAGATACAAAGCAAGATTGGTTGTGAAAGGTTTTAATCAGAGAAAAGGTATTGACTTTGATGAAATCTTTTCACCTGTGGTGAAGATGTCCTCTATCCGAGTTGTGCTTGGGTTAGCAGCTAGTTTGAACCTAGAAGTTGAACAATTTGATGTGAAAATTGCATTCCTTCATGGTGATTTGGAGGAAGAGATCTATATGGAGCAACCAGAGGGGTTTCGAAGTCAAAGGGTAAAGAGCATCTTGTGTGCAAATTAAAGAAAAGTTTGTATGGGCTCAAGCAAGCACCTCGATAATGGTACAAGAGAAATTTGATTCTTTCATGGAGAAACATGGGTATGGTAAAACTACTTCTGACCATTGTGTGTTTATCAAGAAATTCTCTTATGGTGATTATATTATTCTCTTATTATATGTGGATGACATGTTGATTGTTGGTCATGACACTAAGAAGATTCAATCTTTAAAGAAATATTTGAACAAGTCTTTTGCAATGAAAGACTTAGGTCCTGCAAAGCAAATTTTGGGTATGAGAATTCCTCGTGACAAGAAGAATAATAAATTGTGGTTGTCTCAACACAATTATATTGAGAAGGTGTTAGAGAGGTTTAACATGAGCAATTGCAAATCTGTTAGTACTCCACTTGCTACTCATTTTAAATTGAATTATGATAAATGTCCTACAAGTGAGAAAGACAAAGAAGAGATGAAGAAGGTTCCTTATGCATCCGCAGTTGGTAGTTTGATGTATGATATGGTATGCACAAGGCCAGATATTGCTCATGCAGTTGGAGTTGTTAGTCGATTTCTCTCTAATCCTGGTAAAGATCATTGGCAAGCAGTGAAGTGGATTCTCAGATACCTCAGAGGCACTTCCAAATTGTGTTTATGCTATGGAGGTGGTGAACCTTTGTTGGATGGCTACACAGATGCAGATATGGCATGTGATCTTGATTCTAGAAAATCTACTTCTGGTTATATGATGACTTTTGCAGGGGGAGTTGTGTCTTGGCAATCAAGACTACAAAAGTGTGTTGCTTTGTCCACTACTGAAGCTGAGTACATTGCAGCAACTGAAGCTTCCAAAGAACTCTTGTGGATGAAGAAATTCCTACATGAGTTAGGCCTCAAGCAAGATAAGTTTGTGTTATTCTGTGACAGTCAGAGTGTGATCCATCTCAGCAAGAATCCGACTTTTCATGCAAAGTCGAAGCATATTGAAGTGCGATATCATTGGATACGAGATGCACTGGAGATGAAGTCATTTTTAATTGAGAAGATTCATACTGATGAGAATGGTTCAGATATGATGACGAAGACCTTGCCTGTGTCGAAGATGATATGTTGCAGAAAGAAAGCTGGCATGGTTGAGCAGTACCTTCCCACTTGAGTCGTGAGGGGGAGATTTGTTGGGTGGGCTCACTCCCCAAGTGGAACCCACCAATTTTACTAGTATTATTATTATTATTGAAATAAAAGAAAAAGAAAAAAAAAAAGGTTTTAATGGGCTTGGCCCACTTGAAGGTAATAAAAGGGATTTAGAAATCTCTAAGAATACACACAGAAAGACAACGGAAGAAGAACGGTTGCCAGAGAAGAAAAATAAGGGTTTGGTTCCAGTGGTGGTAACAGGTGTGTAGCAAACTTGCTCTGTTTGGCATACCCACTCTAGTGGAAGGTTGTTATAAGGTTGTTATAGGGTTGTTATTGTTGATTGATATTCCCTATTGTTATTAGGAAGACTCTTGGTGTACCCATTAATTATTATAGTGGAAATTTTTACTGGACTAGGTCCCGTGGTTTTTATTCTCTCAATTTGAGGGAAGTTTTCCACGTTAAAATTGTGTTTGTCTCATATTTAATTTTCTGCCAATTATTATTGCTCTTGGAATTGTATTTTCTGTTTGGCCATTTATCTGCACAGGTGGGGGAAAAAATATTCCGCATTATTGAGATATTTATCGTTAATTATCTCTGGTTTTTCCCAACATGATACCGCACTAATAAGACTATTTGCTTATTTCATTGGATTCAACCATTATAGAAGAAGTGTTATTTCCAACATTGTTATACGATGAAAATACTGCATCATTTGAACGGTAGTTCAAGTCTTTTCTTAAGGCAATGTGTGAAAAAAGCCAAATACAATTTTCACATATCAATATGTTGCTTTGGCAAAATCAATTTCAAAGGTTTTTCCTAAATCATATCATCATTTATGCTTATGGAAATTATATCATAATGCACTAATGAATATTAATCATGTCTTTAAGAGGTCATATTATTTTGCTAAAGATTGTGAAGCTGCATTTATGACTTCGAGTATGAGGATGACTTTCCATCTGCTTTGAATTCATCACTTGATAAGCAAGGCCTTCACCAAAATAAATGGTTGCAAGATTTCAATGTGAAAAAACAGAAATGGGCTTTAGTATATGGGCGAAACACATTTTTACCTGGTGCTACAACAACACAACTAAATGAGAGTGTCAATGGTCATTTAAGCCTTTACATGAAGTTCACTTATAATGTGTAATAACTTTTTACACTTTGAAAGGTTGGTAGAGGGGTTGTGATATAAGGAGGTAGACTCTGAAACCAAAATTGGATATTAGCGATAATAACTAAGGAAAATACTTTTGATATTCAGAGCATTGCTCCAGTAAATATCCTAAACTCTTAATTAAGAATAACAACTATTGAATGCCATTCGAAAGCGTAGGGAATAAATGTATTATGACAAAGAGTCTAAGGAAAAATAATTTTAGATTGCTCCAAATATCCCACTATAAGGGGGAATCCAAAAACTA
Source organism: Cicer echinospermum (assembly GCA_002896215.2). Taxonomy (NCBI): domain Eukaryota; kingdom Viridiplantae; phylum Streptophyta; class Magnoliopsida; order Fabales; family Fabaceae; genus Cicer; species Cicer echinospermum. The sequence continues at coordinate 31,849,625 of PGTU02000001.1, forward strand.
CAATTGCCGGCTAATTCTTTCTAGAACTTAATTATACTAAGTATAAAATAATAAAAACTTTTTATTTAACTAAGTAACATGTTGTCTCAATACCCCCTCATTTAGGAACACTCTTGTCCACAAGGGTGAAAGTCATAAAATGTTTGCAAGAGATCAAAGTAGTACTCCCACGTCGCCTGCTCTGGAGGTTCGTTATTCCACTTAACTAGAACCTTTGTAACTGCTATACGGCCGTGCTTCACCATTTTTCTTTCCAAAATAGCTTTAAGTGTTTTGTCCTGCTTGTTTGCATCTACTGGTATAGAAATAATGGGTGTAACTGTTGGGTTGGTGCATAACTTTAATTAAGAAACATGAAAAACATTATGAATCTCAATAGAAGGGTAAATTCCAATTTATAAGCTACTTGACCCACTTCATCAACCATGTTAAAATAGCCAAAACAAATTGGCAGCAACTTGTGATGCACATGCTGTTTGGCAGACATGTGAGAAATACAAAATCACCAATCTCAAACTTTCTGTCCCTGCAGTACTTGTCAGCTTATTGAATCATTCGATTTTGAGTCCAAAGCAGATGAAACTTCATAAGCTTAATGGCCTCTTCTCTAGCTAATAACAAATGATCAACCGTAGCATAACTTGAAGCACCCGGAAAGTATGGAAGATGTATAGGGAAGGCTACACAGCAATGTGGTTTTTCATGAGAATTAAAACTTAGTTACAAGATCCAAAGACCACTAGCTTATATAGGTATTATAGTTAGTTATGTTGAGTTGTCAAACTATTAATCTTTCAGTTTGACAGTTACTAGTAAGTTAGAGTCCTAACATGATAGTTTTAGACTACCTATCATTTATCATGCCCCCATAACCTCAGCTGAGGGTGAGGAGACAATACACATATTGAGCTTGGCACGAAAGTCTTCAAACATGGAAGGAGGAAGAGCCTTAGTCATGATGTCTGCACACTACAGGTGGCCAGGAACATGCACTACATGTAGTTGTTTCTGAATAATTTTTTCCCTAACAAAGAAAAGATTCAACTCCATATGTTTGGTGCGAGCATGAAGGATAGGGTTGTGAGTAGCGACACTGGTGCTCATGTTGTCACAGTGCACAATAGGAGTGGTGAAATTAATGTTCAGTTTTGACAAAAGAGGTTGAATCCAGAGCAACTCTGAGGTGGCTTGGTCTAGGTTTCGATATTCAACCTCTGCGTTGGACCTAGAGATGACTGGTTGCGTTTTTTCCCACCAAGAAATGAGATTGTTGCCCATAAATACACAAGCACGTGATGTAGAGCGTCTATCATCAAGGTTTGAAGCCCAATCAACATCACAAAAGGCTTTAATGGGAAAGGAGGATAGAGGTTTGAGAAGGAGGCCGAGAGAAGTACAGCCTTTGTGAGGATATGTTTGACAGCTTGCCAGTGGGAGTCAAGTGGCTTGGACATGAACTGGTCGACCTTGTTTACTGAGAAGCAACTGTCGGGATGAGTAATTGTGGCATAATGGAGGGCACCCGCTACTGACCTATACATGGTAGGGTCAAAGAAGGTATCAGGACCATATTTGACAATTTACTTACTTGCCTTGAGAAAGTAGTAAGGATGCATTTGACAAAAGCTTGACCTCGATGCCTAGGAAATAGTTAAGGGCGCCTAGTTTTGTGAGCGAAAACAATGCGTTGAGATTGGCAACTATTTGTTGAATGAAAGAATGACTGATGTCAGTGATGATAATGTCATCTACATCGATCAGCATGTAGACAAGAGTGCCACCTTTAGAGTACACAAACAGGAAGAGATCACACTTGCTAGGGGAGGGAAACTTGAGCTAATAAGGTGAGGCCAAACTCAACTATATGTATATCCTTACATTCCACCACACCATTTTGATGATGAGTATCATAACAAATAAGACGGTGAGAAATGCCATGTTGAGCTAGAAACTGAGAGAATGGCCTAAACTCGCCCCTCCAATCAAATTGAACAGCCTGAATCTTGTAAGGAAATTAATTTTCCACCAAAGTCTTGAATTGCTGGAAGGTAGATAAGGCTTCATTTCTTCATAAGAAGGAATATCCAGTTAAAACCAGGCTCTAATACTATGATAGAATTCTTAGTTTTCAGTACTTTTCATTGAGAGAAATTCAGAGTATTCAATTTGTTTCAATCTAATTTCAGTATATGGTTGCCTATGTTTCTAAAGCGCAATATGCAGTCTAGTAGTTAAAATTATCTTTGGAAGTCAACACAATTGAAGATATGAAGAAAAAACTTGATAATCTATATACGGTGTTGGTTCTACGAAGAATGCACCCAGATTTTGATCATGTTCGTAATACATAATTTACATTAGTAAACAAACAATAACCAAAAACATAGAGTAATTAAATCAGGAGCATCCAAATTGACCTTGGGTACAACAATAGGTTGAACATATATGGATATGGATATATAGACATGGCATCAGTACCGAAAGCAAGAGGATCGGGATCAAGGGGAGGATTGGTTGGAATACAAGGAATACCCAAAACAACATGTGGTAAGAAAAAGTTCTTAATCACGTGTTATTAATGACTCATCCCTCATGCTTATGCCAATGACTACTGCTAGTGATGAAGTTGTACCATTACATCTTGAGGTCCGTATAGAGCCTTATACTATTGACGAAATATTGGAACCTGAGTGTGTTGATCGCTATGACCAAACTATCACTATTCTAGTAGGAGATGGGTATATATATATATATATATATACTAATTCCTGTTAATTATTTCATCTGCGAGGACAATTGTTAAACTCATATAAGAGAAATATAAAAAATATGGTTGTCTTAAGTTGAAATCAAGGAGGATATGACACCTCAATTTGGTAAAGTGAATCCATTTTTGAATGCAATATATATAATTTATTAATTATTAATTTTGTAAATAGGTAAGGTTATAAGAACAATAGATGAGATAGAAGAAATTGTAGAGTTTGTAATTAAATAAATATTTGTACTCCTTAAATAATATGGTACAACAATATTTTGCAAAAGTTTCATCAAGAAAAATTAACAATTTTTTAAGGATGAAAATATTATTATTAATCAAAGTAGAACTAATCATTATTTTAACACCATTTCGGAGAACATGTAAGTTATCTAAGTAAAAGAAAAGTATATAAATTATGTAAAAATTATTAAAATTATAACATTTTTCCGCCACATTTGAAAATATTTCGAAAATGCTCATAGTAAATACATGTATGGATAACTATTAAGAAAAAAATACACCAAAATCACTCATTAGATTGATTAATTATTATTTGTGTATTACATACATGGTAAATATATGTGTCGGCGTAATAATAATAATAATAATAATAATAATAATAATAATAATAATAATAATAATAATAATAATAATAATAATAATAATAATAATAATAATAATAATAATAATAATAATAATAATAATAAATAATAATAATAATAATAATAATAACAATAATAATAATAATAATAAAAATAATAATAATAATAATATTAATATTAATATTAATCAAAAGGTACAAAAGTTGTATATTGATTATTTTTAATAAATAAGTAAGCATTTAAAATTATCTGAATGTTTTATCAATTAACTTGCTAATGTTTATAAAAATATTTTTGATTCAATATTATTTATTTATTTTTGTTTAAACCTTCTAAGATTGTCTATTTGTAATTGATTATTGGTTTTAAGTTGTGATGATTATGTTTTTATATATTTTGTAGTCATTTAACATGATATGTTATAATTATTTAAATATAATTAAAATGTTGTGATCTATTATGTGTAAATGAATTATCAAGAGTAACTTAATATGAAATTAAGTTTGTTATAAGAGTTATGTTTTTTATTGTTAGTTTTAATGATAGAGTTATGAAATTAAATTGTGTTGATTATTCTTTAATTATATACTTTGGGGTCCTTTAAGATGGTTGCTACATTTTAATTATTAATATATTGTGATGTATTAAAATGCAATGAATTATAAATAATAACTTAATATGAAATCAAATTTATAATGTAATCGTTATGTTTTTTATTGTTAGTTTTTTTAATTATAGAGATGTATGCAAAGTTGTGGTATAAAGTTATAGAGAATGATAATTCTTTATAGATAAAGTTAGTTTTTTTTTTTTTTGTTTATCATAGGTTTTTTTTACCAAATTTATCTTATTCAAAAAGTGTTGGACTATAAGTATGAATATATTGTATTTTCTCAATTGTTTGTCTTTTCTTCTTTTTGTGGTATTAAGATGGTTGTTACATTTTAATTATTATAATATTATGATGTATTTAAATGTAATGAATTACACAAGTAACTTAATATAAAATTAAGTTTGTAATAATAATTATATTTTTTATTATTAGTTTTTTAATCGTAGAGATGTATGAGTTAGTGCTTATGGTTGAACGGGTATCAAAACAAATTTACTATGCTATTTGACATTGTAATCTTTTGGCTAAAGTGAACTATAATACTTGTTTATATCTAGTTATCTATTATATATAGTTGACCTAAAATTCTAAAAAAATAAAGGAATTGAAAATGGCATTTTGTGGTTTAAGAATTTAAAAGTATTCAAATGGCTCTTAGTTAAAGAAAAACAAATTATTTGTATAAAAAAATGTGTTGTCCATATTAAAATAGAACTGAAAGACATAAATAATAAAAAAAATAAAAAAATAAAGGAAAAATAGAAGATGAGTAAAATTAAATGGAGAAAGAAAATTACATAAGGATAAACTTTGACTCGGTTCATGAAGTCGCTGAAAAGGTTACACAATCTCACATTTCTAATTGATATTTGAAGTGAAAATTAAGAAACCATATCAGATTAGAAATGCATAGATAAATAAATAAATAAATAAAAAGGAAAAATAGAAGATGGATAAAATTTAAGTGGAGAAAGAAAATGATTTGATTTGACTCAATCGAGAAAGTCAACAAGAGATTACACAATCTAACATTTCTCATTGATACTTGGGTGAGAATTGAGAAACTATGAAATATTTAATGTTGTGTAAACGACAAAACTTTGTATCTAAAACGTGCTCTCCACCAAAGTTTAAGAATGAATCGAAAGAATGATTCTTGAGATAACATCAGATATGTTGTATTTTACTAATCTGAAAGTTGATTGAAGTGAGAAGATAGTAAAATTATTTTCATGAGGAGCTTTGATAGTAAAATTATTTTCATGAAGAACTTTTTGTGCGGGTTCTCAACATATGTGTATGATGATGTGTGAGATGCAAAAAACTAAATTGAGAAATAAAAGAAATAAAATGAGTAAGATAAATTGTAGAAGCATATGAAGAGTGCCACATAAGAATATAAGTTATGTAGAATAAATGTTATGGTGTGGCACATAAGTGTGTGATTTATAATAATAGATATATATCTATTAAATTATTAAATTAAATTTCACAAGTGAAACTTGACAAATTATGATTTTAGCAAAACCCACTTGGACGAGAGGTCACTCATGATGAGATACATCACTATCTTCATGTTAATTCTGAAATAAATGAGTATGTTATGAATTCTCACAGATGATTCAAGTATATATATAATTAGTTCTTATTTTTAATATTTCATTAACTACGTGTTTTATATTAGTATACATTTATTCAGTTTTAATTTTATTAATTTACTTTTTATATAGCAAAAACTCCAACAAGTAATGAAAGAATGAGATGATCAGCAAACGACCTTTCCTCCTACTCAGCGGACTGATCCATTGGAGTGGAAACAACAAGAGACTAATTTTTTGATGAAAATCATTGGCACTGAAAGAATGTGCACTCGTAGTTTATCCTCAACATTTGTAAAGACTCATCATAATATATTTAGACTAAATCTTCTTCTTATGCTAGTACAGATCGATCGTTCTTTGACTGTTGTTGATATTGAGCAATTACGGGAACAATTGATGGTTGAGCAAGAAGAAAAGACAAAACATGTAGTATAAAAAGCAGTTGAAAAATTAAATGCAAAATGACACAAAAAGTTAGAAGCTGCACAACAACAAAATTTTCAACAACAACAATTTTCATCTCAACAATTTCCTTTTTCTTTTTATCAATAGTTTCCACCTCAATGGTATCAACAATATCCATTGTCTCATTACTTGGAATAACAACCACCAATGTTTTAGAAACAACAACGATACTCTAGTAGTAGCAGCAACCTCCAAATTTCCAACAACAACAACTATACTTCCAGCAACAACAATCATTTTATAATTATTAGTATGTCTTGTCTCTTTCACAACATTGTCTTCAACTTCTAACTGTTAAAACTTCATATTGACCAACTATATCAACTGCTTGATCAGACCAAATTTAAATCAACCACAACCAACTATGACACTATCGACTAGTATTGATGTACATGAAGATGACATTCAATTTTAAAACATGATATCATTACCGCTTACTTGACGGACTTTATTTGTCGGCTAATATTCAACCAAATAATGATGATAGAGGGAATGAAGCTAAAGAGATGAATTATTACGATGATTGATGTATTGTTTTAATTTTGAATAATTTTTTCTATTTTTATTTTTGGTTTGTATGAATAATTTAAAATATCATTGTTTTTATAACAATAATCATTTGATTGATATAATTTATTGATTATGGAGTGTTTTATTTTTTTTTATAGTAATAGTAACTTAATTAAGGCATAATTGTTCCTGCAGTCCTTTGACTTAATTTTTTTGTAACACTTCAGTCTTATCTTTCTTTTTTTTCTTCCTGATTTGGTCATTTATTTAATTTTAAATAACAATTTGATCTTTTATGTTTTAAAATGTCGACAATGTTATCCTTTGTTTTTACAAAAATTCAAAAAATTCATCAAATTTTCAAACAAAACCCATAAAATTAATTATCATCTTCAATATAATGCAAATTTTATCAAATTTATAATTCAAATCTTCAAATAAACTCATATTTTCATTCTTTATTTGATGAATTTGATGTTGTTTGAGACAAAAATATAAGTTTATTTGAATTTTTGTGTTATGCATTTGATGAATACATGAATTTTCCTGAAGTTGGTATTGAATTTTATGGATTTTGTTTGAAGATTTTGATGAAATTTCTATATTTCTGTAAAGAAAGGATAATATTGTTGACATTTTAAAACATAAAAGATCAAATTGTTACTTAAAACTAAATAAAGGAACAAATCGAGAAGAAAAAAATATAAAAAAGACTAAAGTGTTGCCTAAAATTAAGTTAAAGGATCACATAAACAAATATATATTTAATAATTATTGACAATTAAATTAATATTAAAATTATATTTTCCTTTTTTATATATATTATACTTTTAAAATTATATTTATATTAATTTATTATATTTCGTATTTATTATTTATTAAAATTACTCATTTGTGAAGATCAAAAATGAAAAATGAGATTGTTTTTTTGTCTCACAACACAATTGTGGTAGCCTAACAGCCTCAAACTGTCTTTGTTTTCAACGCATAAAGGACCATTTGTAGCGGCCTTTTGCCGAAATATTATAACAACTTTGGCTCTCACCAAATGAAAAACAAAAATTCTACATTTGTATATCTCTGATCTAAATATTGAACATATCATGATGTATCAGTAAGATAATTCTAACAAGAGAAAAAAAAGTAAACAATTCTCCCTATACACCAGTGAGGTGTGGTCCACCAAGAATTCTCTCATACCACATTTTTTCTTTCTTTCCAAAAATGGTGAAACCAAAAACACACTAATCTTCAACCTCTTTCGTGCCTCAAAACACAAAACTCTCAACATAAAAAATCATCACTCAACCTCCTCTATCTAGTAGACTAATTGGTTTGACAAGAAATGTTTTCTTCTCCTCTCTTTTGTAGTGGTTGAAATCACACACACATTTGGGGTAAGAAAAGTTTGAACTTTTCTTCTTATTTTGATGATCAAAGATAGTTTTATGCATTAATATTTCATTTAAACCTTTTTATATATAGCGTTGCATGTTTGATTTAGTCCTTGCATTTCGCTTTTAAAAGTTGATCATAATTTTTATAAGTGTAATTTCAAGAACTACACACACTTGATCATCATAAAAATTTGATTTTTAGTTTTCATTTAAAGCTATAAGTTTTGACTGTAGTTTTGTCGTTCTCTCTCTCTCATTAGCTCTATCTCTCGTTCGTTCGTTCTCTCTCGTTCGCTCTTTATTTCACTCTCATTCATTGTGGATATCTCGTTTGCTCTCTCTATTCTATTTTCATGATTATTTTTTGTGTAAATGAATGTTTATTAATTGATTTACAAACCCTAACTCGTTCTGTCGTTTTGTTTTTGCACATCTCATTGAAATCCCTAACATCTCATTTCACAGGTAAGAGCTTGATAATCCCTAACTCTGTTAGTTTAATCCTTCTTGTGTTTGGTTTGCAACTCTTCTGATCCCTAATTTTGTTATCATAATAGTAAGATTCGTATTTGATATAATATTGCAGGTAAAAAGTGTGGAAGCAAAAGAAGCTATGCGCCTTCAGAAAGAAAATAATTTTGTGATTCTTGATGTAAGGCCAGAAGCAGAGTTCAAGGAGGTTAGTGAACAAATTTTTAGCTTTGTTTTCCAACTACAATGTGCCTGTACAATCATTTTGCATTTTATCTGTGTCTTTGTTGTGCTTCTGCTTATGTATGATTGTTATATATGGGGTACTAAGACTAAGAAAAAAAACTGATGGATTTGGTTATGATGAGTGCAGGCTCATCCCCCATATGCAATTAATGTTCAAGTATACAGGCTTATAAAAGAGTGGACAGCCTGTGACATTGTCAGACGTGCTGCATTGGCATTTTTTTGGCATTTTTTGGTATTTTCTCATGCATTTTTGTTTTCTGAAACTAAATATTTTATTAATGCTTGCAGCTGTTGAGGCAAAACTAGATAAAAATGCAAAGATAATAGTATAAATTTCATATATGCTATAAGAATATTATAGTCCAAAACTGGTTATTGAGAATGTAGGTTTCTGTTATTGAGAATGTTTATTGGAAGTAACTTGGACTTTGGAAGGAACTTGGACTTTTTTTCTCTGCCTGGATCATGATACTTGCATTACAGATAGGAAAAGTTAATATATTTCTTATGAACTATATATTCAATTCATAATTAATTGAACTTTTTCATATTCTAGTATAAATGGAGTGAACATTACAGAATGATGATTATGTATTATTTTGTTTTGAAACAGAATTACACAACAACTGGCTCGGTAGCATATTGGATATTGAATCTACTTCAGGTATATATATACATTATAAACTAGTACAGAAAAATTAATAATGTAGCACTAATACTTTATATTGAAAGCGTGTGTGATGTCTGACAATTAATAGACGAATGTGGTATAATTCAGTTACTTATGTTTTCTCAAATTATTACTGATGTTTATGTGTTAGTGTCAATGTTTGGTGTCTAGTTTCCATGTTTGTGTTTGTGCTTCATAGAATTTAATCAAAATAATATGGCCTCAAAGTTAAGCGCTGAGCACCTAAGATATTGATTTGGTCTCAATTTCAAATATGGTTTAAAAACCAATAGATTATATATCAACATCATGGCTAATATTTTCTTTCTTTTGTTGTCTTTTCAGGGTACCTATAATTGTAGGAATGAGTTCATATGAGGCTGTACTTTTATACAAAGGGAAAAGAGTTATAGCTTCCAAGGAAGACCAGCAAACACAATGGAGTGTGCAGATTAATTATATATTGTGCATGTGGCATAGTTGCTGGCATAATTGGGGGTTTGCTTGGTCTTGGTGGAGGATTTATCTTGGGTCCACTTTTCATTGGACTAGAAATCCCTCCTCAGGTACCTTAACTTTATCTCATTCTCTTTTCCATGAAATCAATATGTAGGAGATTTATATATGGACTACTAATTAATTGAGATTTATGTGAGTATGTATGTTTGCAATGACATTTTCTGCGTCTATGTTTGTAGTGTAGTGGAATATTACCTTTTCGAAAAGTTTTCCTATTCCATATGGTAAGTGTATAGATAAATGAAATTAGGGAATACTTTTGGTCTTAACCCTCTGGTTTCAGGATAAAGGGTCTTGGTAATTCAAAGTTCGACTAAGAGGTAAGTATAGTTACTTATGATTTTGCTAATTGTAAGAATCTACGTTTTTACCTACGGAAAATCTATGAGTAACTTTACCCACGGTGACTCGGTGAGATACACTACCCACGGAAATTCAATGAGTAACTTTACCCACGGAGACTCAGTGAGTTACACTACCCACGGAAATTCCTTAAGTAAGTGTATTCCACTACTTTTTTCGTCGGTAAATATTTTCCTACGAGCGAAATAGCTACGAACCTGTCCGTGGATAATCCGTGAGTAATTTTATGTTACCTACGGACTTGTTGGGGTAAAGATAAAATATGTCTTAGGTATTAACAGTTTTTCTTGTAGTAGTGACTTTGGAATTTTTTGGTTAAATTGATTGGGAGTTACATAAACAATTTCATAATTTTTCAAGTTCTAGAACCTATTATTTCCTAGATATTGTGAAAAGCATGTATAGTGAAAATATTGTTGAAAACAACATGTTATGATAAGTTTATTGTTTTAGTCCTAACTTAAAATATACAAACCATTTTTATGGGATTCTTACTCAATAAAACTAGACAAAATTCTCTATATTTTGAGCATAAATTTTATGGTATATAGTGATGAATTGATAATTTAAAATGATCAATTTTATAAAACTAAAAAGAAATTGAATTTTAAGACGTGGACTTGAATCATATATATACATTGATGGATTTTATCAATAAAGAAGAAATAATATTTTGTAAAGGAAATTGATTGAATTTCTTTAATAAAAAGGAAATTAATTAGTAAGAAAAGAGTAATTAAGATACTTCTTGGGGCCATGACATCAGACCTACCTTATGATAGATCAGTAGTATCCCTGAGGTCACTCACGATTCAACGATTTAGGGTACGGGTTTTTTAAGAATACTCTTGATTGTTATTATATAAATTTATATATTGATATAAGTATATGTATGATTTATCTTAATATTAAAATTTTGATGAGAAGATTTTTTCATACTTAATACATTTAGTACATAATGTATAGTAATGTATAGTAGGGAACATTTTAAAATTATTTTTTATTTTATGTTACTAAATTTTATAAATTTTACTGTGTTGTTGGGTAATATTTCTAGATAAATAGCATTGAAAAACTAAAAATTATATTCTAATTATTCTTCAACATTTTAATGTATAGTGAAGTTACAATTTCGGATCACACAGTTAAAGTCTTAGTTTATGAATCATATGGTTTTATTTTATATTCCTTGCCTCTATTTATGAACTTTAGGTTCATTGGGAGAAACGAGTAATTTATAAATGAAGTATTTTGTATTTCAAGAAATAAGTGTTGTATTATACTTAAGTTTTGAAATTTGTTTTAACTTCACAATTTATTTTAGGTTAAATTTTTTTTGCTATAGTCTTCTCTGAAATCCTATTTAGAGACGTCCAATTCATAAAATTGTAAATAATCATAGCTTCTATAGAAAATTTCACAAAAATCCTAATTAATTTCAATATGAAACATCGAATTCATAAATTGTAAATATCATATCCAATAAATTATAATGATCAGTAAATAATTATACTTCTACAATAAAATTGATTAAAGAAAGGGTTAAATAAGTTTTGTTTTTTATAAATATATTTTAATTTCACTTTTAGTTTTCTAAAAATTTCTTTATACAATGGTCAAATTAAATGTTTATGTCAATAATTTTGGCTTCTGCTTTTCAAAATAACTCATGTCTTTTATTCAAAATTTTGAATGATATTTTGCATATAAATTTAGACTATTATAGAAATTTCTAATAAAAATTTAAATTTTTTTTAACATACATAAAATTAAATATTAATTTTTAAGCGTAAAAATTTTTAAAGTTTATATTCAATTATTTTATTATTAAAAAATTTTAAATTGGAGGTAATATAATTCTTATAATGTTCTTAAATATGCATTACAAAAAATTAATTTAGGAATTTGTTATGATATAGATTAATTGATTTAAACAGTTCGGGATCGAAATTACATGTGAACGAAATTTTTTTGAACATAATTGTTTTGAAGAATTTTTTTAGAGAAACTAAAAAAACATGAAAATATTTATAGGGATCAAAAACTATTTAACTCAAAAAAAAAACGAAAACAAATGAGATTATTTGTATATTAAGATAAAAAAAATTACTAGTCTCATAATAAGTTACATATTTGATAATTCACACAAATTACAAAAAATTATAATGAAAAAAGAAAGAAAAATATTTTACAAAATATCCTTCATAAGATCACACAAATTAAAAAAAAAAATATATATATATATATATATATATATATATATATATATATATATATATAATGAAAGAGAGAAAAAAATAAAATTTACAAAATTATCCTTATCATAATTAAGGTTCCATATATAAATGCAGTCCAACATATTGATTAAGAATAATATAAAAAAATATTTATTGGATGATATAATTAAAAAAAATAAAAGTAATTCCAATTTTGAATACCTATCTACACTACTATTTTAATTAAGCATCGAAGAAACCAAATTTACTTAAAAACATATGAATCTTTACAGATAGGTTTGAGTTAAGCACTAGGAAAGTATAGTACCTCACAAACCTTTAAGATATTGGAAAATGATAATAAATTAAATAATATTTTAGACGAATGTAAAGGTGATACTCTCAAAACACACTATACACATAAAGTTAGGCCAGCCTTTTTTTTTCATTCCTTTACTTGTTACCGGCTACCAAATTTGAAAATTTTAATTCTTTTTTATTTGCTCATCTTCTACACTCTCGCTCTATATCTTCTAAATTTCCTTGGCACCTTTCCATGCACCTTATTCTCCAGTTACAAATTGTTGCTGCTATTGAATCGGCAAGTCAACGGTCGATGAAAAAAAAAAACTATTGGAAAGTTGAATTGCTCACGAACGTCTCTATTATCCGATGCCTGAAACAAACAAAGTAGAGAAACCATCAGAATTAACTACGCGAAAAACTGCATTTACAGCGTTTTTTTTTAATCCATTTACAGCGCTTTTTCAAAAAAAAAGTGCGTGTGGAATCGAGCGCTGTAAAAGATACAACAGCGCTTTTAAAAAAGCGCTATAAAACATGTAAATATAACGCGCGCTTGTTATGCACATTTTACAGCGCTTTTTCAAAAAAGCGCTGTAAATGCACACCCATTATATGAGTTATGGGTCTGCTTTTAGAGCGCTTTTTAACAAAAGCGTTGTAAATGGCACACCCATAATATGAAATTATGGGTCTGCATTTTAAAGCGCTTTTTTGAGAAAACGCTGTAAAATGCACACCATTATATGAAATTACGGGTCTGCATTTTACAGCGCTTTTGTGTGTGTGTACATTTTTACAAGCCCTTTCTTCTCAAATTAACGCTGTAAAATAATGTACACCATTATAGCGCTTTACAACAACATTTTACAGCGCTTTTTAAAAAAGCGTTGTAAATGTGTGTTTTTTTTTTAAACGCTGTAAATTAAATATTTGAAAATGAAAAGCGCTTTTTAGCTTTTTATGACATTTTTTTTAGAAAACGTTGTCTTTATCTTTTTATCAAATCAGTTCACAATCAGTGCACACAACAACAAAACATATTTCAAATACCATAAGCAGTTCACACAATCAGTAGAACAGAAAACAGAACTCTGTAACTTAATTAACATATATGTAACTTTGTAACTCTGTAATTTACAACCTAATTAACTACATTCAGATACATATATATAACCTAATTTACAACCATTAACTACATTCAGATACATATATATAACTATTTACAACCTAATTAACTACATTCAGATCCATATGCATGTTCATATATTGTGTCATATGATCATATACATATAATAACTAACAAAATATACATAATATGCACTAGCTACCATATAATATTCAGATCCCTTGCCCAGCAGCAAGCTATTTGCCTAGAAATCAAATAATTTGCATGTCAAGCACATACTGACCAGTCTTCCTTTAATTCCATCAGATCTTCCTCAGAATATGATGGACTGGAATTGTCAAAGTACTGCAATATAAAAAATTGAACATATAATATATTAAGTTAGTATCAAATATATAGATAATTTATATATGAAAATCATATAATGAAATATCGTACCGTTTCTGGGATAATAGTTTTATTCTTCTCAACAATCTCCTTCATGAATCTCAATACGTAGTACCCAAAGTCGATGTTGTTTGTTTGACGAGGGCACTTTATTGGATCCATGTAATGTTATTAGACTTTTGCTTCGACATGTAGCACCTCTTTGAGCTCGAAAAACTTTTAAGGCACTATCGAATGAATAAATGTGATTATTATAGCATGAACAAACACATATTTATATATTATATATATATATATATATATATATATAAATATATGAATATATAATATATATATATATATGTGTCGTGTAAGAAATATATGAATATCACTTACGTGTCGAGCATCTTTATTTCGGAGTGATTGTTGTAATTTTCATGCACGGGATCCAAATAGTATATAATTCAGAGACCGCATTGATTGCAAATAGCACCCAATGTGCCCTACAACAACAAAAAATTGGTCGAGCATAGTCTTTATTTTGGAGTGATTGTTGTAATTTCCATGCACGGGATCCAAATAGTATATAACTTACGTGTCGAGCATAGTATATTCTTACGTGTCGAGCATATCTTTATTTCGGAGTGATTGTTGTAATTTCCTGCACGGGATCCAAATAGTATATAACTTCAGAGACCGCATTGATTGCAAATAGCACCCAATGTGCCCTACAACAACAAAAAATTGGTTAAACAATTTTGTTTATACACAACTAATAAATTAAATTATCATCAATTAAAAAAGATAAAATTACGTACCCTGAATTATATGGTGCCAAGAACAATTTATCATTTTCTATATTTCCTAAAAACATATCTACAATGTATTTCTTTACATAGTCTGGATCGAGTTTCACATCGACATCTTATGCGGAGACAAGAATGAGTATTTATTTTGACAATTTCCTCGTGCACACGACCTTCTCATACAAAACCTTCAATGAAAATTTTAAATTAGATTAATTACCAATACATTTAATTAATTACCAATAAATGAAATTAAAAGTATATTTTTACCTTATGTACAGCTCATTACAATAGCACTGAGCTCCTTATGTTCGAGAAGTTCGTATATGTGCTCCTTTTCGAGATATTCAACATACTCATCTCTAAATATATCTTTATTCATGTGTACGATGCGCGAATCGTCGCTGCTGCCCATGTTCCTTTTTATTTGGATGTCAAGACACGCCCCGTATTTACCAAGGCGTGGCTGACTTTTATTAGGAGCAGCAGCAGCAGCGACCGATTTTCTCTGATCCAGTTTTTTTTGTTGCTGCAGTTTGGCAGCTTTATTACCCTCCTGGCCTTTGTGATTTGGCAGCTCTATTAACCTCCAATTTTTTAGGTTTGCTACCTTTTTTTGGCTGTAGGGGTGGTTTATTTATTTGGACCTGCAAAAATGAGGTAAAATGTTAGTTTATTGAATTTGAAAAAATGACAAACCTTAGGCAATAAATGTGACAAACCTTTTCGGGAGATGTAACTGATTTGTTTCTGGGAATTTTTTTTTCGAGGGCAACAAGGTTTGTGGGCCATGCCACGTAACTACCAATAGCGTCGCCTAATAACTGCATATCTCCATCGTTGTCCGGTATGGGCAACAGTGCAGTTGGTTCGAAAGCAACAGTAGGCGATACTTTGACATGGCCCGCAGGGATCGGAATATTGTGCAATACTTCTCCTGAAGTATTGTACAATTTTCCTTTTCCCACCTTCCGTTGAGTAGGCGAGGACAAGTATAGGACACATGGAGTGACACCCTAAATCAATAGTTAAAACATAAATACGGTTAATATATAAGTTTGTTTAATACATAAGTAATTACATAAGCAAGTAAGTAATTAATTACCTCGGGAATACTTTTCAAACCGACGTTGCAACTCGCGGTTTCACTCTCCATTTGTATTTCAGGTTGGAGCTGATCCGGAAGTTGTTTGTCTTTATTCGTATTCACCAAGAGAGCCACTTGCTCTGATAGGATTCTGAGCTTCTCTAATACTTCCTCGTTGGAAGGTTTTTGGCGCTTCTCTTGAGGAGAAAAGCTTTTGGGAGTTACGCCAAATCTTTTCCCCTAACTCGATCGGAATACTCAGGGACATTAAACACTTTACAAGAATGTCCCTGCAAGTATCCTTGTTGCCTCCGGATTTTCAGAACTTTGTTCAATAATCTCCTAAAATACATGTAACATTAAAAAGATAAGTTCAATAGCATTTTTAAAATACAATATTAAAAAATATTAAAGTGATAATATACTTACACAAAGTTCTACTACTTTTTTTGACATTTTCATTATCAACCACTCGTCTTTGTTAACACGCGCTTCCTTCCATAAGATATGACGACCCAAGGGTTGATCGGCTTGGGTGTCTTTTCTCTATTCGTTAAAATCATAAACAAAATAATACAAATTAGTTACACACTATAGTTTATAATACAAATTACTTCATTATATAAAAGTGATGTTTAATTACTTACAAGTTGTTGATCAAGGCGTGCATATCTCATACGTGATTTTTATGGGTGTATGGGTGTTGCTTGCCGTTGCGATTGTAACTAATATTCTATATAATAGCAATTGCTAAAAATTTAAAATACGCTACGAATATGAATAATAAAACACAAATGTTAATAAATTAATCACTTACGACAAAACGCGGGGGTCAGAACGTTTGGAAACAAATGCTCTCCATTCATCCTTTGATATATAATGTTGATATATTTTTGGAGGTTCAGCACTTGTGTTTCCTTCTCTATCTTTTAGATAGAAATTTGAGAGATGGGATCTAAATCCACGATGGATCTTTCCAGCAACTCTCAAAACATAAGACTTTCGTCCCTCATCAAGAACAAAAGTCGTCTGCAATGAAAAAAATTATAAGTAAAGTATTTTCAACGAAAAAATTATAAATGACAAAAGAGTGGATCAAAAATTTACTTGAATGTCATTCCATATAATATCTTTGGGCATCCTTCAACACCTTATCTCTCCAATTGTCAATTGTAATTGAGACATTTTGACGAACAACAGCCCCAATATAGCTTACAAACATAGAGCTGTTAGGGTCAATTGGCTGACCACTCTCATTCAGCCAACCTAATAAACTCATATAGTAAGTACATGCCCTAAACTCTAAAAAAGATAAAAAAAACACACAGCAAACAGAGTATAAGTATACCTCAAATTAATGTCATTACTCCTTGCTTTAATGACTTTTTGCATGATAGTTGCACCACGTTTGACTTCTTTTTCATAAGTCTTAGAGGTGCCAACTTCTTCATTTTGACATTCTATATCTTTGTTTGTATCCATTTAACTACAACAAGTTCAACATGCAGTTTAGTATAACATCAACAAGCTCAACATGCATCATGCATTATTATAAACAAGCTCAACATGTATCAGTATATCTTAAACAAGCTCAACATGCATTTTAATGATTACAAAAAATTAATAACATCAATACCTTAAATAATGGTTCGAAGAAAGATGAAATGTGAAGAAAAGAGGGAACGCAGAAAGTTCACAGAAATATGGTTCACAGAAATACGATATTGAAGAAATACGTAATGAGGGTTATGTATTTCAATGAAAATATATTGTGTGAAATGGGAGAGATGATCTTGGATGGAAATAAGGTTCGAAATGAAGAAGATGATCGTGGAAATAAGGTTCGTAATGGACGAGATGATAGGGTTTGCAAAAGAAGAGAAGAACGATGAAGGTTGAGATGATAGTGAAGTTTACGTAATGAAGAGGAAACTGAAGCGATTACTGTTATATAGTACGTAACCTTTTACGGCGCTTTTTTATAAACACTTTTACAGCGCTTGTTTAAAAAGCGTCTAAAAAGGCGCTCTTATTTAATTTTTTTAAAAGGCTCTTTTACAGCGCTTTTTCCCAATAAGCGCTGTAAAAGACCTCATTGTTTTATTATGTTATATATAAAACCCTTTTACAACGCTTGTTCAAATAAGCGCTGTAAAAGGTCTCTTTATTTTATTTTTAAAAACAGTATTTTACAGCGCTTATTTGGACAAGCACTGTAATAGACCTCCTTGTTTTATTTGTTATATGAATGTTTTTTTAAAAGCCTTTTACAGCGCTTTTTTAAATGAGCGCTGTAAAAGGCCTTATTGTTTTTGTTTTTGTTATGTTATTTTTTAAAACAAGCTCAACATGCAAAACCCACATAGTAGTAACTGGTCACCACCAAAATCTCTTCCTCTTCACCAAACTCTTCTCTCCTTTTATGCATCTTCTTCACAAACATCAAAGCTTACTCTTTCACAATTCAATCTCCACCTCAACACCCTTTTTATCTCTTTACATTCCCTTTCCTTCTTAAATCGAAACTTGGTATTCAGGTTCATTGCCATGTTGCGAAAAATGGGTTTGAGTCTGATGTTTTGTTTAACAATGTGTTTTTGGAGATTCCCATGATGCGTACAAGGTGTTTGAAGAAAATCCTGTTAGAGATAGTCATGTTAGGTGTCTGATAAATATTATTAATTAAAGCTTTTACAGCGCTTTTTTTCAAATAAGCGCTGTAAAATGTCTTTTTTACTTATTTCAAAAGGGTCTTTTACAGCGCTTTTTATAAAGCGCTGTAAAAAGGACCTCAGTGTTATTTTGTGTTGGTTTTTATTTGGGTTCAATTTTGGATGACTGTAACTCAGACATTTATTCCAATCGAATTGGCACTTAATTTACATTATATAAGTGACATTAGTAGCAAACTGTGAGATGTTATATAACTAGGATCCAATATGCTGGTATGTATGGTTTGATTCCAAAAGCTTCTGATATGAAATCTGTTGCTATTCTGCCATATTAGTATAAAACACTCAATTCAAATTACTGCATATTTATCACATTAGATATTAATTCACATATTTATCACAATTCAGATTATATTCATATTTATCACAATAATTCAGATTACATGCATGGCTTATATAAACAATTAAACATATACATTAAGATGCCCTTCTTCTTTTCCTGGTGGCATTCACATTTGTTTGTCCATTTACAATACGAAACGATGGATTAATCCAAATTCCCTCATCATGATCATCTCTAAGATATAAACCATCATCAGTTGAATCAATTTCATGTGGTTGTTGTGATGTTTGCAAATAAAAGATCATTACCAACATCTTCATCATTATTGTTATCATCACTTATTTTATTGGTCGATAGGAACAACAGACCATTTATCATCAGAAGGATCAGTGACATAAAACACTTGTTGAGCTTGCGACGCTAAAATAAAAGGCTCGTCTTTGTATCCCACCCTATTTAAAATCGACAAGCAAGAATCCTGACTCATCAATCCGAACGCCATTATTATTATCGACCCACTTGCAACCAAATATGGAAACACGAAACATTGTGTAGTCTAACTCCCATATGCGCTCGATAACCCCAAAATATGATAGATTTGCATATATTGGGTTTTTGTCTTTTGCACTTGAGACATGCATCGCTTCAGCTACGAGAGTGACTCCACTATTTGCATAGTGGTCTGATCATCTTGTTCTTTGGTATAAAAATGTGTAGCCGTTAATAACATAACCAGTGTAAGAAAAGACATGTAAGCTCGGACCATTTTGCTAGCCACCTCAATCTATTTGAAATTGATCTGGGGTCTATATAAATTTTTACTTTATGTGATTTTTTAACCATGTTATAAAAACTTCGATTGTGCTCTCGAGTTATCCAATTTGATTCCTATTCATGTTCAAACGAGATAACTGATCCATGTGTATTGTAAATCATACGGTTGAACCTCATCATCATTGTGTCAGAACATACAAATTGTGCCTGCTCCCATTCTGTCCTTGATATATATCAGTGTCTCCTTCTAATATATCCCCTTCTCTCTCTGATAGTCTTCCCGAATGACGAGACATGGGAAGCCCTATGGATTCAACATTGGACAGATATTCAGTACAAAATTCAGGCAGCCTCTTCAACAATGTATCGTTTGAGCAATACAACCTTCTGGTCGACTTCTACTTTTTACGTACCCCTTTTAATATTTTCATATATCGTTCTATCGGATACATCCATCTCATATAAGTTTGGCCACAAAGTTGTGTCTCCTTAACCAGATGAACAGTAAGGTGAAACCATTATATCAAAAACGATGGTGGGAAATGTACATTTCAAGCTCACACCAAAGTAACAATAAATTTCCTCTGCAATGTCGGTAATTTCTGAGGGTCGATCACTTTACTACAATTTCCTGAAGAAGAAAATAACTAGTTAAGGCTAGTCGACTTTTTTTCAGGTAAATGGAACGTATACCTATGGTAGCAATGCTCATTATAATATGACAATCATGGGTCTTCAAACCTTTTAACTTGAGGTTTTCATACAAACCAAATTTTACGAATGTATCGAAGAGTATCTTTCTGGACTTTAACTTCGTGTAGAAATTTACATAAAAACAATTTTTCCTTTCTAGATAGAGTTGAGCGGCTGGAGTAGGATATGTGCGATTTCCTTTCTTTACTGGAGCCCAGTTCATTTCTTATTCCATATCGACCAAGTCCAATCTTGCGTGACGCCATCTTTAGACTTTCCTGGAAATGAGTAACGTACCAATAACACTATCAAATACATTTTCTTCATATGCATCACATCGGGAAAATGTCTTAATATCAATGACTTCCAATATGGCAATTCAAAGAAATATTGACTTTTTCTTCACCCAATTTTCACCAGCTCTCCCGCAAAAGGTTTGCAAATGTTTATTGGTCAAACCTTGTAACTTTTTCAAGTATTTGATATCCAGTCGGTGCTTAAAGGAGCTTTACCTTCCTCTGATTTTCCATTGAATGCATTTCTCCACCACGAACTGATGACTATAAGGTAAAAATCTACGATGTCAAGAAAACACATTCTTCTTACAATGTGCTTCAACCGCGTCCAATTTGTACTCTCTTCACATATAGGACATGCACACTGACATTTAATGCTATTCCTGATAATTAACCATATGCTGGAAATCATTAATTGTGCCAAACAACATAGCCCTACAAATTGAAAATTCTTTCTTATACCCGATCATACTCCACAACCTGTCTCGCCACATACGTTTTAAATCTTCGATTAGAGAGTATACTCGGATATCATTCCCCGGTGCTTGGGTCCAGAAATTAACAGAGACAACATCATAAACTTACAGGTCCATTTTCGTCCGCTCTAAGGCTTATTCCTTCTTCCTGTAGGGTTTTATACAAATCTGTGCATCCAATAGGTTGTGTTTGTGTCAATTGGATGAAATTAAGTCCATTTTTGTCCTCCCTAAGGCTTATTCTTGTCCAATTAGAATTTTAAACAAATCTTTGTGCTATCCCATAGTTTTTGTGTCATTCGATGAACATTTTAGTGTCGTTTCCTCCTCTCTAGCTTATTCGGTTGCTGTTAGGGTTTTTAACCAATCTGTGCACCCAATAAGTTGTTGTGCTCATTGGATGAACATTTAGATCATTTTGTTCCCTAGCTTATTCTTGTCCAATTTTATTGGGTTTTTAACCAATCTTTGGATCCAATAAGTTCTTTGTGTCATATGGATGAATCATTTAGGTCATTTTTCGTCCTCTAGGCTTATCTTGTCCATTAGGTTTGTAAATCCAATCTTGTGGATTCCATAGTCTATTGTGTCTTGGATAAATTTAGGTCTTTTTCCGTCCTCCCTATGCTATTCTTGGTCCATAGAGGTTTTAACCAATTTGGTGATCCAATAAGTACTGTTGTGTGTCATTGGGATGAACCATTTAGGGTCATTTTTGTCCTCCCTAGTTATTTATCTTGTCCCAAATTAGGGTTTTATACCCAATCTTGGCACGCCAATATGTTTTTGTGTCATTGGATGAAAATTAGGCTTTTCTGTCCTCTCTAGGTGTTATTCTTTTCAATGTAGGTTTTTAACCAATCTTTGGATCCAATAGGTGTGTTTGCGTCATTGCGATGAACATTTAGGTATTTTCGATCGCTCCCTAGGCTTAATTCTTGTCCATTAGGTTTTTTAACCAAATCTTGTGCATCCAATAATGTTTGTGTCATTGGATCAAAAATTTAGGTCATTTTCGTCCTCCCTAGGCTTATTCTTGGTTCAATTAGGTTGTAACCAATCTTGTGCATCCAATAAGTGTTAGTTTGTGTCAATGGATGAAAATTTTTCATTTTCGTCCTCCCTAGGCTTATATTGTCCAAATTAGGGTTTTAAGACAAGTCTTGTGCATTCCAATAGGTTGTTTGTGTTCGTTGGGATGACATTAGGTCATTTCGTACCCCTAGGCTTAATTCTTGTCCATTTAGGATTTTAACAAATCTTTGTGCATGCGCAATAAGTTTCATTGTGTCATTGATGAAAATAGGCTTATTTTCGTCTCCTAGGCTGATTTGTTCAAGAGGGTTTTAACCATCTTTGCATCCAGAAGTGTGTTGTGTAATTGAATGAACATTTTGGTCATTTTCGCCTTC
>PGTU02000001.1:32472518-32776126 GCA_002896215.2 Cicer echinospermum
AGTTCAATTAGAACAGATTTAACAAAGTTTACTATAATAACAAATTTGTCACCGCCTTATTTATTAGATTGAATGTATAACAACCGATCTAATATCGACAATGTAATAAGGTTAAAATGCACTAGTGCTATTTTCATATGATTAAAAATTATATAGAAATTATTAATAAAAAAACACAATTGACGTCTGCATCCCACAACTATAAACACTATCTTGGTGTATTTATTTATTAATTTATTTTTAATTTTCTATTTGAATAGTCCATATATAGCATGGACATAATGGACATATTTCAAAATCAAATATAGGTCATTTATTCAAGAAGGTATATGATGAGATTATATGATACTCTCTATTTACAAGAAGAATTTATTCATTAATGAAATAAAAAGAATCAAATTAATTTTGATTGCAAATGTTATTTTCGTAGTTGATAAACTTCTGTTTTGCTTTGTCTATATTTGGAGTTCTAGATGTTAGATTGACGTGATCTTTGATTCCTTGAAAAGCTTAGAAAATTATCTATAATTTATCTTTTAGACTTAAGAGCAAAATCAACATATTTAGTGGTGAAATATGACCTTAAAATTAATGACGTGATTAGGATGAGTAGAATGAAGTTTTTGTTTTGTTAATTTAAACAAAAATAAATAATAGACTCATTCATGAGAAATGAATGGTACCTAAGTGAATAACAAAATGGGATGTATAACCAATTAATTGGTGTAGAAGAAGTAACTCTTGATTTGTCTGTTGAAGGTGACTCTTGAGTTATTAGGTTATTATTGTAACAACATTTTTATTAATTTAAAAAAATGTAAATAGTGCATCCATTAGACAATTAAGGAAATTACTACAATAACTGGGAATTGATATTAGTTTATTGTGACTCTTATTTAGGAGATTATATCCGTTATGAATTGGATCATCCTTTTGATCTTATCAAGAAATCAAGATTTTTTATTTTTGTGCGGCAATCATTCTTCCAAGACTTATCATTCATTTTCTCCATAGAAGCTTAAGTATGACGCCTCCCCCATTTCTACCTTTTCCATATTTTTATTTTCTTCTTGTTACAAATCTAATATTTTTCATTAATTTGAAATATATGTGTGTTGCCACTACAATAAAATTGACTTCTACGGACGGACAAAGTTTGTCACTAAAAGTCAAAAATTGTAGGTAAAGGTCAGTAATACTTTGAGTGACACTCGGATCCACATATCCACAATCAACTATAAGGGGCATCTTTCTATGCTTGAGGACTGTCACTACATGTTTTGAGGACTGTCACTACATGTTTTGAGGACTGTCACTACATGTTTTGAGGACTGTCACTACAATGTTTTGATTTCTACCTCAACAATGACTGTCACTAAACTTTAGATAAATATAAATAAAGAATTGATTTACTCCCACGGTTTGTCTGTCACTAAAACCTACATAAATATAAATAAAAGAGTTGTTCTATTCCTACAACGGTGTCTGTCACGACAAACTAGATATATATATATATATAATTGATTTATTCCTACGGTATTATCTGTTACTAAAACCTATTATTATTAAATTAAATTTGTTCTATCTCTCTACTTATTGTAATTCTAAATTATTAATACTAATAAATTAAATTTAAATTTTAATTTACTTTTATTAACTAATGCCATTGAAACATACAATAAAATATAATTTAACAAATATCATAAAAGAAAGATTATGACTTAAATCATAATTTAACAACAGTGGGTAGTGTGTTCTTATGCTAGGAAGATTGAAGGCTATCACAAACCTATTACCTCCTACCTCAAAATCTAAAAGAAGCCTTAAAAAAAAAAAAAAAAAAAAAAAAGCTAACCAATTGCATGCATCCTAAGCTCACTGGCATCACTCAAGATTTTCAAATATACTAGCACAAATTTCCCTTTATAATTGAAAATACTAAGTGTCAACCACATTTTAACTCGCTAAAACTGAACTCACCATGACTAATCAATATCAAAGTACTCTCAGCTACAAAACAAGTTCACAATACCCACCAATAAGACTAAAGAACAGAGCACAAGAGAAAGAATAATTCCTTACTTGATGAGCCATGTGAAATGAAGTGTGATGGTGTGGGATCAACAACAGAAACATTAGAAATAAATGCAAGAACGGGATTCAATTTATGGTGGCTAGCATAAATTGAAAATATACTAGCACAAACTTCCCTTACTAATTGAAAATACCAAGTACCAACCACATTTTAACTAGCTAAAACTGAACTCACCATGAAGAATCAATATCAAAGTACTCTCAGCTACAAAACAAGTTCAAAATACCCACCAATAAGAATATAGAACAGAGCACAAAAAAGAAAGAATAATTCCTTACTTGATGAGCCATGTGACATGGAGTGTGATGGTGTGGGATCAACAACAGAAGCATTAGAAATGAATGCAAGAACGGGATTCAATTTATGGTGGCTAGCATTGCAAAAAAAGCGCGTTGAGATTAATTTCCCGAATATTCTAGATGATCCAAAGGGAGGAACATCAAGAAAATCCGCAGGTTGGAGAATAAAAATAGCAGCCATTGTCCTGATATTTAAAAGTAACAAAAAAATGGCAAAAATTAAGATCCTTATCGCTTTTCTTGCAACATGACGATAGTCATAGGATCATCAAATTTTTAATTTAAAACAATGCAATTATGATCATACACTATTAATTTCGAAATGGAAATAGTAACACATAATATAATATTAATGAAAAATAAAACTGATAGAAGAAACTTACTGCGAATAATTGTGTAACGTGTATCAGAGTGAGTCAGGGTTGGAGGAGGAGAATAAGAAGAGAATTTGATCACGAGTGAGTTTCTAAAAACAAAATGTGTAAAACCTAAACCCCAAAATAATATATATAATAATTTATATCATGTTTTCTATAAAATTTGCGGCGGATAAATAAAATATGCTTCTAAGAAAATAAATATTTTTTTTTAATTTAGGATATCACGTTTCTCAAAAATCAAAAGGAACACTTTAAACTTCTTTACTCCATAGTGCAATCTCAATAAGCTTGATTTAAGTATAATTACTTGATTTAATTCTAAAAACTTACTAGTAACTTATATGGTTTTCATACAAAAGTCGTTTCAAAATAAATAAGTAAAATACAAATTACAACCCTTATTCCCGGTATCACCTATCAGAGTGGGATTCCTCCCAAACTTAAACTTCAAGACTCATTAACCTGTAACAACTGCGATTTCGCAAACGCATGGCCAAGCTAGTCAAACACAAACAACGAAGGAGGTGAGTTTCGAAATCATGTTAATAGTATAATATAAGTAAGAAGAACACGCAACAATCATAATAGACCGTATCATAATCACATTACGATATATCAAAATATTTAAGTAAATAGTATCATATTATAACATCAAATTCACTCAAGTAAAATAATCATCTTATTATAATTTGAATTAAATCATCTAAGAGTAATTATTATTACTTTTGAAACACATCAATCACAACGAAACAATCACAAGAAAATGCAATGCCATGCAAGAGCTTAGACTCTACTTCACAATGTGGTACCATTCTAACTCTGAAGTACTTGGTTAAGAGGCTTGATACTATGCCACCATCTCGGTGGACGGACAATTCAAATTGGTCTTGTCCTCATAGATTCCCTCAACTCAACCCGAGACACATATACGTGACAGTCGAGGTAAACGTGTGTTGCGTGGTAGCTCCCGACATTTGGAGTGTTACCTCCAAGTCACCTAGGAATTTCCCACCTGAATACCTCCAAGGTCTAACAGTTTTGCCTTAAGGCTCAACAGTAGACCGCCACAATCAGGCTCATTCAACTGTACTTCCCTGAAATGCTTGTCAGACCCTACCTATATGATGACAAAATAATCTCCACTTCACAAATTCTCAATATTTATTTTCTCCCCTCGTTGGCCTATGGTACTCCATTAAGACCTTCATCTCAAACACAAATTGAAATCACAATATTCTCATCACAATTTATAACATCTCTATCATTAATTACACATCATCACAATCTTATAACATCAATCTCATCAATCATACATCATCACATAGACTAATCAAAAATTTATTACATCATTATTATTAATTATACATCATCATAATCACATAAAACGTATCAAAATGCATCCACCTTTTATTATCACATCACCTAAACATGTCTAATCAAACATATTAATAAAATTCATTTGACATCCAATATCACAATAATATCAAATATCACACATTTAACGATAATAAATCAAATATCACAATAATATCAAATGTCACACATTTAATGAAATTAAATCAAATATCACAATAATATCAAATGCCCAACATTTAACGAAATTAAATCAAATATCACAATAATCTTAAATACCACACATTTAACGAATCAATCAACACCTTATAAGTATTTTTATTTCATATTTTAATCTCACAATTTCTATTTTACATATTAATTAATTTATCACTCAAAGGGCTACTGTTGTACGTAGCGAACCCTAGATGAATCGTTGAGAAATACAGTTTTCCCGTTCATCTCACAATATATTATACTCATGAATTCAAACGCTCTCTCACCCCTTACCTTATTTCGATGCTTTCACACACGACTTCGATTCCACGAGCAAACAACATTTGTTCATTGACTCTTTGTCTTTCAATCGATCTACCTCGACAGTTTATGGGTAAACGTTAAAAATAAATTATGAGAACATACTTTCAAAACTAAATTCGAAATTCGGTCAAGTAAAATTATCATAAATCAGAAAACCAATCAGTGGATAATATAGCCACTTTTCACACGGTCGTTTTGGCGTAGGTTTCACTCATATCGGGCTTACGGTGAAGGAGAACGGTGCAAAATAACGAATTCTACAAACGAAGAAGTCGAATATTTTAGAGAGAAATTATGATGGTTAAAAATCTGAGGAAGTATGTTTATTTGACTACCTAAATGGATAAAGCAACATACTGAAATTTGGACGAGGACGGAGAAAATTTTCTGGAACAATTATTAATCGCCGATGCCAAACGATAGGCTTGTTGATGGGTTTACTCTTTGCTTATACGGCTACTGCAGCTCATTTCTTACTTTTTTTATTTTTATTTTATTAACTTAATTAGGGTTAACATAAATGAGTCAAACTCATTTGTCCTTTATTTAATTTATGTTTTACTATTATTATTTTGATTTTGCTAAAACAAAACTAATTGTTACTTAATCTCATTTTTTTAATACTCTTCCTCTAACACCCTAATTTTATGATAAACTATTTTATTTATTAAATAAGATTTTAAATAATTAATTTGATGTTAAAATTATTATAAAATATATGTTAATACATTTTGTGATTAATTTTCGTTATATGGATCTTTTCTATGATGTGCTAGTTTGATACACATTATATTAAATGAGCGATATAAATCATAAATATTTTATTTTATTATATTATATATATTTTTTTAAACAATAGTATTTTACTGTATTATTTTGAAGGAATAAGATTTTATGTGATTTTACGCGTATATTCACGCACCCAATTAATATAACATTCTTTTATGCGTTTGACTAATATTAAATGTGTACTTAATTATATTTATTTGATTTTAAATATATTTTATTTTAATTATTTATTTTATAATTATTATCTTGTGATTATATATATATATATATATATTTAGTATGACTTAGTAATTAATATAAAGTGTTGATTTATACTTATTTATTTATAATTTGAATATTCTCTAATGATGATAGTATTTTAATGTAAGTATTTAAAAAAAAAAAATATCACTAGGGTGATTATTTTTGAATATGAGAGTTTTGATTATTAATATATTTTAAAAGATTAATTACTTTATTTTATAAAATATTAGTTTGAAAATATTAGCAAATTTAGTAATTAAATTATGTTAAAATAAAATGTTAAAACATTAGTTTTAGTAATGATTGATTTTATTTAAAATAAATAAAGGGACCAATGGGTTTTACTAACCTAATTGTTAACAAAATAAAACAACCAAAAAGAATAAAAAGGGATTGGACGGGCAGCTCTAAAACAAACACAACAACAACAACCTATCGTTTTGGCACCGGTGATTGATAACTGTTCCAGAAAAGTTTCTCTGTTTTCGTCCAAATTTCAGTATGTTGTTTTACTCATTTAACTATTCAATTAAACACAATATTCCAGATTTTTAACAACCTGAATTTCTCCCAAAAATTCTCGATTTCTCCGTTTACAGAATTCGTTATTTTGCATCGTTCTCCTTCACCATAAGTCTGATTTGAGTGAAACCAACGCCAAAACGACCGTGTGAAAAGTGGCTATATTATCCACTAATTGGTTTTCTGATTTATGGTAATTTTCCTTGACCGAATTTTGAATTTAGTTTTTAGAGTATCTTCTCATATTTTATTTTTAACGTTTACCCATAAACAGTCGAGTAAGATTGATTGATGGACAAAGAGGCAATGAACAACGGTTGTTTTCTCGTGGAGTTCTATTCGTGTGTGAAAGCGTCGAAATAAGATAAGGGGTGAGAGAGCGTTTGAATTCATGAGTGTAATATATTGTGAGATGAACGGGAAAAACCGTATTTTCCAACGATTCATCCGGGGATCGCTACGTATGGCAGTATCCCTTTGAGGGATAAATTAATTAATGTGAAAATATGAAAATTGTGAGATTAAAATATAGAATAGAAATATTTGTAGGGTGTTGATTGATTTGATTTATTTGAATGTGTGATATTGATATTATTGTGATATTGGGTGTCGAATTAAATTTATAAATGTGTGATTAGATGAGTTTATGTAATGTGATAACAAAAGATGGATGTGTTGTGATAATTTTATGTAATGATGATGATGATAGTGATGTTCTAAATCGTGATGAGAATATTGAATAAACCTCATAGTTGATGAAATAATAGTGATTTCAATTTGTGTTTGAGATGACGGTTTTAATGGAGTATCATATACCAACGAGGGGAGAAAGTAAGTATTGTGAATTTGTGAAGTGAAGATTATTTTGTCATCATATAGGTAGGGCCTGACAAGCCTAGTGATTCCGGGGAAGTACAACTGAATGAGCCTGATTGTGGCGGTCTGCTGTCGAGCCTTAAGGCAAGATTGTTAGACCTTGGAGGTATCCGGGTGGGGAATTCCTAGGTGACTTGGAGGTAGCACTCCAAATGTCGGGAGCTACCATGCAACACACGTTTACCTCGACTGTCACGTATATGTGTCTCGGGTTGAGTTGAGGGGATCTATGAGGACAGGGCCAATTTGAATTGTCCGTCCACCGGGATGGTGGCATAGTATCAAGCCTCCTAACCAAGTACTTCAGAGTTAGAATGGTACCACATTGTGAAGTAGAGTCTAAGCTCATGCATAGCATTGCATTTCCTTGTGATTGTTTCGTTGTGATTGATGTGTTTCAAAAGTAATGATAATTACTCTTAGATGATTTGATGCATATTATAATGAGATGATTATTTTACTTGAGTGAATTTGATGTTATAATATGATACTATTTACTTAAATATTTTGATATATCGTAATATGATTATGACACGGTTTATTATGATTGTTGCGTGTTCTTCTTACTTATATTATACTATTAACATGATTTCGAAACTCACCTTCTTCGTTGTTTGTGTTTGACTGGTTTGGCCCTGCGTTTGTGAAATTGGAGTTGTTACAGGTTAATGAATCTTGAAGTTCAAGTTTGGGAGGAACTACGCTCTGATAGGTGATACCGGGGATAAGGGCTTAAATTGTATTTTACTTATTTAATTTGAAACGAATTTTTGTATGAAAATCTTAGAAGTACTAGTAAGTTTTTAAATTAAATCAAGTAATAATACTTAAATCAAGCTTGTTGAGATTACACTATTTTAACGGAGAAAATAAGTTTAAAGTGTTCCTTTTGATTTTTGAGAAACGTGATACCCTAAGTTAAAAATTAAGTTTTATTTTCTTGTAAACATATTTTTGTTTATCTACTACAAATTTTGTAGAAATATAATATAAAATAATATATATATTATTTTGGGTTTAGGGTGTCACACTTCCAAACATCATTAAAATTTCAAAACATTACTAATATTTCATAATTAATATATGCTAAATTAGAGTAATTAAAATAATCAATATAAAAACTATTACTAATAATTAAAACTCTCACATTCAAAATAATCTATAAAATTATACTTATTTCTCAAAATACTCACATTATAATAATACCATCATATTAGAAATAATCAAAATTATAAAATAAATAAATATAACATCAATATTTTATATTAATTACTAAATTATAATAATATATATATAAAATCACAATACCATAACAAGTATTTAAAAATAAAGAAACTCAAACACAACATTACTAATATCTAAAGATAATTATTTATAAAGTAAATAATTAAAATAAGAGATACTTAGAAATAATTAAAATATAAATATGTGCACACTTTACAAATAATCAAACATACAAGAAGATATCACATTAACTACCAACTCACATATACACTTAAAATTGCATAAAATCTTATTCTTTAAAATATTACACTAAAATACTATTATTTTTAGAAAAATATATAAAATAATAAAATAAAATATTTATTATTTATACCGCTCACTTAATATAACATGTATCAAACTAGCACATCATAGAAAGCATCCATATAATGAAAATTAGCCACAAAATTTATCAACATATATTCTAAAAATAATATTAATCATCAAATTAATTATTTAAAATTATATTTAATTAATAAAATAGTTTATTATAAAATTTAGGGTGTTACAAAATGTGGTCCTTTCATGAAAAACAAGATTCGAGGCAATGTGCAATGCAGCTTGATTATCACATATTAGTGTCATTGTGTTGGCTTCTTAAAATTGAAGTTCTTTCAGTAACTGTTTCAACCAGACGAGTTCACATGTTACTAGTGTCATGGCCCTGTATTCTGCCTCAGCGTTGGATCTTGCAACAACATTTTGTTTCTTACTCTTCCAAGATATTAAATTTCCTCCGACAAGTACACAATACCCGTAAGTTGATCGCCTATCTATAGGTGAGTCTGCCCAATCGGCATATGAGTAGCCAATTATCTGAGTATGTCCTCTATCTTCATCAATGAGACATTTTCCAGGTGCACTTTTGATGTATTTAAGAATCGGGATTACAACATCCATATGTTCTTGGAAAGGAGAATTTAAGAACTGACTTACCACACTGACAACAAAGGAAATGTCAGGACGAGTGACTATGAGATAGTTTAATTTTCCAACCAATCTCCTATATCTTCCTGAATCTGATAGAGGCTTCCCCTGATTGGGTAGGAGTTTGACATTTGGATCCATATGAGTATCATCTGACTTGGCATTTAATAGGTTTGTTTCTTCAAGAATATCCATAGCATATTTTCTTTATGAAATTACAAGGTCATCCTTGGATTATTCAAATAACAGAGTTTACCAAGGTCTTTAGTCTGAAATTTATTTGAAAGACGTTGTTTTAACTGGAGTATTCCTTGCTTATCACTACCAGTTATGACAATGTCATCCACGTAAACAATAAGATAGATGCACCATTGGGCTGAGTGATGATAAAATACATAGTGATCGGCTTCACTACGGATCATACCAAACTCTTGTACTACCGAGCTGAATCTGTCAAACCAAGCTCTATGAGACCGTTTAAGACCATAAAGAAACCTGTGTAGCCGACAAACCATGGTGGAAGGCTCCCCTTGAAAAACAAACTCTGGTGGTTGCTCCATATAAATTTCCTCTTCAAGATCACTGTGCAAAAAAACATTAATGTAAAGTTGATGGAGTGGCCAATGTCGATTTGCTGCAATGGAGAAAAACAGTCTGACAGATGCCATTTGGCAATAGGTGAGAATGTGACACTGTAATCCAACCCAAAACTCTGAGTATATCCCTTGGCTACCAAACGAGCCTTAAATCGATCAATCTTACCATCAAGACCAACCTTAACTATATAAAGCCAATGACACCCGACTAACGACTTCCCATCAGGTAAAGGAACCAATTCCTAAGTACCACTGCATTGTAGAGCACACATCTCATCAAGCATTGCTTGCCTCCACTTAGGGTGGGATAATGCTTCACCTGTAGTTTTAGAAATAGAAACATAAGACAAGGAGGACAAACAAGTGTAATGTAAAGGAGAAAGACGATACTAACACAAATCAATATAATGAGGAGATGGATTACAGGTGGTGTGAATATCCTTACGAAGTGCAATGGGAAGGTCATGCTCAGGTGGTAGGGTCGGATCCGGAGGTAGCGTCGGAGGAGAGTCTGTAATGGGAACAGGAACATGCACAATAGAGGATAAGCGGCGACGCTGATATGTTTGTAGTGGTCGTGGAGGTTGGGGGGCAGACTCGACAGGTTCGATAGGAATATGAGTGGATGGGATATGGATAACTACTTGAGGAGGTTCGTGATTAATGTCCTGATGGGGCTCAGTAGCTATATAGGCAGGTTTAAAATATTGTACAAACTTGAAAAAGGTAACATCAGCTAATGTAATGTAGCGGTGTAGTGTGGGAGAATAACAATAATATCTCTTTTAGGATCGTTGATAACCGAGAAAGACACACTTTAGTGACCAAGCTGACAATTTGTCCAAACTAGGATATAAATTATGGAAAAAAACACGTGGACCCAAAGACACGAGGTGGTAGTGGGTGAAGAGGGGTATGGGGAAAGAGGACCGAATGCGGGATATTGCCATCAAGAATAGAAGACGTCATACGATTGATAAGGTAGCACGCCATTAAGACTGCATCCCCCCAAAAACGGAATGGAACATTGCCATGGAGAAGTAAGGTTCGTGTGGTTTCAATGAGATGCCGATTTTTGCGTTCGGCTACCCCGTTTTGCTGGGGTGTATGAGGACATGATGTTTGTGTAGAATACCGTTGGAAGCCATAAAAGTTTGAAATTGATGGACAAATATTCCCGAGCATTATCACTTTTAAGGTACGAATGGAAACTCCAAATGCAGTTTTAATTTCTTGATAAAATTGCTCAAAATGTAAAACAGTTCAACTCTATTTTCATTAAAAATAATCACGTACAACGAGAATAATCATCAATAAAAGTAACAAAATACTTAGATTCTAAAGTAGACACAATACGAGAGGGACCTCAAACATCAGAGTGAACTAAAGCAAATGGAGAGGATACTCTTTTATTGACTCGATCAGGAAAATTACTACGGGTGTGTTTCCATAACTGACACGACTCACAATGTAAAGTAGACAACTTAGACAAACTAGACACCAGCTTTTGTAGTTTGGTAAGACTTGGGTGTCCTAGCTGAGCATGGATAGTATGAGGAGATATTGTGGCAGAGCACGTATTGGAAGATGTAGAAAGGTAATAGAGGCCTTGTGACTCACATCCGATGCCAATTGTCCGTCCCGAACTCCGGTCCTGCAAGGTGACATTATCATTAGTGAAAGTAATAATACAATCATGAGATCGAGTCAATCGACTAACTGAAAATAAATTAAAGGGGCCTCCAGGTACATAGAGAACAAATGCAACTGAGATGGAAGGGAGAATGTGGACAGTGCCAACTTCTTGAGACCAGGTTTGAGTACCATTGGCAGAAGTTATAGTAGGTAAAAAAACAGATGTAGAGAGTGAAGAAAAGAGACCTTTATTACCAGTAGCATGATCAAACGCAACAGAATCAAGAACCCAAGGGCCGAGAGAAGATGAGTGAGAAAGGTAAACAGATGAGTTACCAGTGTATGCAACCGAAGTAGGAGACCTAGAGTTCAGATGACTCTGAACCCATCGGAGAAAATCTTCATAATTTGTCGGGGAGCCTTGTGGAGATGGTGTAGTCTGAATAGTGGCAGAAGGATCAGGCTGAGTTGCATTTATCGAAGGCAATCCCATCGGAGAAAATCTTCATAACTTGTCGGGGAGCCTTGTGGAGATGGTGTAGTCTGAATAGTGGCAGAAGGATCAAGCTGAGTTGCATTTATCGAAGGCGAAGGCTTACCATGCAACTTCCAACAACGACCAATAGTGTGTCCAAGCCGATTACAATGCTCACATTTGGGACGAGGCTTAGAGTTCAATGGTCCTTCGCGAGAACGATTCTGATTATGTCCCTAAGATGCAAGGGCAACAGTGTCACCCGAAACTGAAGTAATAGAATGCGCAACTGGATGTATTGCCGGTACTCGAAGGAGGATCGTTGAGGTAGTAGACATATTCGGAATAGTAACAGACCCCAATATTTGATCACGAGTTGCAGAGTACTCCTGTGGTTGACCATATAGTGCAAGAAGCATGAAAAAGGTGCTTGCATTGATCCAACTCTTTCTTCTGTTCAACTGGATTACTTGCAGCAGGAGGAGAAACTCATTAAAGTCATGAAGTGCACTATGAACGGTGCCAAGATATGAAGAAATAGAGCCATCGAGTGTCTTCAGAGTAATGATATTCAACAAGCAGTGACAAACTCCATAGAGACGTTGTGTGTCGTTAATATAGAGTGCCTTTGCTTGAGTCCAAACCGATTCACACGTGAGATACAAACGGAAAATCGGTTTAACATCTGGATGAAGTGTAGACTTAATGACACTACACAATTGAGCATCATCTGTTTCCATTTGGATGTTTCAGTCACACTCACCTTTTCAAGGTTTTGAGTGAGATGGTCCTCGTAACCTTAACCACGTAGCCATAGTTTGATGTCGGCGGCCCAACTATCATAATTTGATCCATTCAATTTTTCAACAGAGAGAGGAGAAGTGATGTAGTTGCTGAAGATGCTCTTTGTTTCATACTGAGACGTCATGGTCAGTAAAGAGTGTCAGAAAACGCGTCGAAACCGATAAAACAGGGGTTGTTTGAACTGGAACTCGTATATCCGCAACTTGAAACTGAGAACTGAAGGCGGATATGGAAGCAAGAGGCCGAGGCGAGTGCTATGGAAGAAGCGACACCGTGAACGGCTGCCGGACGCGCCGTCACGCGCGATGGTTGTAGGCGGCGCGTGGATCTCACACGCGTGACGGCAGGCGGCACACGTGGGCGCGTGTGGCTGTTTTTGATGACGCGACTGAAGGGTTTGGCCGATCTGGGATGTACGACGCTGCTGGAGTGGTCGTTCGTCGAAAAAAATCGTCAGAAACAGTGACAGCAGTGACGACAGCGACGGTAGAGCATGAACGGATGGACAAAAATTGAGGAATCAGCGTATCAAAGGCAGAGAGGGGAAACCGGAGTTGAGAACACAGTTTTTTGAAAAAGAAGAGAAAAATATTCACCGGAGACACTGGGTCCACCGGGTAGTTGACGATTAGGATTATCTCTCAATAGGCTCTAGATATCATGTGGAATATAAAGAGTATTGAGAGACATATTGAATAACCCATGTGTTTCAACTACACAACAGAATTTCTTTATATAGACAAAAAGTATTAAACAACCCTAATTTACAATAATGCTAACGGGCCGAAATACTTACAACCGATCTAATCTAATTATTTACATTCTAATATAATATTTTAACACTTTCCTCTAGTAACAAGAATGTCAACCATCATATTTGTATTAAGAAATTAATTAAAAAACACCAAAAGGGACAAACCATCTCATGAATTAGTCGTGGAAGATTCTTGGTTCCCATGCAATGTATGTCCTCATATTTTGTGTGATTCTTTTTGTTCATGTTACTTATTTTCTATATCCAATGAATGAGTAAAGTCAACAATCAAAACAAGCACATGATAAATAATTGTTATACGAACAAAATATTAATGACATTATACATATACCTATCCATTCTTGGAACACCAATGATGTACTAAAGCAGCATATTGAGAAGGATCAATCCTTGTGTCCGGGATGTAGGCAGCCATTTCCGCTTCTATCTTACTACTGTCGTATCCCTTTGATTTCAAATGATACTTGAATTGCCTCCACTTAACCCTCATGTTATCCTTTAGTATCTTCTTAGTTTTCTCGGTGAATTCAGGAAGAAACCGAAACTTTGTCTATCATATGAATAATTAGCAAAACACAAATTTACCTGTTTATCTGCCAACCGTTAGTCTCAATGGGTAGAGAATAAAGCTTTGTCAGTTTGAAACAGAACATTATTATGAATCATTAACCTCTCTATATATCATTCTCTTTATTGCATAAGAAACAGAGATTAGAAACGGAGACTTACATCCATCAACCAGATCCACACCAGAAAGCAAAATCATATTTCCCTGGACAGCCTCTACCTATAGTATATAGATAAAACAAAAGTTACTTTCTGCAGGGGGTGATTTTTTAGTGCATATACACAAGTAATCATCATAAATGCTGAAACAATAATTGTTTACTCAAAAGCTACAGAATAGCTTTTTCCAGGACATAAAATAAAACTTATCTTTAGTAAGAAGAGTATGGAATCCCCAATTCTACTTCAAGAACAACTGTCATAGGTTTGCAACAATCCAGCAATGCTAAGAGAAAATAGCACTCTAGAGAGAATAAAGGATAAAAAGACAGTTCTAAAACATTAAGAGCCTGTTGACTTTTTAAAGACACTACTCATTAGTTTAGTACAGGAAAAAGAGATGAGGATTTATGTCACAAACAGACAGGAACATATTCAAATATGTGACCAAGCATCGATAAAATGTGGTTTTTCATGTACATTATAAAAAGTGGCCAAGCATATAATTTTGTTTAAAAAGAAGCTTTGATGATGAAATAATAAAAATGCCCTCATGCCATATAACACATCATCACCCAGACATGGCAGCTTCACAATGAATTTAGGAATACTGATTGTATATATGCACAATGAGTTCTATTTTCATCTGGTGTAATGAATATGGATTATGTTTAACCATTAGTATTTAACAACAAAAGATAAAGACAAAGGCAAAGAATGGAGTCTTTGCCTTGTTCAGACACTATGCACTGAATTTACTTAAGACTTACGAGTGCTTAAATTTTTACAAAATAATATAAAATAATAGCCCACAAAGGTAAAGATTCAGAACTAAAATGCCAATAATAAATGGAACATCCTAAATCTAACAATTAGGATTGCCTTACCACATATATTGTGTTTTGTCTATCTGCTCTAGTATTTTGTGTGGGTGGTGGGAATCTTCATATTATATGTGGGATTACATGCCTTTCACTATAAAAAGGGGGTTTATTACAATTAGCTTATAGAATTTGATAACAACCACTAGTGTAACTCATTTAATTGTCTTTGCAGTATTGTTGTAAGTGTTGGATTTTGATCCTTTGATTCCTAATTTTGACATAATTCACAATTCAACAATATTCATACTTAATATGATAAATCTAATATTTCAATTGAGCAAAATTTCAGGAACACCAATTCAATCACACACATCACACACACTTGTATCAAATTGCTTGGAACACAAGAAATCAACAAAAGTTGAATTCTGAATATGTAAATCGATTGGTAAATCGATTGCATAACAAGGGTGTAAGAAATCTTAAGTGTTTGTAAATGTACAATCGATTAGGCAATCGATTAGCTTAATTAAAAACGAAAACTGCACAAGTCAGTAGCCTCTGATTTGGAGGAAATCGATTGGTAAATCGATTGAACATTTCACAAATCAAACCTGATGGTAACACATCGATTGGTAAATCGATTGAATGAGTCATAGTGGCACTCCAGTGCTGAGGAAATCGATTGGCAAATCGATTGACAAAGTATCATTTGAAAAAATGTCCTCACCTGTGACAAATACAATCGATTGGACAATCAATTGTTAACACTTTCAATTTTGACTAAGTTTGGTTGCAATCGATTGGGTAATCGATTGAACTAAACACCAGGTAAAAACTTTTCAGGAACATGCTGGTAAATCGATTGGCAAATCGATTGACATCAAAAACCTGAGCCACTGTTTTGAAACCAATCGATTGGCAAATCGATTGAATTAAACTTTTTGAAAACATAGTGAACTCTGAGATTTGACAAATCGATTGAGTAATCGATTGAAGTTACTTTTATTAAAGAAGTTTCCCAGCAATCGATTAGGAAATCGATTTATGCAGGTCTGGACATGTGCAAAGACTACACTCATCTTCGGCGAAGCGATTGTGAATCAGATGAAACTGAAGAAAGTAGATAATATTTGGATTAGACCAATGCCAAATGTTGAACCAACTCCTCCACAAGCATCTGAATCAGCAGCTGAGACTCCTGCATTTGTTTCAAAACTGATGGAATTTATGGCAGCTCAAATGGAACATAACGCCAAAATACTAGAGTCTAATGCAAGGATGGAAGCTACTTTGACATCTATCCAAACATCCCTGAAATCAGTTGTTCAGGATGTTGCTGCAATTCAAGCGCATCTAGGCCTCAAGCTATCTTTTGAAGACATAGCGCATATTGGTCGACAAGCAACTGAGGAACCACAGCCAGATCCTCTAGATCGGTCTGCGACTCACGGTGAGGAGACACCTGCTGAGGGTAATACAGCGGTCTCTACCTCTCCCTGGATGATAGTGAGAACCAGCCCACTTTAGGAGATTAGATGGTCGTTCCTTATTTGTGATGTCTTATTTTGTTTGTCTTGCTGCTTTGCTGTTTATGTTTTATTAATAATATATGTATGAGCAAATTTATTAATTGTTGTCATATAAATATTGCCATACTACATTTGTTGCATATCTGTTTGATTAATCTGATGCACTGCACATGTTGTTTACATTCAGTTATCTTAATCATGTTATGCTCAGTAATTGCTCTGAATTTTTTTAATCTGATATACAAGTTATATGTTTCAATTCCTATGCTTATGTTCTTTAACATAGGGGAGGAATTGTTTTCTGCCTTTTTGCCTTAATTGCCAAAGGGGGAGAAAAATTATAACTTGATAACTTGATAATATGCTTGTTGTTGCATTATCAAGGGGGAGCATCTGTTGTGTTGTTGCATTATTAAGGGGAGAATCTGATGATCTGATGATGTTTGTTTTTGCTCTGTTACTTAATAATGTAATAATACTCATGTTGTTTTTGACACATGCTCTGATGGTCTGATTTGGTACATATTTAATGCTATAAATTGATTTCTTTTGGTATGATTTTGAAATGGTTTGATATGCTCAAGTTACAATTGTATGAATTGTCAATTATGCCAAAAAGGGGGAGATCAAAAATTATAACTTGATAACTTGATAATATGCTTGTTGTTGCATTATCAAGGGGGAGCATCTGTTGTTTGTTGCATTATTAAGGGGGAGAATCTGATGATCTGATGATGTTTGTTTCTGCTCTGTTACTTAATAATGTAATAATACTCATGTTGTTTTGACACATGCTCTGATGCTCTGATTTGGTACATATTTAATGCTATAAATTGATTTCTTTTGGTATGATTTTGAAATGGTTTGATATGCTCAAGTTACAATTGTATGAATTGTCAATTATGCCAAAAAGGGGGAGATTGTTGGATTTTGATCCTTTGATTCCTAATTTTGACATAATTCACAATTCAACAATATTCATACTTAATATGATAAATCTAATATTTCAATTGAGCAAAATTTCAGGAACACCAATTCAATCACACACATCACACACACTTGTATCAAATTGCTTGGAACACAAGAAATCAACAAAAGTTGAATTCTGAATATGTAAATCGATTGGTAAATCGATTGCATAACAAGGGTGTAAGAAATCTTAAGTGTTTGTAAATGTACAATCGATTAGGCAATCGATTAGCTTAATTAAAAACGAAAACTGCACAAGTCAGTAGCCTCTGATTTGGAGGAAATCGATT
This sequence comes from Cicer echinospermum, assembly GCA_002896215.2. Lineage (NCBI taxonomy): Eukaryota > Viridiplantae > Streptophyta > Magnoliopsida > Fabales > Fabaceae > Cicer > Cicer echinospermum. The sequence goes on from PGTU02000001.1 coordinate 32,490,411, forward strand.
GGTAAATCGATTGAACATTTCACAAATCAAACCTGATGGTAACACATCGATTGGTAAATCGATTGAATGAGTCATAGTGGCACTCCAGTGCTGAGGAAATCGATTGGCAAATCGATTGACAAAGTATCATTTGAAAAATGTCCTCACCTGTGACAAATACAATCGATTGGACAATCAATTGTTAACACTTTCAATTTTGACTAAGTTTGGTTGCAATCGATTGGGTAATCGATTGAACTAAACACCAGGTAAAAACTTTTCAGGAACATGCTGGTAAATCGATTGGCAAATCGATTGACATCAAAAACCTGAGCCACTGTTTTGAAACCAATCGATTGGCAAATCGATTGAATTAAACTTTTTGAAAACACAGTGAACTCTGAGATTTGACAAATCGATTGAGTAATCGATTGAAGTTACTTTTATTAAAGAAGTTTCCCAGCAATCGATTAGGAAATCGATTTATGCAGGTCTGGACATGTTTTACTGAAAAGTGGTTTTAAAAGAATCGATTGGTAAATCGATTAGCTTGTATAGTTTCAAGATTAAAGAAAACCAAGACTCGCGAAATCGATTGGCAAATCGATTAAGCATATGTTTTAACTTTAATAAATCGATTGAGGAATCGATTTCGTAGTTGGTTTTTCAGAAACTATATAAGATGTCTTTCAATCTTTATTCTCATAACTTGACATAACTTTTTCATAACATTTCATAACTTTCATAATTTCTAATAGTGCTCTCAATGGTTCATGGCAACAAACTAACAACTTCATAATTGTGATTACAGATCCCAATACAGTTTGTTGACAATCTAAGAGAATGATAATGTGCTCAAGAACAATCCATGAATATCCAGATTTGTGAAGAGCAACATTCATAAAGATTGAAGACCCTTTTGTTTTACATCTTTTATTCATTCTGTAATAAATCTTTGAACCAAAACGAACGTTGAAAATCCAGCTAGAAACTGGTGGCTACTTTCTTGGGTGAGAGGTCTCAACAAGAAAGAGCTGTACTTTGATTTTGTGTTAGGCTGACGATTGTCTACAAGGATCAAAGGGGTTGATAGAAAGCCAGCTAGAAACTGGTGGCTACTTTCTTGGGTGAGAGTGCTCAACAAGAAAGAGTCGCACTGTGATTCTGTGATAGGTTGACGAGTATCTACAAGGATCAGAGGGTATTCAATAGGGAAGAGATCATTAAGATAGATAGGTTTCAGGAGGAAACTGGACAATCTTGTAATTGATTCTTTCTATTGAAGGAGAAGAAAATCTGAATCCGATTGGATTTTCAGGACTGGACGTAGGTTGTTAAGGACAACCGAACCAGGATAAATCTCTGTGTTTTCTTCTCTAACTCTCTCTCTTTAATTTTCTATTGCTAACTTTGTATGCCTCAAAAATTTAAATTCCGCTGTGCACTTGATGCTGATTAATTTGGTAACGTAAACTGATATATTTTCTGTTATTTCGAGGTCATTGATACCAACAATTGGTATCAGAGCTAACTTCTTGAGAGGTAAAACTTATAAGAAGATGGCCTCGACTGATGTTCTGGGAGAAGGCGCTTCGTTAGCACGACCACCAGCTTTCAACGGTACAGCCTACATGTGCTGGGAAGCAAAGAATGCTCATATTTCTGGAAGCAAGTGGCATAGATATCCTTGATGCTGTTGAAAACGGTCCGTACATTCCCAAATTGCAGGAACGAATGATTCAATGATCTTAAAGCTAGAGCCGACTGGTCCGATGAAGACAAAAAGAAGGTTGGTTTCAATGCGAAGGCGAAGAACATAATCACATCAGCCCTATGTGCAGAAGAGTTCTTTAGAGTATCCAATTGCAAATCAGCAAAAGAGATGTGGGACATCCTCCAAGAAACTCATGAAGGTACTACTGATGTTAAGAGAGCTCGTGTGAATACGCTCATGCACGAATATGAATTATTTAGCATGAAGAAAGAAGAGTCAATCAGTGATTTGCAAACAAGATTCACACACATTGTCAACAACCTGCATGCACTAGGAAAATATGTGGATAATGAACAGCAGATCGGAAAGATTATGAGATGTTTAACCAGAGAATGGCAGCCCAAGATTACCGCAATAGCTGAGTCTAAGGATCTAGCAAAGATGACGACAGCAATTTTATTTGGTAAATTGAGGGAACATGAAATGGAATTACATCGGCTGGACGAATCAGAAATGGAAAGCAGGAAAAAGAAAGGTTTGTCTCTGAAGGTTCAAGCAAAGCAATCTAAACCTGAATCCGATAGCTACTCAGATGGATCCAGCAGTGAAAATGAAGGAACTGAAATCGAATCACTTGTCAAGAAATTTAAGAAGTTTCTGAAGAAGAAAGATAGCAAATTCAGAAACCATCCAGCTCTAAGACTAGTGACATCAAGACAGTTACTTGCTATGAATGTGGTAAGATTGTCACACAAAGTCGGAATGCTACAAACTGAAGAACAAGAATAGAGCTCACAAAGCCAAAAAGAGCATATATTGCATGGAGTGACAACGATAATGATGAGTCCTCTGCCTCTTCGAATGAACAAGAAGTGAATTTATGTCTCATGGCTCACACTAATTCAGAATCTGACAGTGAGGTTAGTTCGCAATTTAATCCAACATATGATGAATTACAAGAAGCTTTCAATGAATTGCATGATGACTATGTGAAATCCATAAAACAGTTGTTAAGCACAAAGAAAATGCTTGAACAAATGAATGTTGAGCATAAAGAAATTGAAAATTTATGTGAACAACTGAAAAAGGATTCACAAGAAAAATCTGCAAAGTGCATTGAACTTGAAAAAACAGTTGCATCATTAAAATCTGATTTGTTATTAAATTTTGCTAATAGTAAAGATAAACTGAATGTCATACTTAGCAATCAAAGACATGTTCATGAAAAATCTGGTTTAGGATATACACCAAACATGCATGTTAAAAGGAATAAAAAAAGATATGGTATTGGTTATATGCAAACCAGAAATGTCAAACATGGTCACAAAATTGCTATTGTTAAGAGTATGTAGACACCTTTACTAAACCAAACAAATATTCATCCTTTGATGGCAAATGTCATTTCTGTTGTAGAAAGGGACATTTTGTGTCTAATTGCATATTTAAAAAAATTAGCCAATCAAGGATGGAAGCAAGTTTGGATAGCAAAAGGAATCTGTGTTTAAGACTGACCCCCCAGGACCCAATCTGAATTGGGTACCTAGATCCAAAAATTAATTATGTTTTTGCAGGTGTACTTGACATCCACCAAGCAAGATTGATATTTGAAAGTGGATGCTCAAGACACATGAAATGAGACAAGTATGAGAATCTTGTCATTAACATTAAATGAAGATTAAATGAAGGAAGATTGGTCAACCAAGTTGCATTGATAACAAAGGAAAAGAGTCAATGGCAGTTAATCTGAAGTTTTTGTTTAAATCGATTGAGTAATCGATTTCGAGTTTGGTCTTTGTTTGTTTATAAAATCGATTTGGAAATCAATTTGGTTAGCCCAGACTTCAGAGTGTTTTTGGAAAATTTTGTAAAAATCCCGAGCATCGATTTGGAAATCGATTGATTAAGTGTTCAGTATTTGAATTTTTGGGACAATCGATTTGGACATCGATTTAGTAAAACGGAAAATCGATTTGGCAATCGATTAGGCAAATGACCGTTGCGAATTTTTTTACTAGCCGTTGGACATCATTATTACACAATCGATTAAGGATTCGGTGTAACGGTAAACAAATCGATTTGGCAATCGATTGATAAGGGTAAAAGTATAAAAAGGAACAGGTCTAAATCGATTTCTTCACTGTTTAAGCCCAGATTTCTACATTTCTTTCTCTGCTTCATCTTCTTCCTCTGTCTCTGCAACTGCTATCTGCATTATATCTGCACTCTATCTTCACTCATCTCTTCTATTTGCTACAATGGCTCGAGTGAAACAAACACAAGCACATACTCCTTCACCTTCATCATCTTCCACCAGTGAAACTCCCTCACCGCCACCTACTGTGTCTAAGAGAATCTCTATTCCAACACACAAAATTCTTGCAAAGGACAAGGGCAAGGCTCCTGCTCCTATTCCAGAAAAGATCAAGAAAAGGAAGGAACCACCAAGTGAGAAGCTTCTGGCAGATGCTATGAAAGAAATTGCTCAGAAGAAAAAGAAGCCAGTTACATCACCCCCACCGAAGAAAACTCCAGCACCTAAAGATAAGATGTAGAAGTTACCATTCCAGCAGAGTTTCTTAAACGGAAAATTCATGAAGCAGAACCCTAGACTTTGGTTTCTTTGATACAGAAGGCTTCACATTCCAAGATCATCTGAGATTTCATGGTCTTGAAGGTTTTCTTTCATCTACTTTGGACAGCTATCCGAGACTGATACGGGAATTTTACGCAAATTTCAAGCTCACTGATGACGGGTTCAAAACTCAGGTTAAAGGTAAAAAGTTATCAATGTCTTTTGAAGACTTTGCTGAGTTGACAGGATTGCCATTTCACGGACAATCAATAGACGGCAGTTCTGATGCGGATGCAGCTGACGAAGGTTGGGAAGCATCGCTGGACAGGCACACGGCAGTGAAAGACATCATGGTTGATGGTTTTGTGGAAAACTATCTCATTGCCAATTGGTCAGATGAAGGTACAGCAGCGCATGCTCATGTATACATTAACAAGAATGCTTGTACCTCGATCAGGAAATCACGCGGTTGTTCAGAAGCTTGATATTATATTGTTATGGGGTTTGTCCAAGGAACTTAAGATGAGTTGGACATGGATTGTGCTAAGGCACATGTTAGAAGCTTCACACAGTAAGCTCATGTTGCCTTATCCGCAGTTGGTTACAAAGGTTCTCAAGCACTTCAAGGTATCGTTTTTGAATGAAGAATCTGCAAAGACTACACTCATCTTCGGCGAAGCGATTGTGAATCAGATGAAACTGAAGAAAGTAGATAATATTTGGATTAGACCAATGCCAAATGTTGAACCAACTCCTCCACAAGCATCTGAATCAGCAGCTGAGACTCCTGCATTTGTTTCAAAACTGATGGAATTTATGGCAGCTCAAATGGAACATAACGCCAAAATACTAGAGTCTAATGCAAGGATGGAAGCTACTTTGACATCTATCCAAACATCCCTGAAATCAGTTGTTCAGGATGTTGCTGCAATTCAAGCGCATCTAGGCCTCAAGCTATCTTTTGAAGACATAGCGCATATTGGTCGACAAGCAACTGAGGAACCACAGCCAGATCCTCTAGATCGGTCTGCGACTCACGGTGAGGAGACACCTGCTGAGGGTAATACAGCGGTCTCTACCTCTCCCCTGGATGATAGTGAGAACCAGCCCACTTTAGGAGATTAGATGGTCGTTCCTTATTTGTGATGTCTTATTTTGTTTGTCTTGCTGCTTTGCTGTTTTATGTTTTATTAATAATATATGTATGAGCAAATTTATTAATTGTTGTCATATAAATATTGCCATACTACATTTGTTGCATATCTGTTTGATTAATCTGATGCACTGCACATGTTGTTTACATTCAGTTATCTTAATCATGTTATGCTCAGTAATTGCTCTGAATTTTTTTAATCTGATATACAAGTTATATGGTTTCAATTCCTATGCTTATGTTCTTTAACATAGGGGGAGGAATTGTTTTCTGCCTTTTTGCCTTAATTGCCAAAGGGGGAGAAAAATTATAACTTGATAACTTGATAATATGCTTGTTGTTGCATTATCAAGGGGGAGCATCTGTTGTGTTGTTGCATTATTAAGGGGGAGAATCTGATGATCTGATGATGTTTGTTTTTGCTCTGTTACTTAATAATGTAATAATACTCATGTTGTTTTGACACATGCTCTGATGCTCTGATTTGGTACATATTTAATGCTATAAATTGATTTCTTTTGGTATGATTTTGAAATGGTTTGATATGCTCAAGTTACAATTGTATGAATTGTCAATTATGCCAAAAAGGGGGAGATCAAAAATTATAACTTGATAACTTGATAATATGCTTGTTGTTGCATTATCAAGGGGGAGCATCTGTTGTGTTGTTGCATTATTAAGGGGGAGAATCTGATGATCTGATGATGTTTGTTTCTGCTCTGTTACTTAATAATGTAATAATACTCATGTTGTTTTGACACATGCTCTGATGCTCTGATTTGGTACATATTTAATGCTATAAATTGATTTCTTTTGGTATGATTTTGAAATGGTTTGATATGCTCAAGTTACAATTGTATGAATTGTCAATTATGCCAAAAAGGGGGAGATTGTTGGATTTTGATCCTTTGATTCCTAATTTTGACATAATTCACAATTCAACAATATTCATACTTAATATGATAAATCTAATATTTCAATTGAGCAAAATTTCAGGAACACCAATTCAATCACACACATCACACACACTTGTATCAAATTGCTTGGAACACAAGAAATCAACAAAAGTTGAATTCTGAATATGTAAATCGATTGGTAAATCGATTGCATAACAAGGGTGTAAGAAATCTTAAGTGTTTGTAAATGTACAATCGATTAGGCAATCGATTAGCTTAATTAAAAACGAAAACTGCACAAGTCAGTAGCCTCTGATTTGGAGGAAATCGATTGGTAAATCGATTGAACATTTCACAAATCAAACCTGATGGTAACACATCGATTGGTAAATCGATTGAATGAGTCATAGTGGCACTCCAGTGCTGAGGAAATCGATTGGCAAATCGATTGACAAAGTATCATTTGAAAAATGTCCTCACCTGTGACAAATACAATCGATTGGACAATCAATTGTTAACACTTTCAATTTTGACTAAGTTTGGTTGCAATCGATTGGGTAATCGATTGAACTAAACACCAGGTAAAAACTTTTCAGGAACATGCTGGTAAATCGATTGGCAAATCGATTGACATCAAAAACCTGAGCCACTGTTTTGAAACCAATCGATTGGCAAATCGATTGAATTAAACTTTTTGAAAACACAGTGAACTCTGAGATTTGACAAATCGATTGAGTAATCGATTGAAGTTACTTTTATTAAAGAAGTTTCCCAGCAATCGATTAGGAAATCGATTTATGCAGGTCTGGACATGTTTTACTGAAAAGTGGTTTTAAAGAATCGATTGGTAAATCGATTAGCTTGTATAGTTTCAAGATTAAAGAAAACCAAGACTCGCGAAATCGATTGGCAAATCGATTAAGCATATGTTTTAACTTTAATAAATCGATTGAGGAATCGATTTCGTAGTTGGTTTTTCAGAAACTATATAAGATGTCTTTCAATCTTTATTCTCATAACTTGACATAACTTTTTCATAACATTTCATAACTTTCATAATTTCTAATAGTGCTCTCAATGGTTCATGGCAACAAACTAACAACTTCATAATTGTGATTACAGATCCCAATACAGTTTGTTGACAATCTAAGAGAAATGATAATGTGCTCAAGAACAATCCATGAATATCCAGATTTGTGAAGAGCAACATTCATAAAGATTGAAGACCCTTTTGTTTTACATCTTTTATTCATTCTGTAATAAATCTTTGAACCAAAACGAACGTTGAAAATCCAGCTAGAAACTGGTGGCTACTTTCTTGGGTGAGAGGTCTCAACAAGAAAGAGCTGTACTTTGATTTTGTGTTAGGCTGACGATTGTCTACAAGGATCAAAGGGGTTGATAGAAAGCCAGCTAGAAACTGGTGGCTACTTTCTTGGGTGAGAGTGCTCAACAAGAAAGAGTCGCACTGTGATTCTGTGATAGGTTGACGAGTATCTACAAGGATCAGAGGGTATTCAATAGGGAAGAGATCATTAAGATAGATAGGTTTCAGGGAGGAAACTGGACAATCTTGTAATTGATTCTTTCTATTGAAGGAGAAGAAAATCTGAAATCCGATTGGATTTTCAGGACTGGACGTAGGTTGTTAAGGACAACCGAACCAGGATAAATCTCTGTGTTTTCTTCTCTAACTCTCTCTCTTTAATTTTCTATTGCTAACTTTGTATGCCTCAAAATTTAAATTCCGCTGTGCACTTGATGCTGATTAATTTGGTAACGTAAACTGATATATTTTCTGTTATTTCGAGGTCATTGATACCAACAATTGGTATCAGAGCTAACTTCTTGAGAGGTAAAACTTATAAGAAGATGGCCTCGACTGATGTTCTGGGAGAAGGCGCTTCGTTAGCACGACCACCAGCTTTCAACGGTACAGCCTACATGTGCTGGAAGCAAAGAATGCTCATATTTCTGGAAGCAAGTGGCATAGATATCCTTGATGCTGTTGAAAACGGTCCGTACATTCCCAAGATTGCAGGAACGAATGATTCAATGATCTTAAAGCCTAGAGTCGACTGGTCCGATGAAGTAGATGATTCAATCATCTACTTCTTGAATAAAGTAATCAATCAATCTTCAATAATCTTCAACACCATCTTCAATCACTTCAAGCATCTCTTCAATCAAGTAAGTGTTTTCGTTTTCGTTTCCTGGGTTTGATTTTCTGGGTTTTCAATTTTCATGAATGGGTTTTGAACGTTAAGCAATGATTCTGGGTTTGATTTTCTGGGTTTTCAAAGTTCAATTACGTGAATTGAAATGAAGTACGTGAATTCAGATCACGTAGGTGAGTTCACGTAGGCTGATGGAGTTCACGTACGTGAACTCAGATCACGTAGGTAGACGTGAACTCAGTTAACGTAGTCTGATGGAGTTCACGTACGTGAACTCAGATCACGTAGGTGGATGTGAACTCAGTTAACATAGTCTGATGGAGTTCACGTAGGTGATGGAGTTCACGTACGTGAACACAGTTCACGTAGGTTGCTGAACGTGAACTCAGTTCACGTATGAGTTTATGCTTGCCCCTGTTGTGGTTTATGTTATATTGCTATGTTGTTTTGATAATGATTATGATTTGTTTATGCAGAAATGGTGCGCACAATGTTTACTGATAGAGAGGGTCGTATTATACTCGACCAAGGGACTGATAGAGAGGGTCGTGTTAGACCAACCGCTTCTGCACGGGCTCACCGTGCTCAGCGTGAATTGCGTGGACAACGAAGATTACGGAATCAACAAGTAGAAGATGCGCAACCAGAACAGGGGCAAGCAGAAGAGGCCCAAGCGGATGAGGCCCAACCTGAAGAAGTCCAAGCGGATGAGGTCCAGGCTGAAGAGGTCCAAGCGGATGAGGCCCAACCTGAAGCAGATGACGGATATCCTGGTGGTCCGGTTGACAGGTCTGTCCTAAGGACATACGGGGATCATGTTGCGACACGACTATGGGACGGCGTGGTAAATTTCTGAATCAAATTAAATATTAAATATTTGCTTAATGTGTTTGAACTTATATTTGTTTGGTTAATTTATTTCAGGATCGCGGAGAGTTAAGGGTTTTTAGCAATGGCAAAAAATTAAAAGAAGCTGTCATTGAAAATCAAGAGGTTGAGGAACTTGTTAAAAGTTCTGGTTTATATACATTGCTAAAATGCAGCTATGAGATGATCGACAAAGGTCTAATTTCTGCCTTTGTCGAGAGATGGCATCGCGACACCAACAACTTTCATCTTCCAATTGGGGAGATGACCATTACTTTGGACGATGTCTCGTCGCTGCTGCATATACCCATCACCAGTGCATTCTTCAGCGTTAATATATTTAACAAGGATGATGCTGCAGAGTTGTTGGGTGAGCTTCTTGGGGTGAGTCTGGCTGCTGCATATGCTGAGTTTAACTTGACGCGGACAACCACTATTCGGTACAGTTGGTTGCTTGACGTATACCATCAGCGATGTGCTGATCAGCATTGGCAGATGGCTGCGAGGGCATTTCTTTTATTTTTGGTGGGTTGCACCTTGTTCAGCGACAAGAGTGCCTTCGCAGTGAGTGTTGCCTACCTTGAATGTTTCAGAGACCTCAACTCATGCGGAGGATATGCATGGGGTGCTGCTGCGCTTGCTTACCTATACGACAATCTTCGAGAAGCGAGTATGCATCAGACTAGAACAGTATCAGGGTATCTGACACTATTACAGGTATTTTGCGCTTGCTTCCCTGGGTTGATTTATTTCCTGGTTTGTTGCTTTATTGATTTTTGAATATCTTATTGTATATGTGCAGGCGTGGGTGTATGAGCATTTTCCAACATTATGTGCGAATTGTTGTAGATTATCTCAGGTTTATGATGAGGACTATCCGAGAGCACTTAGATGGAAGCCAAAACGTGATAAAGGTTTGGTTGTTCCATTTAGGAAAGCACTGGACGAGATTGATGTTGATGGCATATGTTGGACACCCTACAGAGAGCATAGGCCGAAGCGACCATTTGAGGTTGTTTCATTATTCAGAGGGTGGATAAATTCCCGTAAATAAATTCCCATTGTCGTGCTTCTTCATTGCAATAATTTTTCCACAGATTACTTGCTGGTGGTATAGGGGAATATGACTTTAAGTAAACCTGTTAAATTACGTAACAATTATAAATCAATAACAATTATAAAGTGAATTATCAATAACAATTTAATATCACAATTAATACCTGTACGAAATGACAATTGTTAACAAATGCAATAACAATCACACGATGATCTGACATAGATGTTGGTGGTGGACTCCGAAGTGGAAAATATGTTTGTGATTGGTTAAGTGATAATGCGACGACAACCACGTTAAACTTCGAAGCAATCACATATCCCATTTCTGGAAGTGTCATCCAATTATCCTTCGACGCAACTTGCTCAACATACACATTGTGTATAAGTTGTCGAACATAATTTTCTCCACCAAATAGTATCTCGTAATGAGACATGAACTCTTGAAGCTCTATCACACACTGTTGACGGATGAATGCCCAACAGTTCTCACCCATTCCAAGTAAAGCTGCAACTGCACGATATCCACAATTACCATCATCACCGACATCAATAATGTCATCTATGAATTTATGAATTTCAACTGGCAACCAATCTTTGAAGGGGAGAACTCTTGGTTGTTGAACTTTGCTAATTGATGGTCGAGGTGTGAGCTTTTGGACTGATGGTCGAGGTGCTAGCTTTTCTACTTTACTGGTATCTATAGTGCTACATGCATTTGTACCACTACATCGAACACTTGCATCCACATACTCCCCACCAAGATGGATCACGCTTGGTTGATTTATCTCTTTTTGATACCTTACTTTTGCCTTTTTTTGGTGCACCTTTTGTTTTAACCTTGGCAACCGGTGGAAACATCGACGTAGTCGATGGATACGCGATCTCTCGTAATTTACCTTTAAGTGAAATTTTGCCAGGTACATCAAGTTCTTCAAACTTTTTCACTATGACATTTATTTCATGTTTCACAGATAACTCTGAAGGTTGACTCGATGCATCAACATGGAAAGCTAATTTACTCCACCAACCATGAATAGCGTCTAATGGAATGGAACGTGGGATCATACTATACCTGGCTATTTCACATGCACAAGGTAGACCATGTGTTGTCCTAATTGTGCAACGACACTCAGTCTGATCAATACCTACATACTTCACGCGATCATATTCTGCCGCAATGTGATCAATTGCATTTTTTTGACACAACACCACACAAATTCGCGTATATAATCTGTTACTATAACGATGCACCTTTTGAATGATGCTCTTTTCAAATGATGCTATTATCTCATTGTGTTGTAATACAATCATGCTATTGATGGTTTCCCAAACACTGCATATATCACCAATACTATCTTGTAATATCCTTTTCAAACTCCAATGTGCCGACTCAACCCTTTGTGTTGTGGTGTTCCCAAAGTGCATAACTCTATTTGTCCACGCCTCAACAAACCTTTCCTTGTGAGGAATTAACCACTGCTCGTGTACATAATCATAAAAAATAGAACAGCTACTACAAATTCCTTCAAAGATAGCCAACTTCATGTAGTACTGAGTCTCATCATAACTGTAAATAAGAGCCTCCCATGCCTCCATTATTTGCACTTGCTTCTTTTTTGGAAACACGGTCATCTTGCACTTGGCTTTGACATTCTTGCATATATGAAACAAGCATAACAAATTCACTGCTTTTGGAAAAACATTTTCAACTGCGTTCATCAAAGCAAGGTCTCTATCAGTAACGATGACTTCAACTTCACCACTTGTAATCTGTTCTTTCACCATTTGTAGTGCCCATGTGAAGTTATCAACACGCTCAGACTGTAGATATGCAAATCCCACACAAAATGTCATTTCAGTAGATGTAACACCAATAATCTCAAGTAATGGCATTCGATACCTACAGGTCTTGTAAGTGCTATCCATAATCAATATTATGTGAAAATTATTCACAAGAGTGATAGCGTCTGGATGGGCCCAAAATATGTCCCTCAACTCATCTGAACCATCTACCTTCCTATACCGATAAACGTATTTGTCACGTTCCATCAATGTCAAAAGATGTTGCATTTCTGTTCTATTACCTCTAAGTGATGAACGATATGCTTGACGTGCATTGTAAACTTGTTTTATTGTCGTCAAACTTTCAACGTTATGATCCCTCAATGTCATTAAAATGTTTTTTGGTTTTACAAAGTTCTTTGTCATATCACCAAGTACATTTTTCTCATCATGAGACAATCGGCCTAAGAAAGAGTGACCGGTTAGGTTTTTGGCCAATTCGTGGTTATGGAGACCACATATTACATGCAAATACCATCCATCACCAACACTTGATCGTGTTCCTCTCAATCTAAATGGACAATCACATTTTCTAGTCCAAGTACTCCTCGTAAGATTAGGATTCTTCCAAGGTCTATATTTACCACTTCTTTCACAACCAAGAATTAATTTTGTCTTTGTTGGTGGTCGTGCTGTCGCAGTTTCAGATCTAAAATCACAACAACAATTCCATTTTCCCTTCCAACATTTCTAGCCCATTTCAATAATTCATCTCGTGTATCAAACAGCATGCCGGTAGTAAACACATCAGTCAAATCAATCATAACAGGTTCAACTCCGTCATTCATAGCGTCAAAATGAGGTTCCACATCATCACACATTTCTTCAAAATTAGGATCCAAATCATCATACATTTCTTCAAAATCAGGTTCCAAACCTTCCAAACCTTCATACATTTCGTCACTGTTGTCTCCCCCTTCATCCATTTAACTGCATCCAATAAATTACATAAATATAACAACATAAAAATTCTTAACTCCTAAACACAATAATCAAAAAAAAAAATTCCAAAATTTCTCACCTTTACGTGAACTCAGTTCACGTATGTGTACGTGAACTCAATTCACGTATCCCATACGTGAATTGAATTCAAGTAAACATACGTGAACTCAGTTCACGTACGTCTTAGATTTTACAAAATTTCATCATTTACGTGAACTGAGTTCACGTATGTTTACTTGAATTCACTTCACGTATGGGATACGTGAACTGAGTTCACGTACACATACGTGAACTGAGTTCACGTAGGTGAGATCAATTTTAAAACTCCATTGTTGTACGCAAACTTAATTCACGTATGTCTACGTAAACCTAATTCACGTACAATCTGGATTTTCTTAATTTCATCAAGTACGTGAATTGGTTTCACGTAGACATACGTGAACTAAGTTCACGTACGAAACCCATATTTGAAAAAAAATAACCAGCTCTAAAACACAGCAAAATACATACCTAGTTGATTTGAATCACTATAATGATGAAGATGATGAAAATGATGAAGATGTTCAAAATGATGAAGATGTTCAAAATGAGAAAATGATGAAGATGTATCAAAATGATTGAAGAATATTGAAGAAGATTGAAGTTGGTAGCTAATGAAGATGAAGAAGATGAAGATAGAAAATGAGTGGTTTAAGTGAATATAGAGGGAAGGGTAGTTTGGGTATTTTGGGGTTTAAAAAAAATTGAGGGTGTGTGGAAGCAAAATTGTTTTTTTTTTATAGTGTGCCAATGATATGCACAAAGTGACAAGTGATAATCAGAGTACGATTTTGTTTGGACCATTTTTTGTTAAAATTTTTAAATTTTAATTGTTATCTTTTGCAATTTCATTTTATTTTCTTTTAGAGGTATTCAAAAAAAAAGATTTTGAAACAATAATGTCTCCAAAAAATACAAGCCTTGTCTGAGCATTTAGAGATGTTAATTTGTAGACAAATTGATAAATTTGTTGAAAGGATTGGCCACTTATGGAAGAATAATAGAAGTTATGAAAAAAGAGATGGAGAAAATGAGTGGACAAGTAGAGAGAATGAAAGAAGAGTTAAAAGAAAGTAGAAAATGAAAAAGAGAGATGGTTGCACATTCTGAAATATTTGAGGAGGAGATCTGGAAAATCAAAACAAAGTACTGAGAGGGTGAAAAAAATGTTAATAATATAAAGTTTTGTTGTAAAAGAAAGTGAGGTGAAAGAAAAAGAAACCATCAAAAGAGAGGGAGATGTAAAAAAAATAGAGGAAAATGATGTCATCTTGAATATTTGTTGTAATCCTAACATTTTTCAATGTTGTAATGATTTTAATATAAACAAAAAAATATAGATGAAATTCCAGAGGAAGCATGCAAAAAAGAAAATGAAGAGTTGCTTCTAAAGGAGCAATGTAGTGAAACCATAGAAGTTGAATTGCAAGAGAAAAATACTCGAAAGTCATCACATACTACTATACTAATACCTTCTTCTAAGCTAGTTTGTGTGGTCAAATATTGGGCTATTTTTCATATTATTTCAATAAGTGGAAAACAAATGTGAACATAAAAAATATGATTATGTCCAAGAATCACAAAAGGAAGTATAACAAACAAATTATTCCAATCAAAATGAAAATTTCTCTTAAGTGAAAATTACATTTGATGAATTCTTTAGATCTAATTTTGACCCAAATGTATTTGAGCGACAAATATACTCTATGTTTACAAGAAGTTATTCATTAATTAAATAAAAAGAACTAAATTAATTTTAGCTGAAAATATTCATTAATTAAATAAAAAGAACTAAATTAATTTTAGCTGAAAATATCATTTTTGTAGGTGATAACCTATATGTTTTGTTTTTGTTATATTTGGAACTCTATATATTCGATCAACGTGATTTTTAATTTACCGAAAAGCTCAGTGAATTATCTACAATTTTCTTTTAGACTCAAGAGCAAAATGAAAAATGACCTTAAAGTTGATGATGTGATTATGATAAGTGGACTTAAGTTTTTTTGTTTTAATAATTTACATAAAATAAATAAATAAATAAATAATGAACTTATTCATGAGAAATGAGTGGTAACCAAGTGGAGTATAAAATGAGGTGTAGAAGCAATTTATTGGTGTAGAAGAAGTAACACTTGATTTATCTTGTTGAAGGTGACTCTTGAGTTTCTTGTGTTACTATTGTAACTACATTTTTATTTTTTTAAAAATGCAATTAATACAGCCATTAGACAAGACAATTAGTACAATAACTAAAAATTACTGTTAGTTTAGTGTGACTTTTGATTTTTATTTGTTATCAATATAAGACAATTTTTATTTTATTTTTTACATGGGGGATTGCATAATAAAACGGAGAAGAATTTTGATTAAAAAAAACACTATATTTAAAAGTATTTGAGAGATTATTTCTCTTTTTGGTTTTAGATTGGTTTATCCTTTTTGATCTTATCAAGAATTTAAATTTTCTTGTGGTGAATATTCCCCTAAAGTTTATCATTCATTTTCTCCGGAAACTTGGGTGTGACGTCTCCCCCATTTCCACCATTTCCATATTTTTAATTTTATCTTATTACAACTTTGATATTTTTTAATAATTCAAAATATATGTGTGTTGTCCATGATATCTACGTAGAATAACAAACCATGGATTTAGGTAAATGTACTACACACTTATAAATAAATAAAAAAATAAAGAAGGTGAAGAAATAAGTCAATAACAAATTCATGTGCACGTAGTTTTTTGATCCAATTGTTTCATTTTTATTTAAAAAAAATTAAAATGGAATTAATCAAGACTAGATGGCCCAAAGGGGTCAACGCATGACCGATCTCCTTCTCTCCTAATAATAAGATTGTCGAAAAGGAAAAGAGAAGAAAATGTGTAGCCCTTTCTTTCTCCAAATCCTAATTCGTTTCTTCCTCTGCACACAATGAACCCCACACATTTCCGAATCCCTTTTCCCTGCACTCTTTTTTGCACAGTAAACTCTAATTCACCACGATTTCTCCATCAAATTATTGTTTTAATCATTAACTTACCCCAAGCTATTGTGTCAACAATTATTTTAGATTCTAAAAGCAATTTCGTTGTGACAGAGTAGTATCAACCAGTTGTTTTAGTTTTTTCTTCTTTTTCTTTTTGGTATTACAGTTTCTTTCTCTTTTGTTAGAATGTTGATTATATGTCTAATTCCTTTGCAGTTTTGCCATGTACATGTTTGACAAATGCTAGGATGACAAGTTTTTGAATAGTCTGAATTTTTAATTGCTAAGCTCCTTAATATGATGTGTTTGCTTATATATATATAGAATTATCAAGTTTGAGTATAATTTGAATTTCATGTTTTCTTTCTGTTTTGAGTTTCTTAAGTAATGCTATGATTTTGGCGCTAATGTTAAGATTGGAAAAACGATTAGAAGCTACCTGTTTTTGCTTGAACCTAAAATTTTAAAGAGGATTATGAAAAAAACCAATTTAAAGTTGAGTTTGTCAAAAAATTGGTTGTCCGACAAAAATTGTGTTATTGAACCATAACTAAAAATTATAATCGATTTTAAATCAAAAAATAGATCTGGTTATGCATCTTAATTTATGTAATGGTTTTAAAATGGATATGATTTAATTTTTAGAAACATCCAACCATGCATAATCCTAGGTGGCACACACATCTAATAAGCCTAGGAAGAGAAGGAAACGTTAAGACTCATAAAACTAACGACACTCATACCTTTAATGGAAATTTATTGAAAATAATGATGACATTTATGAGAGCTAGTGTGTTGTGAATTGAAAAAATGAAGAAGTCCCCACATAGATATCACACACTAATAAAGTATATAAGGTGAAGGTATGGAACTTGGAGAGGGGCCCAAGGGGATACTCCAATTTTGTGAAGGAGAGAGAAATCCTAATCTTTGGTCTGACGTTGTTGCCCGGTCATAACTCAAGAGTCAAAACCTTAAATTTGGAGCGCGCGTTTGTACGAATGGAAGTGACTATGAAATCGTGGCTGCCCGTGAGTATCTACAAGTAGCATATATTCGTACAACGGCAATAGAAAAAATGACAAAAAACGAAATTGATGGTTGAAAATCTTGTTTTCTCGAATAGTTTGTGGAAAATAAAGAAGTAATATATCCATTACAAGGCTCTCAAAGGTAAGTTACATGGAAAGAAAAGAGAAAAAACATCATATTTGACATTTGTTAGGTATAAACACAATGCAATCAAATGGTTTTCAGAAACCATCTCCAGTTCGGTTCAAAATCCAATTCATATTGATTTTTTATTTATTTTTTCTTTCTAATTTTAAAGAATAACGGTTTTTATGGCCAAATCAGATCGAACTGGACCTTTGTTTCTCATTGAATCGATTGATCCCATCGATTGTATATAACTAAAGATCGACGGTTGAAAATGAGATGAGACTAGAGAGATATAAAAACGTAGGATTAGATTGATAAGATAATAAATGTTCGCACATGAATTGATCTTTTTTACTCAAAGTTTGCTTTTGCATTCTAGGCATGAATGACAATATAAGTCGCACTTTCGAATATCCATATCAATTTGTACATATTCAATATATTTATTATTTTTTAAATATTAAAAGTTATAATTTCTTTTCTATAAAAATATGATTTTAATATTTATTTGATTTAACTATTGTATAATAATAATTATAATAAATATGACTTTTAAATTTATTATTTTATATATGAATGGATGCGGGACGCGGGACGGAGAAACTCAAATGTTGTTGCAAACCGAAATGTAGATTTTAATTTAACATAAAAAAAAAAGGTGCTATATAAATTTTTTTCGATTAATCGAGTCTAAGAGTGAGAGAGACAAAATCCATCTCCGTCCCGTACTACTATGATACTTAATTTCAAGAATGATATTTTACAACTTTACGATAATAACTAGTGCGTTAGCACACATGGATGATTGAGAACAAGTAGTTCAAGTAATCTATAAGAAAGTTTTAAAAAAATTATGTAAAAATCTCATGTAGAGATTTATTTAGGTTCGTATATTAATGTGACTTCGTGGAAGTTACCCATGGCAAAAAAATAAAAAGTAGTTTACCTAGAGGAAAAGAAAAGTTATAATTACTCAAACTGGATATTGATGGAGTGATTAACACGCAAAGTTTACTAATTAAATCAAGAAAACATGTAGTTTACTAATTACCAACTGCAACCATAAATTTAAGTAACACTTTACCCCCTTTAGTTAAAATTATCAAAAGTGCATATTATCAAACACCTTATATGCATAATTTCTTTACTCCTGTAGTTAAATAAATTCAAAATGATTACATCATAGAGAAAAAAAAAAAAACAACAATAGTGAAGCATAATTAGAAAATTAGAATATAAAAGAAAGAGAACCCAAGGCTTGGTGGGAATAATGAAAGAAAAGAAAGAGAAGTGAACGAAAGAATTGAGTCCGGTAAGGAATAAGTGTTGCTTTGACTTAACTGCTTGAACCAGGTAGGCTGGGAGTCGATTACTTTGAGTTGTGGTATTGAGAAAGAACGGTCGAAGGAAATGGGGTTTTAGGGTTTATTTGAGTAAACTGAAAAAGAAAAAAAATTGACAGAACAAATATTCAAATGCATGACTACATAATTTTGTTTTTTAATTATTTATTTTTTTATAATTAATGGTTAAATATTTCACATTTTCTAAAAAAAATTAATTCTGCAAAAACTATTTTATATTTTTCTTTTTTTATTAATAAAGAAAATTAAATTATGTAATTAAAAAAATAATTAGCGACTGAAATTTTGCTCGCTAAAATTTTAGTTGTTATTTCAATATCTACTTTTTGTTAACGACCAATTTAGTGATGAAATAATATTTAGTTTCAAGGTTTAAAAATTTCAGTCTCTATTTCGATCGCTAGTGTAAAAGGCAAATTTTAAATTAGTGATAATTAGCGACTGAATTTTTTGTCGCTAAAATTTAGTTGTTATTTCAGTCTCTAAATTTCATTAGCGACCGATTTTGTGACGAAAAAATATTTAGTTCATAACTTCAAAATTACGGTCTTTATATCGGTCGCCAGTATGACTGAAAATATCTGATCTCTAAATCGGTCACTATAAGCGAAATTTCTAGTAATATTAATTACTCTTAAAATTTGAAGTAGAAATCACAATTTTTGTTGTTGTTGTTATCTATATGATTTAAAGACTGAAATTAAAAAATAGCATATGCATCAAACCACATCCATTAAGATTTGGCTTTTTTTAATGTATCACGATAAGGACCGATTTAAGATGTAGGGCAAGTGAGACCACCATCTTATACTTCAAATATCTTTATGCTTTAAATTTATATTTTTAAGATTATGTTTTTTAATCTTTATATTACAAATTTTATTATCTAATTCTGATACTAATTAATTCAATAAAAAATTATTTAATCATGTGAATATATTTAGTCTAATCTATATGATATAAAACACATAACTAGTTAGTCTGGCAATCGTATGACAGTTCTCAAAAGGTCACAGATAAATTCATTGCAAGCTTGCTTACCTCTTTCATCGTTCAAAGGTACATCACAGGTAGATATATCAATAGAGATAAGGGCGTGGACTGTGTGGTGTAGTCCCAATTATATAACTATATGCTTTCCAAATAATAATGTTGAACATGTGTGAAATGGATGAAAGTGATGACAAGAGAATTTTGACAGAATTTTTGTTCAAAAATGAATTGTAAAAGGAACTACCAATAAGCTTCTATTTATAAAGAAAGTACGATAATCAACTTAAGAAATATTTGAAATCAACAGTAAAAAATTTGCATGATACTTAATCGATTATGTTGTTGACATAATCATGACTTGATTTCAAGATGATACTCAATTTCATCTGATGGAAAATATATTGTGCGAATTGCATAATTGATTATGCCATCAAATAATTGATTATGGCAAATGGTGAAAGCCAATTCCTGTGATGCACTATTTGAGAAACAAACCCAAATTCAAAGCACAATTATAACAACATAAAATGTTAATTCACTTGATGCAAAAATCAAATCCCCATTTCAAAACTCAATGCCCTAGAAGCACATAATACAAATAATAAAAATTTCAGAACTCAAAATTTGAGAGTTTGATCTTCTTTTTTGTTGGATCTGTGTTGGTGACAATTGCGGCATGACTTTAATAGTGAAGTTATTGATGAAGATTATACGTAGCAAATTCCAAAGCGTGTTGTTACGCTAGCCTTTAGGTTCGATTAGCCTCCACCAATCGGATGCAAATGCGATAACCAGCGAATCCCCTTCAGGATACTTTGGAAACCTTGATATGATTTGCACTATCACACCAAGAATATCTTTCAATAGTATATGTTGACACCTAATTTTGTCCGCTATTTTATGATTTTTAATAAATATATATATATATAAAATAATAAAAAAAACTAATAATGATGAAGATAATAATAAAAATAAATTGTTAGATTTTTAGAAAATCATGGATTGTGTTTGGTTTCTATTTGACTCTAATTCATTTCCAGAAACTTTTACTATTTTCTAATTAAAAAAAATAAAAAATAAAAACAAACGTATTTAATTGAATTGAATTTGTGGTAATAAAAATTATTATAATGGTCATCATTTGAATGAAAAGAAACCATAAATAAATAAATCAATGGTATTAAAAATCAGTATAATGGTGGTTAATTGAATAGAAAAGAAACCGAAGAAATGAATCAATGATAATAAGAATCAGTATAATTGTGGCCAATTAAATGAAAAGAAACCGAAAGAAACAAATTATTCATTGGCAATTATTCTCTTGTCTTTTGTAATCTACACCCAAAAAGTCTATAAATAGTCTACCACAAGAGGACAATAAAGGGGGAATTGAGAGCAGAATTGAGGAGAATTCGGAGCACAATTGAGAGAAATTGGGAGCACAATTGAGAACACAAAAAAATAAAGAGAAGAGAGAATAATAGAGAGAAAAGAGAGAAGATTGGAACGAGCTACTAAAGAACATTTCTAGTGCGATAAACACTTATTTTTCTTTTTTCTTCGTGTCTATATTTTTTTTTATATTATTATTGTTATAGAGTTTTTTTTTTTTTTACTATTCTATGCACGTATGATATAAACAATTTATTTTTTTTTAGTTTCACGATCAAATTTTAGAATCAACTAATAAAAATCAATTTAATTGTTGTATAATCGTTTATTTAATTTCTTTATCAAATTCGTGATCTCTCATCTTTAGTGTGTTTTATTTCTTGTGCATTAGATCTTAAATTCTATTATTATTACCGCCATTGGTCCGCGCCACATATGCGTCGCCGACTCGCGGATCTGCTCTTGAATTTTCATCATTTATAATTTATAAAAATAAAAAAGTATTAAAAATGTTTTCTTTAAAATAAAACGATACACAAATCAGTATACAACACATCACTTATATTATTATTATTATTATTATTATTATTATTATTATTATTATTATTATTATTATTATCATTATTACTATTATTATCACCATTATGTTGTTAATTTATTTTGATATATATATAAAGTAAAAATTAATAATAAAATCGATCAACACATAAATATTTTCTACCCAAGAACTACGTGAGTTTTTATTTTCCCTATTGCACATGAGGATACGTAGGAGCAAGGTTTTTCCCTTGTCAAACCAAATTAATAAAAAAAACATTTTTCCTTCTTTCATTAATGTAAATAATTTTTTTTTGTTATTATTCTTTTTAGGGTAAAAATAAATAAATAAATAGTCTGTATATAATTAATTATAGTGTAACCATTTTAACGGACGTTGTAGGGTGGTAATACTTTCCCTACTCGTAATCGACTCTCGAATCCGAATTTTTTGGTTCAAAAATCTTTATTTTAGGTTTTATCCAATTTTTCCTTTAATAAAAATAAAATTGGTGGCGCATCTTTTTTCGCGGACAAACCGGACGCGACAGCTGGCGACTCTGCTGGGGACTTTTGAGAGTCAAGCCCAATTTAATTAATTGTATATAATTATTTATTATTTTATTTATATTACCCCTATAGTTTATTTGTTTTATTTATTTTCTTATATTGTGAATATAATTATATGTGTCTTGTTAATTTATTTGCATCGTAACAATTATTTTATTTTATTTTATTTTATTTATTTTTCTATACACTATCTTAACACGACTCACACACTTATGAGGGAGCTCTATACCCGGGCTGAGTGCAAACCTAAGATTAGTTAGAGACTGTGTAATGATAGTCTTCTGGATGTACATCCTGTTTGGTTGTCATGAAAGTCTCACCTAGAGTTGACCTTTTCTAGAATATTTCCATTTTAATAGTTTACCTATTAATTGGTTTAATATTTTAGAATTGAGTTGTGTGCTCTAGGAACCGATTTAGAACTATAGAGCCACCAATAGTAAAGGTTCACAATAAAAAACCATCAATTAAGAAAAGAACCATGTATGGCACATGTATATATGGAAAAAAAAAACTTACTCTAGCTATATCTCATTTTTATCATAATGCATTGCATAATCATGCATGTTTCATCTTTTATTTTATTTTACAACATGTTTTTCTTCTTCTCTTAATTTTTTAGAAAAAGTGATTGCATATTAGGAGATAATAAAATATTTCAATTAAATGCATAATCATTGCATTCACTTTCTTACATTCTCATAATATTTCCTTCAAAAAATAAAAATAAAAAAAATGGCAAAAAAAAAAAAAAAGAAAGAAAAAAAGTATCATGACACCCTTACCAAACATGTTCTTAGGATAAAATTATGGATGAATTGAAGCATACAAATGTTATTTGGATCAACTAAAAGACCATATGTCTATATCATGGATGAACATCAATATGTCTAACAAGATTATCTGAATCATGGATGAATACGTAGAATTCATGTTTACCCATTGATTTCATAAGTCCAATGTAAGACCCATGATTTTAAAGTATACCTTATGTATTTTAGTGTATTTTGGTATTGAACACGGAGGCTTTTTAGCCAAAGTTATTAATATTTTGGAGTTTATATGACCAAAAAGATATATTTTGATGCCGATTAGAATTACTCGTCGATGAATAAATTAAATTAACTACGGTGAATCCTTTACGGAGAATTTAATGCCTTATAGGTGAAATGGTAATTTTAATAAATATCTAGATATTTGAAGATATTTGTTAAAAGTAATTAATATATATATATATATATATATATATATATATATATATATATATATATATATATATATATATATATATGTTTGTGTGGAGGGAAAAGAGGAGGAAATAGAGAGAAGAGAAAATAGAAAAGAGGGAAAAAGAAAGAAAAGAAAAGGAAAGGAAGGAAAGGCAAAAGAAAGAAAACGTAACATTTTCCTCCTTCTTCCTTTGCCTCGCGCTCACCCTCCATCTCCCTTTTTCTCCTTCGTTGATTTTGCTTTCTTTTTTTTCTTTGGCTTCGAAAATAGAAACCCAAGGATTAGTGGGTAAGAAAGCAAGAATTTCTCAGCTTCACTCTTCCTCTTTGATTTGAAAACGAAGAAAAACGGTGTTAGGGATTTCAAAACCGTTAAACACAAACCTCCCCGTTTCATCTAGATCTAAGCTTTGTTTCGCGAAGAGATAGAAGGGAAAGTTGCTCACTACCACACTACAGTGCTAGGGAACCAACTTTGGAAGCGACGTTGCGAGCAGAGATTTTGCCGGATTTATTCGCGGTACCGTAATCGAACGTTAAAGCTAACGTGAAGGTAAGGGCTCCTTCCAAACTTCTAGTTTGCATTTAGGGACTTATCTGTGGTTGTGTGAAAAGGAATTTGTTAGGGTTGAAGGATTGATTTTGGGGGAAAATGAATCTAAGGCTTTATGGGTAAAATCTTAGAGTTAGGTTTTGGTTATATTGATGAATATTTCGTGGAAAATGAATTTAAACTCATTTATGTATGATTTTGAGTAAATGAAACTTGTTGTGTTTGAGTGGTGGATTGTGTTGATTTGTGTTCGTCGTATTTGACGTGTTCTTAATTAGTACTGATGAAATTTGATATGTGTATGGTTGGATTTTGTGGAGAAATGAATTGATATGTTTTGGGGTGTGGATCGTGGATTGAATTTGATAATATGTTTGAGTTTGTTTTGTGTGGAATTTGAAAACCATTAGAGTTAAACAAGTATTAAGAATGGTGAATCTCTTAATATTTCTGTTTACTTAATGTTTGTTTTGAAAATCGTTTAAGTTAAATGAGTATTAAGAATGGGGAATCTCTTAATGTCTTGTTTACTTAATGTTCATTTTGAAAATCGTTTAAGTTAAATGAGTATTAAGAATGAGGAATCTCTTAATGTCTTGTTTACTTAATGTTCGTTTTGGAAATCGTT
Organism: Cicer echinospermum; assembly: GCA_002896215.2. NCBI lineage: Eukaryota > Viridiplantae > Streptophyta > Magnoliopsida > Fabales > Fabaceae > Cicer > Cicer echinospermum. The sequence goes on from PGTU02000001.1 coordinate 32,515,063, forward strand.
TAAGTTAAAAGAGTATTAAGAATGGGGAATCTCTTAATATTTCTGTTTACTTAATGTTTGTTTTGAAAATCGTTTAAGTTAAACGAGTATTAAGAATGGGGAATCTCTTAATGTCTTGTTTACTTAATGTTCGTTTTGAAAATCGTTTAAGTTAAATGAGTATTAAGAATGGGGAATCTCTTAATGTCTTGTTTACTTAATGTTCGTTTTGGAAATCGTTTAAGTTAAAAGAGTATTAAGAATGTGGAATCTCTTAATATTTCTGTTTACTTAATGTTTGTTGTGAAAATCGTTTAAGTCAAAAGAGTATTAAGAATGGGGAATCTCTTAATATTTATGTTTGTTTAATGTTTGTTGTGAAAATCGTTTAAGTCAAATGAGTATTAAAAATGGGGAATCTTTTAATATCTGCATTTGCTTAACGATTGTTGTGGGTGGAGTCAGTATATGCTCATGCATTTTCATTCTTTTTGTAAATCGTGCAGACCCGTGATAGGTGGCACCTTGATAAATAGTACTTTGGCATGTGATAGGCGGTACATTTATGATTTACGTTTTTGTAAACCGTGCAGACCCGTGATAGGTGGCACCTCGATAAACGGTACGTGCCCGTGATAGGCAGTACGTTTATGGTTTTCGCTTTTTTGTAAATTGTGCAGACCCGTGATAGGTGGCACCTTGGTAAATAGTACTTTGGCCTGTGATAGGCGGTACATTTACAATTTACGTTCTTTTTAGTAAACCGTGCAGACCCGTGATAGGTGGCACCTCGGTAAACGATACGGGCCCGTGATAGGCAGTACGTTTATGGTTTACGCTTTTTAGTAAATCGTGCAGACCCGTGATAGGTGGCACCTCGATAATTGATACTTTGGCCTGCATAGGCGGTACAATTATGATTTACGGCCATTCGAGGAGGGTTTTGGTTTGGAATTCCGAGTCCATGCATTTTGGCATATACGCATCGCATTAGGGTGCTTGGCACACGAGTCGTGTTTGAATCAAGTTATGATTGAGTGTTATGTATTGATTTTGTGTGTAAGTGTGACTGATTGTAAACTATTTCGAAACTCAAGTTGTCGTGGTAATTGTGTTGGAATTGCTAAGTGTTATGTATTGATTATCGTGTGTAAGTGTGATGGATTGTAAAACTATTTAGAAACCCAATTTGTCGTGGTGATTGTGTGGGAATTTCTAAGTGTTAAGATTTGGAGTTGTGTATGAATGTGATTGAATTAGTTTATGTATTTTTGGAAGGATAAGCAGGGAAATCGATTTCCCAATCGATTTGGGAAGTTACAGGGGCTCAACTATTTATAAAATCGATTTCCCAATCGATTTGGCCATGCAGGAATTCAGCAAAACTGACAACAATCGATTTGGAAATCGATTGGCATTAAGTCAGGGGCTGAGCTATGCTGTCAATTGATTGCCCAATCGATTGAATTAAGCCCAGAGTTCAAATTTCACTAAAAACCTTCAGGAAATCGATTTGGAAATCGATTGGCTTAGTAGAAATTCTTATTTTGAGTTAGATAACAGATTGCTCAATTGATTTATCAATGTCTTGGTTAGTTATGTATTACTTGTTGAATTGAGAACCTTATTTTGATTTCATTTTTATTTGGCAAGTGTTACATGAACTTTTAGCATATGGAAAATCCTTTTAAGGTGCATGCTTAGTTGAAAGGTTATTTTGTGCATTTAAAAACTTAAATGTTATGTGTTAACTGTTAATTTCGGTTGGTGACCCTTTACAACTATTGTGGAAATCTGGGCTTTGCCCTCAGATGAGAGCCAGGACGATCCTACCGGTTCGTACCCTACAGATGGGAATGTAGATGGGAATGCTTGAATGGAGCTATGTTAGGAGGATCTCACGGGGCGCGTGGAGATCACTCAGGGTGTATAGCTATAGTTTTTTTGAAGAATGATCAGATTAGGGTGACATAGAGGGAACATATGTTTTTTGGATTACGTTATTTTGAACTGGAAAATTGTACCTTTACTAATATTGTCAGTATGACATGTTATTTTCGATGGGTTACATGTACCACTTTTTGATGTGTAAATACTTTGGATTCATATTTTGAGAAACCTTTCCGCTGCTTGTAAATTATAATGACTCAATTATTTATCCAAAGGTATTTCCTTATTTGTTTTCTCTGTTTTATTTTAATTTCTTTAAAAAAAAATACATCATCGCTTTGAACATGATACTAATGAGATTCGTCTTCATCCTCCACCCCCTACTTCTAAGTCATGGACATACTTTTTTGACTTTTCACCACATGTGAACCTGTAGAAGTTTGGTTGTCTATGTTGATCTTTCATCATTATCGCTTACTACTTTAATGTCATGAAAAAAAAAAGTTCACCAATCTAAAGAAAAATATCAAATCTTGTATGAACCTTTAAGGACAATTGAAAAAACCTCGACTAAACATTATGTTGAAGACATTGATGATATTGCATATATGTAATGAGTTTATCCAAGGGGCAAAGTCGACAATGAAGATATTATCAATTTCTCTTGTGAATTTTAATTCTGAAGCTCCAATAATATTGCTAAGTATAAAGTCTTACAATACTTTATTATATTGACACACTTTTGTTTCCTTAATATTATGAATATCACTAAATGCATTTTGTTGTATCATCCTTTCTACCCCTCATATATTTAACCATTTATTACCCAACATTATATGTCTTTCTCTTATTCTAACCATGTACCATACATATTTGTAAGTAGTTCATTCATAAATAAGTTTGCTAAGATTTCATTACATAATTTCAGTCATGCTATTAATTCCACTAAAGGGGATGAGAACAATAAAAATAAAATCCCTTATTTGGATGGACCTCAATATGTTGGGACATGCAATTAACGTCATGTTAATCCCCTAGAGATGTCGTTTTATCTTTATCATTATCTAATTGTACTTTGGATATACCAATCACTTGGAGGAATTTGAAGTTTTTACCATGACTATTCTAGTTGCCTACAAATCAAAAGTGAAATGTTGAAAGCATATTGGGATTTGACCTAATCATCAACCAGTTGAATCAAAAATGTAAAATTTGGGATAAGAAGATGATCATTTATATGTACATATTAGACAAATGTCCAAAAGTTGAAGTCATTTTCCATCATGTCCTTCCCCTCAACAATATAATCACTAGCTGACGTTCTAGCTGTTTTATTTTCAACGTTAAAAGTAAGTCATGATGAAGAATAGTCACTCACAAGAATGAAAGTCACGACCATCTTGCTGACTATCAAATGTAGAAGAAAGCTAGAGAGAAAAATTCTCATACCAAATATTATCTCGTAACAGTGGGACACCCTCCTTGAGAATCAGACTATAATTGGGGCACCCTTTTATTCTTATTATATAGAATAAAGGCAGTGCGACTCGTTCAAACAAAAAAACTTTTTATCAAGAGTAATGATCTGTGTTGACCAACAGAATTCAAGTCAAGAAAAATGTTGACTGCCTCATATCAAGGACAATCATTTCAAAATATCTTAAAAGAAGAACATATGAACTTCAGAGCTTCAAAAGAAAGAATTAGCACTCAAGAAGATTTCACATATTTAAAAGGACTAGCACATAAGTGGACTCCGAACTATATGAGCCCCAATACCAATACATTCAAGTTTTGCTATGATCTACACCAATATGGATCAAGAAGACTTATCACTACTTTCACATATTGATGCTTCAAAAAGTATTACATCTAAATGAAGACCCGCTAGGTTGAAAATCCAAAAGGATGACCTAGGCAAAAATTAGGGTATAAAAAAACATAAATACCGCTAGGTTGAAAACTTGAAAGGGAGACCTAGGAAAAAATTAGGGTACAAAAAATAATAATAAATACCTGCTAGTTGAAAACCTGAAAGGGCGACCTAGGCAAAATTTGGGTACAAAAATAAGTAAAAACCAACGAGGCAGAAAATCCAAAAGGACAACCTGGGAAACGTGAGGATATAAAGTCGAATAAAGATCTGTTAGGTCAAAAACAAGAAGGGGCAACCTAGGTGAAAATGAATGAAGACCTTTTAGGTCAAAAACCCTGAAGGGCTACCTAGTTAAAAATTAGGGCCACAAAAAAAATGGAATGAAGAAGTTATAAAGGAAAATGTGCAAATAAAATGGCTTACACAGATCGAAGTCGAATCAATATATTCTGAAAGGTTGTGAAGATAAATTGAGGCAAATCATATCCTTCAAAGTGGGCAATAACGCTATTGAAATTATTGAATGATTTATTAGCACACTTCTTTTATGAAAAACTACTAACAAATTGGGTCATTTACCCATATGAGATCACCTTATCTTCTTATCTTTCTATGAATTCTTTTTTTTTTGTACCATAGATTTTTTTCATTAAATATCATTATCTGAACCTTCCTTCACTACTTTCTTGTGTTATAAATCTTTTTTGTCACAATGAATTTTTATGATAATCATATGTTGGGCGCAAAATATGTGAATGTCAAGAGTCCAAAACTAGTATGGCGTCTTTACATGTAAGGCAGGGGCAACTAAAGATCAAGTCGGTGATGTAATAAAAAATCTCTTTAAAGATCAAAAGGAAAATCACCACCATTTATTTGAAGTGATGCACATTTTTCATCCATGAATTAAGGATCATTTATTTGAAAAAAAGTTGAATGAAAAAAAAAGATGAAAATGAAGGAAAATGTTCATTCATTAAATGCATTCATGACATTTCATATTTAGTGGTTAAATTTAAAGTTGAGACACTAACCCACACCCTATTATTTAAGAGACGAGACATTGACCCGCATCCTCTGATTTAAGAGCTGGGATGACTGACCTTCAGCATATAATTTAAGAACTAAGCGCCCCCACAAAAATTTGATTAATATATTTGCTGATGAATTCTGAGTCCCACAGGAAGCTATCACTGAAAATACTAAATGAAGCCCACGTCACTCAAGATATCACTTTTGACAAATTTGGAGGCATTGTAAATAACATTGCTACTAACAGTCATCTAACCTTCATAGATGACGAACTACCTGTCGAAGAGAGACCATAACAAAGCGTTGCACGTATCAGTAATGTGCCTCAATCATATGATATCAAGAGTCCTTGTTAAAGCTTTCGATGGGAGTCGTAGAGAAATGATGGCATAAATTGAACTCCCAATGCAAATACGTCCGGTCACTTTTGAAATCATGTTTCATTTGATGGATATCATACTCGCCTATAGCTGCTTATTGAGGAGACCATGGATCCATTTTACCGGTGTGGTGCCATCAACCATACATCAAAAGCTAAAGCATATGGTATATGACCAGCTGATAATCGTGTCAGAAGAGGAAGACTCGTTGATGAGTAAGTTTTCCACCACACTGTACGTTGAGATAATAGAGTAAGCTCTGGAGACCTCCTTCCAAACACTAAAAATCATGGGCACCGCTTATATCGAAACGACAAAATAAAACCACATTTATTAAACACAACTATTATGGTTGTTAGATTCATGTTAAGCAGAGGGCATCATCCATGACACGGTTTGGGGAAGAATGAAGAACTTCTCAAAGGACTGATAAAACTTCCTGACAATAGAGATAAATGGGTATAGATTACGAACTAACCAAAAGTTGACAAGCAAAGATTGGCTAAAAAAAAAGGTTAGCTCGGATTTTAAAATTGATACCCTAGAACCAAAATGATTCCCATATGTGACATTCAACCTAGTTTCCAAAATGCATGAAAGACAAACAAGACTCATATTGCAATAGCTGGAGATGATCTTTCGATTGGTGATGCTAATTGGGTTCGTCCATGTGATGAAAAAACAAAAATCAAGAATGGGGAGATAATCAAGTTGCCTATAGTATTCAATGCAATTCCCATATTTGAGAATAATCCATTAACAAATGATTCTACTAAAATCCCGCCACATAACTTTGACCATCTTACTAATCTGGCCATAAAAGATAATGAAGAAGATTTTTAATTTCCCATAAAATTGTTAAAATCGGTAAAATAAGATGCTAAGGGAATTATGCCCCATAAGGATCCAATAAAAGTGATTAGTCTAGGAGAAAAAGAAAATAGAAAGGAAGTTAAAGTCGACACTATCTTAAAGAAATAAGTATATCATGAACTAATCCAACTCCTACAGGAATACAAAGATATTTTTATCTTATCATATCGGGATATGTATGGATTGGATACTAGCATAATGGAGCATAAATTTCCCTTAAAACCCTATTTTTCTTTGGTCAAACAAGGATGAAGGTGAATAAAGCCCGATATGTCATTAAAAATAAGGGAAGAGGTAAAAAAAAAAAACAATTTGACGATGGATTCCTCGATGTGGCAAATTATCCCCAATGGATAGCCAATATTGTACTAGTGCTGAAAAGGAAGGCAAAGTTCGAATGTGTGTCGACTATAGGGATCTTAACAAAGCTAGTCCTAAAGATGATTTGCCGTTACCTCACATCGATATTTTGGATGACAATATGGCTCACCATTCACTTTTTCTCCTTTATGGATGGTTGCTCAGGATACAATAAAATCATGATGGCAACCGAAGATATGGAAAAAAAAACTTTCATCACCCCTTAAGAAACATTGTGTTACAAAGTAATTCCTTTTGGTCTAAAGAATGTTGGGGAAACCTACCAAAGAGCTATGGTAACTCTATTCCATGACATGATGCATAAGGAGATAGAAGTTTATGTAGATGACATGATTGCTAAGTCACAAACAGAAGAAAAATATGTGATTGATCTAAAGAAACTCTTTGAAAGATTCAAAAAGTTCAAGCTAAAATTTTACCCCTTCAAATGCACTTTAGGCGTACAGTCGGGTAAATTGTTAGAATTTGTGGTTAGTCAGAAAAGAATAGAGGTCGACCCCGATAATGTTCGAGCCATTTTTGAAATACCTCCCCAAAGTATAGAGAGAGAGGTTCGTGGTTTTCTTGGAAGACGCAATTATATTTCAAGATTTATATCACAACTAACTCCCACTTGTGAATTGACCTTTAAACTTTTACGGAAAAAATCAAACAGTTGTGTGAAGCGAATAATGTAACATAAAAACTTAAAGAACAAGTTATTTAGAAAATGGTTATAACATACAAAGATTGACATGAGATGTTGTCGTTTGCACTACACGAGTATCACGCTTTGATACACACTTCAACTGGGGCAACCCCTTTTTTCTTAGTATATGGGATGGAGGTTGTGCTACCCATTGAAGTAGAAATCTCCTTGATAAGAGTATCAATGGAAGCCAACTAGAAGAGTCATAATGGGTACAAACCCGTTTCAATCAATTGAATTTAATTGAAGACAAAAGGTTGGCGGCCTTATGCCATTGACAATTATATCAGAAAAGACTGAAAAGAGCGTACGAGAAAAAAATACGAGAAGGAGACTTGGTGCTAGAAAAGATCTTACCAATTAAAAAGGATTATCATGGGAAATGGGTCCCTAACTATAAGGTCCCATGCATCGTGTAAGAAAACATTCTCATGTGGAGCTTTGATCCTCACGAATATGGATGAAAAAGATTTTGCCCTCCCTGTAAACTCGTACGCCGTAAAAAAATATCATGAATAATAATGAATACCCACTAGGTTGAAAAGCTGAATGAGGCAACCTAGGCAAAAATTAGGGTACAAAAAAATAATAATGAATACCCGCTAGATTGAAAACCTGAAAAGGCGACCTAGACAAAATTTAGGGTATATATATATAGCCGCTAAGTTGAAAACCTGAAAGGGCGACATTGGCAAAAATTAGGGTACACAAAAAATATTTGCTGGATTGAAAACCCGAAAGAGCGACATGAGAGAAGAAGAAAAACAACAACAAAAAATAAAAAATAAAAACTATATAGTCGTAAGGATAGGATCAACAATATGGATCAAACTATGGCATGAGAAGTATTGGAAAGTAAAACATATATCATACCTCGATATAATGAATTGCAATAAAATTAGATGTAGTATAGGCTGTTTACAGTACAAGACAGACAACAACATGAGATCCAACTTAACATCACAATATTAATTCTTCTTCTTCAAAGAAAATAGAAAGAACGAAAGAAAAAGAAAAAATAGAAGAGGACAAAAAACAGATCAAAGATATCAAATTCAAGAAAAAATATAAGTGTTTTTTCTCATTCAAGATTTGAATGATCGTGTCCAATAAAAATATTAATAAAAAAACAACATATTCATTCATTCATTTATCGATTCATGACATTTTATAAATTTAAAGCCGAGAAAACGACCCGCATCTTGAAGCTGGGAAAACGACTCGCACCAGAAGCCGAGAAAACGACACGCATGTTGAAGGTGGGAAAATGACTCGCACCCCGAAGCCGAGAAAATGACCCGCATCTTGAAGCCGGGAAAACGACTCACACCCGAAGTCGAGAAAACGACCTTCATGTTGAAGCCGGGAAAACGACTCACACCCCAAAGCCGAGAAAATGACCCGCATGTTGAAGTCGGGAAAACGACTCGCACCCCGAAGCTGAGAAAACGACCCGCATGTTGAAGTCGGGAAAAACACTCACACCCCGAACCCGAGAAAACGACCCGCATCTTGAAGCCGGGAAAACGACTCGCACCCGAAGCCGAAAAAACGACCTGCATGTTGAATCCGGGAAAACGACTCGCACCCGAAGCCGAAAAAACAACCTGCATGTTGAATCCGGGAAAACGACTCACACCCCGAACCCGAGAAAAACGACCCGCATCTTGAAGCCGGGAAAACGACTCGCACCCCGAAGCCAAGAAAACGACCCGCATCTTGAAGCCGGGAAAACGACTCGCACCCCGAAGCCAAGAAAATGACCCGCATGTTGAAGCCGGGAAAACGACTCGCACCCCGAAGCCGAGAAAATGACCCGCATGTTGATGGCGGGAAAACGACTCGCACCCGAAGCCGAGAAAACGATTCGCATGTTGAAACTGGGAAAACGACTTGCACCCGAAGCCGAGAAAACGACCCGCATCTTGAAGCCGGGAAAACGACCCGCATGTTGTAGGTGGGAAAATAACTCGCACCCCGAAGCCCAGAAAACGACCCGCATGTTGAAGCCGGGAAAACGACTCGCACCCGAAGCCGAGAAAACGACCTGCATGTTGAAGCCGGGAAAACGACTCGCAACCTGAAGCCGAGAAAACGACCCGCTTGTTGAAGCCGGGAAAACGACTCGCACCTGAAGCCGAGAAAATGACCTGCATGTTGAAGCCGGGAAAACTACTCGCACCCTGAAGCCGAGAAAACGACCCGCATGTTGAAGCCGGGAAAATGACTCGCACCCAAAGCCGAGAAAACGACCCGCATGTTGAAGCCGGGAAAACGACTCGCACCCGAAGCCGAGAAAACGACCTGCATGTTGAAGCCGGGAAAACGACTCGCAGTGAAACTGAGAAAACGATTTGCATCAAAAGTTGAGAAAACGATTAGTATCTTGAAATTGGGTAAAAGACTTACCAAAATTATATTCAGACAAAATAAGAGTTGTCATCTTTACTTATCACTTACTTTGATTCTCAAAGTAAATTCTAAGTAAAGAGGGGCAGCTGTTGACACTTAATTTTGTCCGCTACTTTATGATTTTTAATAAATATATATATAAAAAATAAAAATAAAAACTAATAATGGTGAAAATAATAATAAAAATAAATTGTTTAGATTTTTAGAAAATCATGGGTTGTGTTTGGTTTCTATTTGATTCTGATTCCTTTCCAGAAAACTTTTACTATTTTCGAATTAAAAAAATAAAAAATAAAAACAAACGTATTTAATTGAGTTGAATTTATGGTAATAAAAATTATTATAATGGTCATCATTTGAATGAAAAGAAACCATAAAGAAATAAATCAATGGTATTAAAAATCATTATAATGGTGGTCAATTGAATAGAAAAGAAACCGAATAAATGAATCAATGATAATAAGAATCAGTATAATTGTGGCCAATTAAATGAAAAAGAAATCGAAAGAAACAGATTAATGGTAATTCATTGGCAATTATTCTCTTGTGTTTTGTAATCTACACCCAAAAAGTCTATAAATAGTCTACCACAAGAGGACAATAAAGGGGGAATTGAGAGCAGAATTGAGGAGAATTCGGAGCACAATTGAGAAAAATTGGGAGCACAATTGAGAGCAAAAAAAAAATAATAAGAGAAGAGAGAATAATAGAGAGAAAAGAGAGAAGAAAGATTGGAACGAGCTATTAAAGAACATTTCCAGTGCGGTAAACACTTATTTTTCTTTTTTCTTCGTGTCTATATTTTTTTTACATTATTATTGTTATAGAGTTTTTTTTTTTTTTTTTTTTACTTTTCTATGCACATGTGATATAAACAATTTTTTTTTTTTTGGTTTCACGATCATGTTTTTAGAATCAACTAATAAAAATCAATTTAATTGCACCTGAGGATACGTAGGAGCAAGATTTTTCCCTTGTCAAACAAATTATACATTTTTCCTTCTTTTATTAATGTAAATAATTTCTTTTTTTTTGTTATTATTCTTTTTGGGGTAAAAATAAATAAATAAATAGTTTGTATATAATTAATTATAGTGTAACCGTTTTAAAGGACGTTGTAGGGTGGTAATACTTTCCCTACTCGTAATCGACTCCCGAATCCGAATTTTTTGGTTCAAAAATAATTATTTTAGGTTTTATCCAATTTTTCCTTTAATAAAAATAAAATTGGTGGCGACTCTTTTTCGCGGACAAACCGAACGCGACAGTATGTTACAAAATAATGTTACCTATTCTTTTCTCGTGTATTAGAAAAGAATAAGTTGACTTAGTATATGAGAATGAGTGAAAGAAAATGGATGACAATTACTTGAATTCGTTATTTGCATTCTATCCAAAGTGACCTTATTTATAGAAAAAATAATGTCACTTGGGAAAGAGTTGCAATTCTTTTTCTGCCACTGTTTTAACGTTGCTTCTGTTCGAGTGAGGATCCGGGTTCGAATCGTTGCTATGCCTCTTCTATTTTAATAAAAACAATCGCGTCTTTTCAAGGCAGAAATTATTTAAAAAAATAAGGAAGAAGCGAGGTTTGATCTCGTGACTTTATGTTTCTACACAATGAACACAACCACTAAACCAACAACAATTTCATGTTAATTATCACGAATTATACATACATATATTATCCAATATTTTGGAAATATCTCACAATACCCCACCATTTTTAAAATATACTTAGTCCCATAATTTTGGAAATATCATGGTTTCATATAATGGTATCTTACGATTTGAACCACTACTTAGTAAGCTTTGGGTTCCACTTATCCCGAATAGATTGGTAGACAAGCTTTGAACCAGTTATTCATTAGAACAAGTGTACATAACTTACACATGAAATCTCGGTACTATCGAAAGAATTATAAAGATGACACATTTGTTAAGGCCTTGTGTCATGTACCCTTTTCATGAGAATTTAAGAGTCAAACCTTTTAACTCTTCGAAGCGGCCTTACTTCATCCTCACATAGGTAGACTATATCAGAAATACACCAATAATTTGTATTTCAGCAAATTTATGCTATATGTTATTAAGAGTAAAACTCAACCTTCCAACTTTATACTTATGGTCCAAGTACTTTCAACCTTTGGGATGTATCTATATTCAAGTGCTTGCAATCATTCTAATAGTGTACTTTTATCATTGAACTCAAGACTTGATGTTACTCAAGTGTGAGTCGATTTTCCACCATTGATGATTAATTAGATATGGGCTTGGGTCCCATCCCCAATGATGTCTTCAACACCATGTCCCTTGTCAGACCTTTCGTCAAAGGATCTGTAAGATTCTTTTCTGTTCTTATAAATACTATGGATATTATTCCATTTAAAATTAAATCCTTTACATAGCTATGTCTTAGACCAATATGTCTAGATTTTCCATTATATACTTGGCTATATGCTTTGGATAGTGTGGATTGACTATCGCAATGTATGGATACTGGTGCCATTGGCTTTGGCCAAATTGGTATCTCATACAACAAATTTCTTAGCCATTCTGTCTCTTTACTGCCTGCAGCTAAGGCAATGAACTCTGCAGCCATGGTGGAGTCGACAATGCAAGTTTGTTTTTTTGATCCCCAAGAAACTGCATGTAACACCCCGTTTTTCAAAGCGAGGGTATATTTTTTTTTAAAAGGAATTAAAATAAAACAGAGAATTAAATCAAGAAATGCCTTTGGATAAATAATTGAGTCATTATAATTTACAAACAGCGGAAGAGTTTCTCCAATTATAAATCCAAAACATTTACACAACAACAAATGGTACATGGAACCCATTCAAGTAAAAAGTCAAACTGACAATATTAGTATAAGTACAGTTTTCCAAACTAAAAATACTCCAATCCAAAAAGAAGGACACCTAGTTCCTATACATCGTCCTAATCTGATCATCCTACCAAAAAGCTATACACCCTGAGTATCTCCACGCACCCCGTGAGATCCTCCTAATGTAACTGCAATCACGCGTTCCCATCTCCATTCCCGTCCGTAGGGTACGAACCGGTAGGATCGTCCTGACTCTCATCTGAGGGCAAAGCCCAGATTTCCACAATAATTGTAAAGGGTCACCAACCGAAATTAACAGATAACACATAACATTTAAGTTTTAAATGCACAAAATAACCTTTCAACTAAGCATGCACCTTAAAAGGATTTTCCATATGCTAAAGGTTCATATAATGCTTGTCAATTAACAATGAACTCAAAATGAAGTTCTCAAACCATCAAGTAATACATAACTGACCAAAGCATTGATAAATCAATTGAGAAATCGATTATCTAACTCAAAATAAGGACTTTTGCTGAGCCAATCGATTGCCAAATCGATTTGGTCAGTTCTGCTGAGTTTTTGCATGACCAAATCGATTTCTAAGTCGATTTTGTCAGTTCTGATGAGTCCCTGTGTTGCCAAATCGATTTCCAAATCGATTTTGGCAGTTTTGCTGAGTTCCTGCCTCTCTGCCAATCGATTTCCAAATCGATTTCTTAAAAGATTTTGAAAGATATATTTATACAATCGATTGGCAAATCGATTAGGTTAAAATAGTGAACTTCCTGCAACTCATCCAATCGATTGGGAAGTCGATTTCCCTGATCGTTTTTTCAAAAATTCATGCATTTACTCAAGTCATTCCTAATCAAATTCATATCTTAACCCTTAGCAAGTACTACGCGATTACCACAGCAATTTGGGATCTCGATAACCATCATACTTACACACAATAATCAACACATAACACTTAGCATTTTCAACGCGATTACCACGATAAATCAAAATTCAAATCAAATACGACTCGCGTGCCAAGCACCCTAATGCAATGCGTATATGCAAAAATGCATGGACTCGGAATTCCAAACCAAAACCCTCCTCGAAGGGCCGTAAATCATAATTGTACCGCCTATCGCAGGCCAAAGTACCAATTACCGAGGTGCCACCTACCACGGGTCAGCACGATTTACTAAAATGCGTAAATCATAAACGTACCACCTATCATGGGTCAGTACAGTTTACCGAGGTGTCACCTATCACGGGTCAACACGATTTACTAAAAGAAAAAGCGGGAATCGTAAACGTACCGCCTATCACAGACCAGTACTGTTTACCTAGGTGCCACCTATCACGGGTCAGCACAATTCACCAAAAACGTAAATCGTAAATGTACCACCTATCACGGGTCAGTACAGTTTACCAAGGTGTCACCTATCACGGGTCAACACGATTTACCAAAAAGTAAATCGTAAACGTACCACCTATCACGGGTCAGTACAGTTTACCAAGGTGTCACCTATCACGGGTCGACACAATTACCAAATGAAATGCATGAGCATACACAGACCCCATTCACAACAATCGTTAAGCAAATGCAGATATTAAAAGATTCCCCATTTTTAATACCCATTTAACTTAAACGACTTTCAAACAACATTAAATAAATAAGTAATTAAGAGATTCCCCGTTCTTAATACCGATTTATCTTAATGATTTTCAAAACAAAACGTTAAGTAAACAGTCATATTAAGAGATTCCCCATTTTTAATACTCGTTTACTCTAATGGTTTTTCAATTCCACAGAAACAAACTCAATCATACTCTCACATTCAAACCATAATTCACAACAACCACACCAATTAACAAACATCAAGTATGGACACGCCAAATACAACGAACACAAATCAAGCAAACATAACACCAGATACATCAAATTTCATTTACTCATAATCATGCGCAATGACATTCAAATTCATTTACCACGAAACATTCATCATTATAAACAAAACCTAACTCTAAGGTTTTACCCATAACGCACTAGTTTCGTTTTTCCCCAAATCGATACATTTAACCCTAACAAATTCCTTCCCACACAACCACAGATAAGTCCCTAATGCAAACTAGAAGTTTGGAAGGAGCCCTTACCTCAACGTTAGCTTTAACGTGCGTTTCCGGTACCGCGAGTAATTCCGGTAAAATCTCTGCTCGCAACGCCGCTTCCCAATTAGTTCACTAGCACCGTAGCGTGGTGGTGAGCAACTTTCCCTTCTATCTCTTCGAGAAATGAAGCTTGGATCTAGAAGAAACGGAGGGGTTTGTGTTTGGATCTCAAAAACCGTTTTTCTTCGTTTTCGAATCAAAGAGGAAGAGTGGAGTTGCAAAAACCTTGATCTAACTCTCACCCATCCTTGGGTTACTAGTTTTGAAGAAAGGAAAGCGACGAAAACGAAAATGGGAGAAAGGAGGAAAATTGGCCGCGGACAGAGGAAGGAGACGATGGAAAAATGGTTTTTCTTTCCTTTCTTTTTCTTTCCTTTGTTTTTCCTTTATTCCTTTTTCCTTCCTTCCTTTTATACTATTTTCTTTTCCTTTTCCTTCCTTCTAGTTTTCCTTTCTTTTTCCCTCCAAACAAACATATATAAATATAATAAATATAACTTAACAAATATCTCAAAATCTAGATATTTGTTAAATTACCGTTTCACCCGAAACGCATTAAATTCTCTGTAAAGGATTCATCGCAGTTAAATTCAATTTATTTATCGACGAGAAATTTTAATTGGCATCAAAATATCTTTTTGATTATAAAACTCCAAAATATTATTAACTTTGGCTTAAAAGCCTCCGAGCCAAAATCCAAAATACACCAAAAATACATCAATGGTACTTTAAAATTATGGGTCTTACACTGCACCTCCACCAAGGTTGAAGATCCATCCACTTGTGGAAGCATGATCCTCAACATAAGTTACCTAAGTGGCATCTGTATATCCTTCCAAAACTGAAGGATATCCACTATAGACTAAACTATAGTAAATTGTTCCTTTCAAATATTTTAATACTCTATTAACAGCCTACCAATGTTCTTTACTTGGATTGCTAGTATACCGACTTAATCTACCTACAACATACGCTATATCAGGTCTAGTACAGGTCATGGAATACATCAAGCATCGGATTACCTTTGAATAATCTAGTTGTGCCACAGGGCATCCTTTATGTGGTTGTAAACTAACATTTTGATCAAATGGGGTAGTAACAGGTTTGCAATCAAATTGATCAAATTTCTTTAGCACTTTATCAATATAATGAGATTGAGATAAACCAATATTTACTCCATCTCTAATGATTTTAATTCCTAAAATCACATCTGCTTCACCTAAATCTTTCATATCAAAATTTTTTGATAAGAAAGTTTTAGTTTTTTCTACCTCATCTAAATTGGTGCCAAAGATTAACATATCATCCACATATAAATAAATCATAACACTATTTCCACTATGAAATTTACTATAAATACACTTGTCAGATTCATTTATTTTGTATCCATTAGAAAGCAAAATTTTATCAAACTTTTGGTGCCGTTGTTTGAGTGCTTGTTTTATCCCGTATAAGGATTTAATCAATTTACACACTTTATGTTCTTGCCCTTTGATAACAAATCCTTCAGGTTGTTTCATATACACCTCTTCATCTAACTCTCTATTTAGGAAATCAGTTTTAACATCCATTTGATGGATTACAAACTTATAGATAGAAGCTAGTGCCAAAAGCACTCTTATGGATGCGATTCTTGCAACAGGTGCATAAGTATCAAAGTAGTTGATACCCTTTTTTTGTGTAAACCCTTTGGCAGGAAGTCTAGCTTTGATTTTATCAATGGTACCATCAACTTTCATTTTCTTCTTAAAAATCCATTTACAACCTGTTGGTTTGGATCCAGGTGGGAGGTCTATCAATTTCCAAGTTTTATTCCCCATGATTGAGTCCATTTCCTCTTGGATGGCTTCTTTCCAAAAGGAAGAGTCTTGAGACTTTATTGCCTCTTCATATATGTCTAGGTCACTTTCTAAATTTTAGCGTATTGGTCCATAACTATTATTGGAATCATTTGTACCTTCTACAAGGGACATAAAGAAGTCTAGGCCATAATCTTTTTCTTTTCTGGCTCTTTTACTTCTTCTGGGTTCTGAACATGTCAAAGTATCATTATTAGATAAATTTTTTCTAGGCTTTGTACACTAGAACATGAAGTTTCCTTGGGATGTGGAATTGAGTTAAATCTATTTTCTTGAAAAATTGCATCTCTTGACTCAATCACTGTGTTAGATTCAACAACCATGAATCTATAGGCCTTGCTATTTTCAGCATACCCCATAAATACACTTTCAATTCCTCTTTCTCCCAATTTCTTTCTTTTTGGTCCAGGAACCTTAACAATTGCTCTACATCCCCAAACTTTCATATAGTTAAGATTGGGTTTTCTTTTCTTCCAGAGTTCATATGGGGTTATCTTGTTCCTTTTATTGGGAACTCTGTTTAGCAAATAACATACAGTTAGCATGGCTTCACCCCAATAACCTTTAGATAAACCAGAATAGGATAACATGGCATTCACCATTTCTTCTAATACCCTATTTTTCCTTTCTGCAATTCCATTTTGTTGTGGGGAATATGGTGCAGTTGTTTGATGTACAATACCCGAGGACTCAAAATACTCAGGATGATAGAACTCTCCTCCCCTATCACTTCTAAAACACTTAATAAAAGTTTCATGTTGAAGTTCTACTTGTGCTTTAAATATTTTAAATTTGTCTAAAACTTCATTCTTAGAGTGCATTAAATAAACATAACAAAATCTAGAGTAATCATCAATAAAAGTGACAAAATACTTTTTACCACCAATTGTAGGCCAACCATGTAAATCGTATACATTAGAGTGAATTAAATCTAATACCTTAGAACTTCTTTCAACACTTTTAAAAGGTTGTCTTATAATTTTAGTTAGCATGCCAGTAGTACATGAATTTGATTTTTTATCAAAAGTCAGAATTAAATTTGATTTCATCATATCATTCAATTTTCTAAAGTTAATATGTCCTAGTCGCATAAGCCATAAATCACAAGACTTAACAATATAAGCAGAAATCATATTATTATTATAGTTACTGATAACATTACATTTGAACATATTCTCACAAAGGTAACCCTTCCCTACAAACATACCACCTTTAGAGAGAATAAATTTATCTCCCTCAAATACACATTTGAAACCAAACTTATTTAGTAAAGGTACATAAATCAAGTTCTTCCTAACATCAGGAACATAAAATACATCTTTAAGAGTAAGTACTTTTTTAGAAGTGAATTCAATCTCCACGGTTCCTTTTCCTTTGACTTGGACAGTTGAGGCATTTCTCATGTACAAAATACTTCCATCTTCTTCATCAATGGTCTTAAATAGTTCTTTGTTTTTGCACACATGGCGGGTAGCACCAGAGTCTATCCACCAAGATTCAGCATCTTCAATCATGTTGAGTTCATAAATGACAGCAACAAGATTATCTTTTGTTGCACTTGAATTCTTCTCTTTGTTCTTCTTTTTCAAAAACCTGCACTCATTTTTAAAGTGTCTTGGCTTTCCACAATGATAACAACTTCCTTTTCTTTTCTTTTGTTGTTCATTATTACCATTGTGTTTTTGATGAGATTTATCAAAATCTCGATTTCTTTTCTTAAAAGATTTGTTTGAATTTCCTTCCTCCATTACATGGACCTTTTTATGAGAAAATTGGTTCTTAGTATCCTCTTGTTTACGATACTCTTCTTCTAAACGAAGGTGATTACCCAATTGCTCAAGTGATATGCCGTCTTTCTTATGTTTCATAAATTTTTTGAAATCTTTCCAATAAGGTGGAAGTTTGTCTATTATGGAGGATACAATAATGGTTTCATCCATGTGCATCTTATGTTGTTTGTAGTTATTAAGAATACGTTCAATCTCATGCATTTGTTCCATTACTGATTTATTATCAACCATTTTATAATTATTAAACTGAGAAACAAGAAACTTCTTACTTGTAGCGTCTTCTTGCATGTATCTTGAATCTAATTTCTCCCATAGTTCCTTTGCAAAGATGCTACTTTGATATATATCGAACAAGGAGTCAAACATTCCATTGAGAATATGGCCCATGCATATATAGTCATCATTGTCCCTCTTCTGCATTTCTCTTGTTTGTGCTAATGTTTCCACTTCCTTCTCCAGCGGTCTTGTGGTGTTCAGAACATACACCAACTTCAAAGTTGTTAGAAGGAATTTCATCTTTTTCTGCCAACGGATAAAATTTCCTCCATCGAATTTCTCCAACTTCACAAAATTAGAAGTCATTTCTTTGAGTGATGCAGCCATTGATTGAAAAAATAATCGAACCTAAAGATTGTTGGATCTGTGTTGGTGACAATTGCTTCAAGACTTTAATAGTGAAGTTGTTGATGAAGATTATATGTAGCAAATTCCAAAGCGTGTTGTTACACTAGCCTTTAGGTTCGATCTGCCTCCACCAATCGGATGCAAATGAGATAACCAGCGAATCTCCTTCAGGGTACTTTGGAAACCTTGATATGATTTGCACTATCACGCTAAGAATATCTTTCAATTGTATGTTACAAAATAATGTTACTTATTCTTTTCTCATGCATTAGAAAAGAATAAGTTGACTTAGTATATGAGAATGAGTGAAAGAAAATGGATGACAACTACTTGAATTCGTTGTTTGCATTCTGTCCAAAATGACCTTATTTATAGGAAAAATAATGTCACTTGGGAAAGAGTTGCAATTCTTCTTCTGCCACTGTTTACGAAGGGCTATATATATATAACGTTCAGTTATTTATTGAAGCATTGCATTGGTCTGTTGGTTAATCAATGTTTCTGTTTGCGTGAGGATCAGGTTCGAATCGCTGCTATGCCTCTTCATTTTTAATAAACAATTGCGTCTTTTCAAGGCGAAATAAGGAAGAAGAAAGGTTCGAACTCATGACTTTATGTTTCCACACAACGAACACAACCACTAAACCAACAACAATTTCATGTCAATTATCACGAATTATACATACATATATTATCCAATAATTGAGAAATATCTCACATTTTTTACTTTTTGCATCCTTATCATTTTAGAATTTCTTTTGTCAACCATCAAAATAAAATTATTCCTGTCAAAACATATATTCACATTCTCCTATTTTTGATCATGACAAACATTTTTAGGATGAATTTGCTCAATGAAGGGATTAAAATAAAATCAATAACAGATTATATATAAGAGATTATTTTTACAATTGCTTCAGGTATTGACACCCAATTATCTCTTGATGAAGCAATCAATTCAGAAACTTTGGGACATTTCGCTCAAGTTCTGGTCGATTTGGACATGTTACAAGAGCTGATAGATCGTATTCTTGTTTAACGTGAAAGATATGCATTTTTTTTTGTTTATATCGATTATGAAAATTTCTATTGTTTTGTGAATCTTATAAGTTTGTTGGACATTCGATAGATAATTCTAATTGTCATGGAATAATTCAATCTATCGAAGATGTTGCAGTTGCAAAGAAGTTGAAAAAAAGTATACTTCTTAAAACGTTGTTGCTTCAGAAAACATTGAAATTGAACATAGACAAATAAATTTCGAGTAATCGTGTTCATTGTGTTGTTAACTCTCTTTTTTATTGATCGTATCTCCAACGATGATCTTGAAGGCACCACTATTTTTCAAGAATTTTTCTCCCTTTGATTAGGAAAAAATTAATAAAAATCACGAAGAAGCTTTTTACTAGGAATTAATTGATTTTGGGTAATCAGAAACCATTCAAGAGACACTTGCGGAACATGAGGTACAATCTACACAGGATCCTAAAAATAAAATTCACGAGGTCTTTGGTTCTTTCCTATCTAATTTAGCTAACACAAATAATCTACAAGAGGATCATCAGTATCCAATCATGCATATCGTTGGTTCTTGGAGTGATGCAATATTTGAAAAGAACAATGTTCAAAACCATCAAATCATTGATGATTTGGAAGTTAACTCAAAGACTATGATGTCGAGTATGACATATTTAAATTTTATTTTTTACTCATGATAAATTACATCCTAGGATTACTTAGCACTTGGAGATATTGAAAGATTTTTAAAAAAATAATGATGTTAGCGAAACAAATTGTAGAGATGAGATGTGAAGGCAACAAACTGCTCTACTGCTATTGAATAGACTTTTAAGAAGGTGATTTCTAAGACAATGAAAAAGAATATGCAGAAGGATGCTATAGAACAAAATTTTCATCTAAAAGTAAGAAAATTTGTATGATTTGAGGAACTTTTTTTGACATTTTTTTCATAGGTTAGGTTTATGTCTCTTCAGTTTTTTTTTTTACTTTTCTTTTTAACTTAAATTTTGTTTATATCGATTATGAAAAATTTCTATTGTTTTGTGAATCTTATAAGTTTGTTGGACATTCGATAGATAATTCTAATTGTCATGGAATAATTCAATCTATCGAAGATGTTGCAGTTGCAAAGAAGTTGAAAAAAAAGGATACTTCTTAAAACGTTGTTGCTTCAGAAAACATTGAAATTGAACATAGACAAATAATTTTCGAGTAATCGTGTTCATTGTGTTGTTAACTCTCTTTTTTATTGATCGTATCTCCAACGATGATCTAGAAGGCACCACTATTTTTCAAGAATTTTCTCCCTTTGATTAGGAAAAAATTAATAAAAATCACGAAGAAGCTTTTTACTAGGAATTAATTGATTTTGGGTAATCAGAAACCATTCAAGAGACACTTGAGGAACATGAGGTACAATCTACACAGGATCCTAAAAATAAAATTCACGAGGTCTTTGGTTCTTTCCTATCTAATTTATCTAACACAAATAATCTACAAGAGGATCATCAATATCCAATCATGCATATCGTTGGTTCTTGGAGTGATGCAATATTTGAAAAGAACAATGTTCAAAACCATAATCACTTATGATTTGGAAGTTAACTCAAAGACTTTGATGTCGAGTATGACATATTTAAATTTTATTTTTTACTCATGATAAATTACATCCTAGGATTACTTAGCACTTGGAGATATTGAAAGATTTAAAAAAAAATAATGATGTTAGCGAAACAAATCATAGAGTTGAGATGTGAAGGCAACAAACTGCTCTACTGCTATTGAATAGACTTTTAAGAAGGAGATTTCTAAGACAATGAAAAAGAATATGCAGAAGGATGCTATAGAACATAATTTTCATCTAAGAGTAAGAAAATTTGTATGATTTGAAGAACTTTTTTTGACATTTTTTTCATAGGTTAGGTTTATGTCTCTTCAGTTTTTTTTTTCTTTTCTTTTTAACTTAAGTTTTTGTTTATATCGATTATGAAAAATTTCTATTGTTTTGTGAATCTTATAAGTTTGTTGGACATTCGATAGATAATTCTAATTGTCATGGCATAATTCAATCTATCAAGGTTGTTGCAGTTGCAAAGAAGTTGAAAAAAAGTATACTTCTTAAAACGTTGTTGCTTCAGAAAACATTGAAATTGAACATAGACAAATAAATTTCGAGTATTCGTGTTCATTGTGTTGTTAACTCTCTTTTTTATTGATCGTATCTCCAACGATGATCTAGAAGGCACCACTATTTTTCAAGAATTTTCACCCTTTGATTAGGAAAAAATTAATAAAATCACGAAGAAGCTTTTTACTAGGATTTAATTGATTTTGGGTAATCAGAAACCATTCAAGAGACACTTGAGGAACATGAGGTACAATCTACACAGGATCCTAAAAATAAAATTCACGAGGTCTTTGGTTCTTTCCTATCTAATTTATCTAACACAAATAATCTACAAGAGGATCATCAATATCCAATCATGCATATCGTTGGTTCTAGGAGTGATGCAATATTTGAAAAGAACAATGTTCAAAACCATCAAATCACTTATGATTTGGAAGTTAACTCAAAGACTATGATGTCGAGTATGACATATTTAAATTTTATTTTTTACTCATGATAAATTACATCCTAGGATTACTTAGCACTTGGAGATTTTGAAAGATTTTTAAAAAAATAATGATGTTAGCCAAACAAATCGTAGAGTTGAGATGTGAAGGCAACAAACTGCTCTACTGCTATTGAATAGACTTTTAAGGTGATTTCTAAGACAATGAAAAAGAATATGCAGAAGGATGCTATAGAACATAATTTTCATCTAAGAGTAAGAAAATTTGTATGATTTGAGGAACTTTTTTTGACATTTTTTTCATAGGTTAGGTTAATGTCTGTTCAGTTTTTTTTTTCTTTTCTTTTTAACTTAAATTTTTGTTTATATCGATTATGAAAAATTTCTATTGTTTTGTGAATCTTATAAGTTTGTTGGACATTCGATAGATAATTCTAATTGTCATGGAATAATTCAATCTATCGAGGTTGTTGCAGTTGCAAAGAAGTTGAAAAAAAGTATACTTCTTAAAACGTTGTTGCTTCAGAAAACATTGAAATTGAACATAGACAAATAAATTTCGAGTAATCGTGTTGTGTTGTTAACTCTCTTTTTTATTGATCGTATCTCCAACGGTGATCTAGAAGGCACCACTATTTTTCAAGAATTTTCTCCCTTTGATTAGGAAAAAATTAATAAAAATGACGAAGAAGCTTTTTACTAGGAATTAATTAATTTCGGGTAATCAGAAACCATTCAAGAGACACTTGAGGAACATGAGGTACAATCTACACAGGATCCTAAAAATAAAATTCACGAGGTCTTTGGTTCTTTCCTATCTAATTTATCTAACACAAATAATCTACAAGAGGATCATCAGTATCCAATCATGCATATCGTTGGTTCTAGGAGTGATGCAATATTTGAAAAGAACAATGTTCAAAACCATCAAATCACTTATGATTTGGAAGTTAACTCAAAGACTATGATGTCGAGTATGACATATTTAAATTTTATTTTTTACTCATGATAAATTACATCCTAGGATTACTTAGCACTTGGATATTTTGAAAGATTTTTTAAAAAATAATGATGTTAGCGAAACAAATCGTAGAGTTGAGATGTGAAGGCAACAAACTGCTCTACTGCTGTTGAATAGACTTTTAAGGTGATTTCTAAGACAATGAAAAAGAATATGCAGAAGGATGCTATAGAACATAATTTTTATCTAAGAGTAAGAAAATTTGTATGATTTGAGGAACTTTTTTTGACATTTTTTTCATAGGTTAGGTTTATGTCTTTTCAGTTTTTTTTTTCTTTTCTTTTTAACTTAAATTTTTGTTTATATCGATTATGAAAAATTTCTATTGTTTTGTGAATCTTATAAGTTTGTTGGACATTCGATAGATAATTCTAATTGTCATGGAATAATTCAATCTATCGAGGTTGTTGCAGTTGCAAAGAAGTTGAAAAAAAGTATACTTCTTAAAACGTTGTTGCTTCAGAAAACATTGAAATTGAACATAGACAAATAAATTTCGAGTAATCGTGTTGTGTTGTTAACTCTCTTTTTTATTGATCGTATCTCCAACGATGATCTAGAAGGCACCACTATTTTTCAAGAATTTTCTCCCTTTGATTAGGAAAAAATTAATAAAAATGACGAAGAAGCTTTTAAATATGAATTAATTGATTTCGGGTAATCAGAAACCATTCAAGAGACACTTGAGGAACATGAGGTACAATCTACACAGGATCCTAAAAATAAAATTCACGAGGTCTTTGGTTCTTTCCTATCTAATTTATCTAACACAAATAATCTACAAGAGGATCATCAGTATCCAATCATGCATATCGTTGGTTCTAGGAGTGATGCAATATTTGAAAAGAACAATGTTCAAAACCATCAAATCACTTATGATTTGGAAGTTAACTCAAAGACTATGATGTCGAGTATGACATATTTAAATTTTATTTTTTACTCATGATAAATTACATCCTAGGATTACTTAGCACTTGGAGATTTTGAAAGATTTTTAAAAAAATAATGATGTTAGCGAAACAAATCGTAGAGTTGAGATGTGAAGGCAACAAACTGCTCTACTGCTGTTGAATAGACTTTTAAGGTGATTTCTAAGACAATGAAAAAGAATATGCAGAAGGATGCTATAGAACATAATTTTCATCTAAGAGTAAGAAAATTTGTATGATTTGAGGAACTTTTTTTGACATTTTTTTCAAAGGTTAGGTTTATGTCTTTTCAGTTTTTTTTTTTCTTTTCTTTTTAACTTAAATTTTGTTTATATCGATTATGAAAAAATTTCTATTGTTTTGTGAATCTTATAAGTTTGTTGGACATTCGATAGATAATTCTAATTGCCGTGGAATAATTCAATCTATCGAAGATGTTGCAGTTGCAAAGAAGTTGAAAAAATGTATACTTCTTAAAACGTTGTTGCTTCAGAAAACATTGAAATTGAACATAGACAAATAAATTTCGAGTAATCGTGTTCATTGTGTTGTTAACTCTCTTTTTTATTGATCGTATCTCCAACGATGATCTAGAAGGCACCACTATTTTTCAAGAATTTTCTCCCTTTGATTAGGAAAAAATTAATAAAAATCACGAAGAAGCTTTTTACTAAGAATTAATTGATTTCGGGTAATCAGAAACCATTCAAGAGACACTTGAGGAACATGAGGTACAATCTACACAGAATCCTAAAAATAAAATTCACGAGGTCTTTGGTTCTTTCCTATCTAATTTATCTAACACAAATAATCTACAAGAGGATCATCAATATCCAATCATGCATATCGTTGGTTCTAGGAGTGATGCAATATTTGAAAAGAACAATCTTCAAAACCATCAAATCACTTATGATTTGGAAGTTAACTCAAAGACTATGATGTCGAGTATGACATATTTAAATTTTATTTTTTACTCATGATAAATTACATCCTAGGATTACTTAGCACTTGGAGATTTTGAAAGATTTTTAAAAAAATAATGATGTTAGCGAAACAAATCGTAGAGTTGAGATGTGAAGGCAACAAACTGCTCTACTGCTATTGAATAGACTTTTAAGAAGGTGATTTCTAAGACAATGAAAAAGAACATGCAGAAAGATGCTATAGAACATAATTTTCATCTAAGAGTAAGAAAATGTGTATGATTTGAGGAACTTTTTTTGACTTTTTTTTCATAGGTTAGGTTTATGTCTTTTCAGTTTTTATTTTCTTTTCTTTTTAACTTAAATTTTTGTTTATATCGATTATGAAAAATTTCTATTGTTTTGTGAATCTTATAAGTTTGTTGGACATTCGATAGATAATTCTAATTGTCATGGAATAATTCAATATATCGAGGTTGTTGCAGTTGCAAAGAAGTTGAAAAAAAGTATACTTCTTAAAACGTTGTTGCTTCAAAAAACATTGAAATTGAACATAGACAAATAAATTTCGAGTAATCGTGTTGTGTTGTTAACTCTCTTTTTTTTTGATCGTATCTCCAACGATGATCTAGAAGGCACCACTATTTTTCAAGAATTTTCTCCCTTTGATTAGGAAAAAATTAATAAAAATCACGAAGAAGCTTTTTACTAAGAATTAATTGATTTCGGGTAATCAGAAACCATTCAAGAGACACTTGAGGAACATGAGGTACAATCTACACAGAATCCTAAAAATAAAATTCACGAGGTCTTTGGTTCTTTCCTATCTAATTTATCTAACACAAATAATCTACAAGAGGATCATCAGTATCCAATCATGCATATCGTTGGTTCTCGGAGTGATGCAATATTTGAAAAGAACAATGTTCAAAACCATCAAATCACTTATGATTTGGAAGTTAACTCATAGACTTTGATGTCGAGTATGACATATTTAAATTTTATTTTTTACTCATGATAAATTACATCCTAGGATTACTTAGCACTTGGAGATATTGAAAGATTTAAAAAAAAATAATGATGTTAGCGAAACAAATCATAGAGTTGAGATGTGAAGGCAACAAACTGCTCTACTGCTATTGAATAGACTTTTAAGAAGGTGATTTCTAAGACAATGAAAAAGAATATGCAGAAGGATGCTATAGAACATAATTTTCATCTAAGAGTAAGAAAATTTGTATGATTTGAAGAACTTTTTTTGACATTTTTTTCATAGGTTAGGTTTATGTCTCTTCAGTTTTTTTTTCTTTTCTTTTTAACTTAAATTTTTGTTTATATCGATTATGAAAAATTTCTATTGTTTTGTGAATCTTATAAGTTTGTTGGACATTCGATAGATAATTCTAATTGTCATGGAATAATTCAATATATCGAGGTTGTTGCAGTTGCAAAGAAGTTGAAAAAAAGTATACTTCTTAAAACGTTGTTGCTTCAAAAAACATTGAAATTGAACATAGACAAATAAATTTCGAGTAATCGTGTTGTGTTGTTAACTCTCTTTTTTTTTGATCGTATCTCCAACGATGATCTAGAAGGCACCACTATTTTTCAAGAATTTTCTCCCTTTGATTAGGAAAAAATTAATAAAAATGACGAAGAAGCTTTTTACTAGGAATTAATTGATTTTGGGTAATCAGAAACCATTCAAGAGACACTTGAGGAACATGAGGTACAATCTACACAGGATCCTAAAAATAAAATTCAAGAGGTCTTTGGTTATTTCCTATCTAATTTATCTAACACAAATAATCTACAAGAGGATCATCAGTATCCAATCATGCATATCGTTGGTTCTCGGAGTGATGCAATATTTGAAAAGAACAATGTTCAAAACCATCAAATCACTTATGATTTGGAAGTTAACTCAAAGACTATGATGTTGAGTATGACATATTTAAATTTTATTTTTTACTCATGATAAATTACATCCTAGGATTACTTAGCACTTGGAGATTTTGAAAGATTTTTAAAAAAATAATGATGTTAGCGAAACAAATCGTAGAGTTGAGATGTGAAGGCAACAAACTGCTCTACTGCTATTGAATAGACTTTTAAGGTGATTTCTAAGACAATGAAAATGAATATGCAGAAGGATGCTATAGAACATAATTTTCATCTAAGAGTAACTAAATTTGTATGATTTGAGGAACTTTTTTTGACATTTTTTTCATAGGTTAGGTTTATGTCTTTTCAGTTTTTTTTTTCTTTTCTTTTTAACTTAAATTTTTGTTTATATCGATTATGAAAAATTTCTATTGTTTTGTGAATCTTATAAGTTTGTTGGACATTCGATAGATAATTCTAATTGTCATGGAATAATTCAATCTATCGAAGATGTTGCAGTTGCAAAGAAGTTGAAAAAATGTATACTTCTTAAAACGTTGTTGCTTCAGAAAACATTGAAATTGAACATAGACAAATAAATTTCGAGTAATCGTGTTCATTGTGTTGTTAACTCTCTTTTTTATTGATCGTATCTCCAACGATGATCTAGAAGGCACCACTATTTTTCAAGAATTTTCTCCCTTTGATTAGGAAAAAATTAATAAAAATCACGAAGAAGCTTTTTACTAGGAATTAATTGATTTTGGGTAATCAGAAACCATTCAAGAGAGACTTGAGGAACATGAGGTACAATCTACACATGATCCTAAAAATAAAATTCACGAGGTCTTTGGTTCTTTCCTATCTAATTTATCTAACACAAATAATCTACAAGAGGATCATCGGTATCCAATCATGCATATCATTGGTTCTTGGAGTGATGCAATATTTGAAAAGAACAATGTTCAAAACCATCAAATCACTTATGATTTGGAAGTTAACTCAAAGACTATGACGTCGAGTATGACATATTTAAATTTTATTTTTTTACTCATGATAAATTACATCCTAGGATTACTTAGCACTTGGAGATATTGAAAGATTTTTTTAATAATAATGATGTTAGCGAAATAAATCGTAGAGATGAGATGTGAAGACAACAAACCGCTCTACTGCTATTGAGTAGACTTTTAAGAAGGTGATTTCTAAGACAATGAAAAAGAATATGCAGAAGGATGCTATATAGCATAATTTTCATCTAAGAGTAAGAAAATTTGTATGATTTGAGGAACTTTTTTTGACATTTTTTTCACAGGTTAGGTTTATATCTCCAATTTTTTTTTTCTTTTCTTTTTAATAAATTTTTAACTTAAAAAATCCAAGAAATAATTTTCGGAAAAAGACATCGGCTAAAAATAATTTAAAATGCCAAAAGATTCATTGGCAAAAAGAATTTAAAATGTCGAAAATTAATCGTCCAAAGAATATGAATTTTTGTTTCTGACTATCTATAATATGAATAGAAGATAATATGAATATAATTTGAAATGCCAATTAAGACTAGAAAGAATGAAATTTTTCTTAACCATATAATATATATTTCTTTTATTTTGAAAAACTAATATTGCATAATAATTATCTCTCTGATGCTATATTATTATTCTTGATCAAAGTTACTGATAAGAAAGAAATAGTGAAAACTAAATTGAGTAATATTAATAATTGAGAGAAAGAATTATATCAAGGATTACATAGACTTATATAGTCAACTAATTACACAACTAACTAGTGTAAAATAACTATTTAACCAACTAAAATATCTAAAAGAAGCGCATAGTATATTTCCCCTCTCTATGTGAAATATTTATAAAAAAAATCCTCCTGAAGAAAGTAAATCATGTAACTCTCCCCCTTTTGGCATTAGAAAAAGGTAGGAAAGAAACAATCATGACATAACATATATTCAGGGAAAAATAACAATAAGAATTAAGCAAAAAGAGTGAACCATTTTTGCTTATCTTGAATTTGGAATTCTTTTTTGGAGATGCAGTTTAATTGATATTACAACATGAAGCATAACCACCATTTGAGTTAATAAGGAGACCTTGTTTCTGTCTTCCATGTATCAGGTACTTTGAATAACAACTACAAAAATACCAATTTGAGTTCTTGACTTTCAAGTACACCTACGTTTTCTAATAAAGTTTTGAAGGTGCAAACACGGGAAGGGGATGTTGAATTGTGTTTGATAAAGTTGATAAATTTTTGCTAATTTGATGAAGGTTGATTGATTTTTATGAATTACTTAGATAAGAAGCAATCATATTCAGAAGCAGTAAACAATGAGACTTAATTAATTAAACATGTATATTTATCTTGGTTCACCACTTACTTGGCTACATCCAGTCCCTTCATTCAGAAGGCTTTAATCCACTAATTCAATTACCTTGAATTACAAATCACCTGACCCTCCAAGCCAGTCTTCCCAAATAGCCTGACAACCCCAGATTTTTTAGGAACTAACCACATTGATCCTACAAGCCAAGTCTTCTCCTAGCAACTTGACAACCCCATATTGAAGAAGGAACTAAACCACTATTAAGTTGAATACAAAATATTGGAACTTAAGTAGATGCTTCTAACAAAACTGATAATAATAATAACTCTCACACTCTAAGAAAAGAACACTCAGAAAATATTTCTAACTTGAACAAGTGTTTCTCTCTTTGAACTCTAAGATGAATTAATAACTTTGAGCTTAAGCTCTTATACTTTTTTTCTTCTTTTTTTCGATGTTTTTCTCCTTCAACCTTGATTGTCTATTTATAGTGAAAATTTACACTTCAATTTAGTCATTGTTTAATTCTGAATTGTATCTTGTTCAAATTGAGTTTGTAAATTCTTGAGATTGATTCTGTTCCTATTTTGTGTAGATTGACTCTGTAAATTCTTCAAATAAATTCTTCTTCAAATCTTCATCAAATATTGATTAAATATTATTCAAATCTTCTTCAAATCTTGACCATATCTTTTTTTCAATTTGGTCAAAGATTTTCTTGAATTATAAATATGAGTCAAATCTTATTTTAGATTTTCATCAATTATAAATTTGAATCAAATCTTATTTTAGATTTTCTTCAATTATAAATTTGAATCAAATCTTATTTTAGATTTTCTTCAATTATAAATTTGAATTAAATATTTATTTTAGATTTTCTTTTATTATAAATTGGAATCAAATCTTATTTTAGATTTTTTTCAAAAACATGAATCTTCTTTTGAACTCTTTGAAGTCAAATATATTGTTTTCATAAAATACTTTTATTAACATAAAAACTATAAATGTAAAACCAACTTGGTTACAACAATCTCCCTATCTTTGATGATGAGAAAACTTGTATTTGTGATAACAATTTTTCTTTATATTTCTTTGACTTCCCATAACTTAGAGCTCCTCATAAGTCTTAGTATCATTTTCTCCTCACATTATCAGATATATTTCTCCCCCTTTTGTCATCAGACAAAAAGATTGGAAAGTGAACCTTTGTCTCTCGTTTTTTTTCTTCATTTTTTTTGGAATAAAATAAATATAACATAATACAAGAAATATAATAACTAGTATAAAACAAAATTACTTTGAAGTGATCGCAACATCAGTGAAGTATGAAGGTAAGGTTTAGGTTTTTCTAGATGAAGTCAAACAGATCTTTAGGTAGTGGTTTGGTGAAAATGTTGGTCCTTTGGTGTTAAGTGTCTACAAATTGAATGTTTAGTACCCCTTTTTGAATGAAGTCCCTAATGAAGTGGTGCTTGATCTCTATGTGTTTAGCTCTAGAATGTTAGATAGGGTTTTTGGTTAGACAAATCGCAGAAGTGTTGTCGTAGTAGAAAGGAACGTTGGATTCTAGGATTTTGTAGTCTTCAAGTTGATGCTTCATCCAAAGTAGTTGAGAACCTGTTGAAATATACTCGTCCTCTGTTGTTGATATTTCAATGGTGTTTTGTCTCTTACTTGACTAAGATATTAAGTTGTCACATAAAAAGGTGCAGTTGCCACTAGTGCTCTTTCTCTCAAGTTTATCTCCAACATAATCAGAAACACAATATCCACTAAGTTTGTACTTATGATATTTCTTGTAACAACGTAAGGTTGGTAGTGCCTTTTAGGTATCGAAGAATTCCCTTAAAAACAACTAAATGTGATTCCTTATGGTAAGCTTGAAGTCTTGCACATACACATACACATACACTAAATGTGATGTCAAGTCTGGAAGCAGTAAGGTAAAGCAGGGATCCTATCATTCCTATATAGGGGTGTTGGACAACTTTTTCTCATGAATAATCTTTTTCAAGTGAACAGGTCGGGTGCATTTGTGTAGCCATAGGTTTGCAATCACTCATCTTAAGATACCTAAGAAGCTTTTTTGTATATTTAGTTTGATGAATGTATATACCTTTTTGATTATGCTGAATTTGTATCCCTAAGAAGAACTTAAGTTCTCCCCTCATACTCAATTGAAATTCAAGCTGCATCAATTTAGAAAATTCTTGACAAAGAGTGCCATTAGTAGATCCAAAAATAATATCATCAACACAAATTTGAATAATAAGAATGTCATATCCTATTGATTTTCTAAATAGTGTATTATCAACCTGTTCTCTTTTAAAGTTATTTTTAATCAAGAAGTTACTAAGTCTACCGTACCATGTATGACACCCTAAACCCCAAAATAATATATATAATAATTTATATATCATAGTTCTATTAAATTTGCAGCGGATAAATAAAAATTTGTTTCCAAGAAAATAAAAAAATTTATTTTTAATTTAGGATATCACGTTTCTCAAAAATAAAAAGGAACACTTTAAACTTATTTTCTCCGTTGAAAAAGTAAATCTCAATAAACTTTATTTAAGTATAATTACAAGATTTAATTCTAAAAACTTACTAGTACTTCTAAGATTTTCAAACAAAAAATCGTTTTAAATTGAGTAAGTAAAATACAAATTAAAACCCTTATTCCCGGTATCACCTATCAGAGTAAGGTTCCTCCCAAACTTGAACTTCAAGACTCATTAACCTGTAAAAACTGCGATTTAGTAAACGTAATGCCAAACCAGTCAAACACAAACAACGAAGGAAGTGAGTTTCGAAATCATGTTGATAATATAATACAAGCAAGAAGAACACGCAAAAAAATCATAATAGAACCGTATCATTACACAAACACTGCTAAAGAAAAATGTCACATTAAAAGTCAAAATCACCCAAGGAAAATCAATATCTTTCACTATAACATCAAATCATTTAAGAGAAATTATAATCACATGCGATACACATTAATCACAACAAAACAATCACAAGAAATTGCAATGCTATGCATGAACTTAGACTCTACTTCACAACGTGGTACCATTCTAACTTTGAAGTACTTGGTTAGAAGGCGTGATGTTATGCCACCATTTCGGTGGACGGACAATTCAAATTGCCCCTGTTCTTATAGATCCCTTAACTCAACCCGAGACACATATACGCGACAATCGAGGTAAACATGTGCTGCATGGTAGCTCTCGACATGTGCTGCATGGTAGCTCCCGAATACCTCGAAGGTCTAATAATCTTGTCTTAAGGCTCGACAACAGACCGCCACGATCAGACTCATTCAGTTGTACTTCCCCGAAATCACTAGGCTTGTCAGGCCCTACCAATATGATGACAAAATAATCCCTACTTCACAAATTCTCAATATTTATTTTCTCCCCTCGTTATGTTAGAATACTCCATTAGAAGCATCATTTTTAGGAATCATCAATATCTCATCAAATATGGGGTACTTCAATATTCTCATCACAATTTTATAATATCATTAATCATACATGATCATGATCATCATATAAACTCATCACAATTTTATAACATCACTATCATCAATCAAAAGTCATCATTATCATCATGTAAACATATATCATACCATGCATCCATCTTTTATTATCACGTCACATAAATTCGCATAATCAAACATATGCACATAATTTCATCCAACATCCAACATCACAATAATGACAAATATCAACTACCATACAAGTATCGAAAATTAAATAAATCAACACCTTATAAACATTTCTATTTCACATTTTAATATCACAATTCTCATATTTCACAATATATTATACTCATGAATTCAAACGATATCTCACCTTTTACCTTATTTCGATGCTTTTACACACGAGTACGATTCCGCGAGAAAACCATCTTTTTTCTTGGACTTTTTGTCCGTCAATCGATCTAAGTCGACAATTTATGGGTAAACGTCAAAAATAAATTATGAGAAAATATTCTAAAAACTAAATTTCGAAATTCGGTCAAGGAAAATTACCACAAATCAAAAAACCAATCAGTGGATAATATAGCCACTTTTCACACGATCGTTTTGGAGTTGATTTCACTCAAATCAGACTTACGGTGAAGAAGAACGGTGCAAAATAACGAATTCTGTAAATGGAGAAATCAGGTATTTTAGGGAGAATTCGGGTTGTTAAAAATCTGGAAAATTATGTTTAATTGAATAGTTAAATGAGTAAAACAATATACTGAAATTTGGACGAAAACGGATAAATTTTTCTGGGATAGTCATCGATGAACGGTATCAATTTTCTTCTTTTCTCTCAATGTGCGGCTGCCATATTTTGTGTCCCATGTTACTCTCTCTTTCTCATGCCCTTCATTCTTGTTATTTTCAATTTTTTTAATTATTTAATTAGATTTTACTCTTAAATATGTGTCTAATCCATTAAACAAGTTTTACTTTTTTCTTCTTTTTATTTTTTAAATAAAACAAACAGTTGTCAAAATTATTTCTTTTAACACTTTTTATTTTTAAAAACATAATTTAATTACCAACGTATTACTAATATTTCAAAAGCAATATTTTATAAAATGAAGTAATTAAAGTAATTAATATTTTAAAATACATTAATAATCAAAACCTTTATATTCAAAATAATCACTATAAATAATACTTATTTTTCCAAATACTCAAATTAAAATAGTACCATCATTAAAGAATAGTTGGAATTATAAAATAAATAAATAAAACATCAATACTTTATATTAATTACTAAATCTTAATAAATATATATAAAATCACAATTTCATAACAAGTATATAAAAATAAAGAAAATCAAACACAATATCAATTCTATCAAGATAATTATTTATAAAAAAAAATAGCTAAGCATAGAAAATAGTTATAAATAATTGAAATATAACTACGTGTATACTTAACATCAGTCAAGCGCTTAAAAAAATATTACATTAATTGGATACGCATATATACACGTAAAATCGCATAAAACCTTTTTATTTAAAATTTATATATCACTAAAATACTATTATTTTTAAAAAAAATATATATCAAATAATAAAATATAATATTTATTATTTATATCGCTCATTTAATCTAATATTTATAAAACTAGCACATCATATAACGCACCTATATAATGAAAATTAGTCAGAAAATTTATCATTATATATTCTAAAATAATTTTAACATCAAATTAATTATTTAAAATCGTATTTAACTAATAAAATAGTTTATTGTAAAATAAATGGTGTTAATCCATGCCTTAGGTGCTTGTTTTAAATCATACATAGATTTACTAAGTTTAAAAACATGATTTAGAATTTCAGTACTTTCAAAACCTAGGGGTTGTTTAACATATATTTCTTCACTTATATAATCATTTAGAAAATCACTTTTAACATCCATTTGAAATAATGTAATGTTATTATTTCAACAAAAGAAAGTTGAATATGAAAAGCTTATAACCTGGCCATTGGAACAAATATCTCACTGTAATCAATGCCCTCTTGCTGACTGTAACCTTGTGCGACAAGTCTTGCCTTATTCCTGACCACTTCACTTTTTTTATTTAGCTTGTTTCTAAAAATCCACTGGGTTGCAATAATGTTCTTCTTTGATTTAGGTACTAGATCCCAAACATCGTTCCTCTTAAGTTCATTTAACTCTTCTTGCATTGCAAGAACCCATCCATCATCTACCAATGTTTCATCAATAGAGGCAGGCTCAATTGACGAGAGTGAGCCAAACAAAGTGGTATCT
Source organism: Cicer echinospermum (assembly GCA_002896215.2). NCBI lineage: Eukaryota > Viridiplantae > Streptophyta > Magnoliopsida > Fabales > Fabaceae > Cicer > Cicer echinospermum. The sequence continues at coordinate 32,550,314 of PGTU02000001.1, forward strand.
TTTAATGATGATATGATCCTCAAATGATCACTTGAACTTCCAATGAGATGAGATGTCTTTTACTTCCATCAAGATCTTCCTTCTGAATTATTTTGACTAATTCTAACTTGATTAGATTCATCCTTTGAAGACTTGTCATCTTGTGATTTATCTGCATCTGCTTTCACTGGTTTCGGTAAACCTGCAGTATTCTCAACATGCTTTGACTTTTTACGGTCAAGTTGTTTGTCATATAAATAACATAATTGAAGAATAAAATTAATACAGCCAAAACATCAGTGATGTTTCTGGTGGTTTCTACTTGTTTATGAAAACCAAACTTGTATACTAGTTCTACTGAAGTGTTCAGATTTTGTGGATCCCCTTGCTCCTCTAAATTTTTGTGAATTTGTAAAGTACTTATCTAACTTTGATTTTTAAGATCAAGCTTCTTGTTATCACAATAAACATAATATTAAACAATAATTAAATTTAAAGAAAAATATAACCTATATGTCAACAATTTCAGTTTCACTATGAAAACCTTCTTAGTTCTTCTTTTCTGGTTTTCATATTTTGAGTTTACATATTCCTTGATTAGAGAGTCTGGACGAAGGAATTTGAATTCCCATTCAGGTTTGTAGTATTGATGAATTTAATTGGAGTGTTCAAAGAATTCCCCTGATTCTGATTATTCATTTGACACTTCTATTTATGCTAATGTATCGGGTTCCTCTGGTAATTTTGGATGTTATGGTAATTGTGATTCTTCTAGTTGTCCTAGTTCTGTTGATATGTGTGGTTTCTCTGCCAGTTTTGATTTTGTTGATACTTCATATTTTTCTGATATTTCTGGTTCATCATATAGTTTCGGTTCTGATAGGTATTGTGTCGACCAGTCCTTTTTCCACCAGAGTCAGTTGGCTTCTGTTTGGTAGGTATTGGAACTTTTGCAAGTTTTACAGCGCTGTAAGTTTTACAGCGATGTAATAGGTGCATTCTTATTCTAGTTTTATTAAAAATCTCTATAAATGGAATTTTAAAATAACGCTTGTTTGTATAAACAAGTTTTTCATGGAATTTTTTTTAGAAAGCCCTGTCTTTTAATTTTTTTCCTAAATCATTTTCAAGCAGCACATGATATTCACACAATTACTATATTTTTCATTTAAACAACAACAACAACAAATTTATAACTTTACATATTGACACAATCAGTTCACAACAACAGAACTACATAACTTTATAACTTTACATATTGACACAATTAGTTCACAACAAACTTGTAACTTTACATATTGACATAATTAGTTTACAAACAACACATGATATTGACACGATTACATATTTTTACATTTACATATTCACAAAAACACATAACTATATAACTTTACATTTTCACAACAAAACCTTGCAACACAACACATATTTTTTACATTTACATACTCAGAATCTTGCAGCATGCCAATTTTCCAGCAAATCAAATAATTTTCATTTTGATCACATACTTACACCAGTCTTCCTTTATTTCAGTTAGATCTATTTCAGAGTATGTTGGACTAGAATTGTCCAAGTACTGTGCGATATAAAATTTGAACATAAATAAGTTATAATCAAATATATACATAGTTTATATATAAAAATCAAAATATAATGAAAATATCGTACCGTTTCTGGGATTATAGTTTGATTCATATCAACAATCTCCTTCATGAATCGCAATATATAGTACCTGCAGTCTATGTTGTTAGTTTGACGAGGGCACTATAAAATAAAACATATAAGTCAATAAATATTTGTGCGTTGATTGTTAATGAAATTTTAAAGGCATATATTTCAAACCTTTATTGGAATCCATGTGATGTTATTTGACTTTTGCTTCGACATTGTAGCATCCCTTTGAGATCGGAAAACTTGTAAAGCACTATCAAATAAATGTGATTCTTATAGCATTAACAAACACATTATTCATATATATATACATATATATATATATATATATATATATATATATATATATATATATATATATATATATATGTAAGAAATAAATGAATATTACTTACGTGCCGAAAATAGTCTTTATATCCGAGTGATTGGTGTAATGGTCGTGCAAGGGATCTAAATAGTATATAACTTCAGATGTCGCATTGATTGCAAACAGAACCCAATGTGCCCTACAACAATAAAATTTTGGTTGGCAATTTTGTTTACACAACTAATAAATTAAGATCTCATATATTAAAAAAGATATAAATAAAGAATATATAATTACCCTAAATTATATGGCGCAAGGAACAACTTATCCTTCTCTTATTTCCTAATATGATATCTACAACATATTTCTTTACATTAACTAGATCGAGTTTAAACATTGAAAGCTTATGCGGAGACAAGAATGAAAATCTATCTGACAATTTGCGCGTGCACACCAACTTCTCATACAAAAACCTTCAATGAAAATGTCAAATTAGATTAATTACCAATAAATTAAATTAATTACCAATAAATGCAATTAAAAGTAATTTTTATCTTAAATAAAGTATATTACCTAATGTATAAGCTGATGACAGTAGCACTCAGCTCCTTATGATTGAGAAGTTCGTATATGTGCTCTTTTTCAAGTAGTTCTTCACACTCATCTCTAAAAATATCTTTCTCCATGCTTATGATACGTGAATCGTTGTTGTCCATATTCGTTTTTGCTTTTATGTCAAGACACGACCCAAATCGAGCAAGGCGTGGATGGCATATTTTAGGAGCAACAATTGATTTACCCCGATCCAATTTTTGAATTTTGGCAGCTTTATCACCCTCCAAATTTTGAAGTTTGCCAGCTTTATTTTTACAACGAACATCCAGTTGTGGTGCGGCTTTATTCTGGCAGGTTTGATATGCGGGTGGTTTTGATTGAATCTGAAAAAAATGAGGTTAATCAGTTTGTTAGTTAATTGAATCTGAAAAAATGACAAACCTGCTAGAATAAATGTGACAAACCTTTTCTAGTGACGTGACTGACTCATTGTAGGGAATCTTCTTGTCATTCTCTTTAGACTTTGTATGAATCTAAGTAAATGTGAAATTAAAGTTAATAGCGGAAAAAATCAGCAATTAAATATAATCAATCATAATCATATATCATGCAATTAAATATACATATCAATTATACATACATTTCAATTAAACATACATTTCAATTAAACATACCTTATAAAGGGCAACAAGATTTTTGGGTCATGCCACGTAACTACCTATTGCTTCTCCCAAATACTTTATATCTCCAACGTTGTCCGGTATAGGAAACAATGCATTTGGTTCAAAAGCAATCACGGGTGATACTTTGACATGGCCGACAGGGATCAGAGTGTTGTGCAATACTTCTCCCAAAGTATTGTACATTGTTCCTTTTCCAACCTTGCGATGAGTAGGGGAGCATAAATACAACACGCAAGTAGAGACACCCTAAATCAATGGTTACTACATAAGTATGTGAAACAATTAGGTTGAATGAATTTCTTATTTTATTAAGTAATTAATTACATCGGGAAGACTTTTAAGACCAATGTTGCAACTAGCGTTTTCACTCTCCATTTGAATTTCACGTTGGAGCTGATCCGGAAGTTGCTTTTCTTTATTCGTCTTCACCAAGAATGCCACTTGCTATGTTAGGACTTTGAGCTTCTCTAATACTTCCTCATTAGATGGATTTGGGCGCTTCTCTTGTGAAAAATAGCAGGTTGGAGTTAAGCCAAATCATTTCCCCCTCACGCGACCGGAATATTCAGGAACATTAAATACTTTACCGAGTATGTCCCTGCAACTAACTTGTTTGTTGTCCTCTTGATTTTCAGAACTTTGTTTTAGATTCTCCTAAAATACACGTAAGATTAAATAGATAAGTTCAATATCACTTTTAAAATACAATATTAAAAAATATTAAAGTGATAATATACTTACACAAAGTTGTATCACTTTTTGAATATTTTCATTATCAACAACTCCATCTTTATTTATACGAGCCTCCTTCCACAAAATATGACGATCCAATGGTTGATCAGATTGGGTCTCTTGTAGCTATTCATTAAGACATAAACAAAAGCTATTCGTTAAGATGATAAACAAAATATTAGTTAGAAACTATAGCTTATAATGTACCACATTATATAAAAGTGATGTTTACTTACAATTTTTTGCTCTAAAAGTGAATATCCCATACGCGATTTTTTGTATGGATGCATTGGATTTTTGGCCCTCTCGCAATTTTCCGTACTTATACTCTATATAAACAAAATAACAATCATTTAAAAATTTAAAATACGCTATGAATATGAATAATAAAACACAAATGCTAATAAATTAATCACTTACCACAAACGTGGGGTCTGCATGTTTAGCTACAAATGTGCTCCATTTGTCATTTGATATATAGTGTTTATATATTTTTGGAGCTTCAACATTCATATTTTCATCACAATCTCTTAGGTAGCAGTTTGACAGATGAGGTCTATATCCCCGATGTATTTTTCCGGCAACTCTAAGCACGTAAGTTTTTCTCACCTCATCGACATCAAAAGCAGACTGCAAACCAAATAAAGATATAGTTTGAGTAAAGTATTTCAATAGAAAAATTATAAGTAACAAAAAAGTTACTTTTATATCATTCCACAGTATATCTTTTGCATCCTTCAAAGCCTTATCTCTCCAATCGTCAATTGTAATTGGGATATTCTGACGAACAACATCACCAATATAACTTACCAACATGGAACTGTTGGGCTCAATTGGCTGGCCACTTTCATTCCATCCCACCTAATAAAATCATATAGTAAGTACATGCTTTCAAAAAAAGATAAAAAAATAAACAGCAAACAAAGTATAGTATACCTCAAATTTTATGTCATTACTTCTTGCTTTTATGACATTTTGCATAATGGTTGCATCACATTTAACTTCCTTTTCATAAGTCTTAGTGTTGACAACTTCCTCATTTTGACGATTTTCAACATGCAGTTCAGTATAACTTCAACAAGATCAACATGCAATAGTCTAAGTACGTAGCAGTATAAGTTCAACATGCATTTTAGTGACAACAAAAAATTAATAAATACAATACCTGAAGAGTGCGAAGAAATATGTCGGGTTTGTAGGGTTACAGCTTCGTTTAAGAAGGAACAACGAGAATGCGCAGAAATACGTACGATTCGTAGGACAGAGTAGGGTTCGCAGAAATACATAATGAGGGTTACATATTTCAATGAGAAGAGTATGTAATAATGTTTGTAGGGATAGTAACAAAGACGGAGATGGTTCTCAATGGAGATGTTTGTAGGGACAGTAGGGTTCGCAATGAGAAGGACAATGAAGAGGAGGAGGACACTAAAGCATAGTGGTGTTTACGTAATGAAGAGGAAACTGAAAAGATTTACTGTTATATATAAAACCCTATTACAACACTTTTTTGAAAGAGCGCTGTAAAAGACCTCCTTATTTTATTTTTTAAAAGCCTATTACAGCGTCTTTTTAGAAGCCTTTTAAAGCGCTTGTCCAAAAGCGCTGTAAAAGACTTATTTTATTTTATAAAAGTCTTTTACAACGCTTTTCTAGAAAACGCTCTAAAAGACTTTTGTTTTCTTATGTAACAGACATTGTATTTTTAAAAGCCTTTTATAGCGCTTTTGCAACAAGCGCTTGAAAAGACCTTTTTAACTTAGTATAAAACAAGCTTTGTGACCTTGTTATTTTTTTATAAAGGTTTTTATAGCGCTTATTGACAAAAGCGCTGTAAAATTACAAGTTTATGCTCAATTCAGTTCAAGTACAATACCTATATTTGGATTTTTTTTCTTCCAAATAATTAGTTAAATACATACATACATATATATATATATATATATATATATATATCAATGCTAAATTACATGATCAGCTCATATTGGGATGATCAATTCAAGTTCAAGAAAAATTCCCAGTACTCAAACAAACTTTTTAAAGTTCAATATAAGCTGAAAATCAGTTATGGCAGGTCAAACATACACTTAAATTACATGAACTTAGTATAAAACAATAAGATCAAACTAAATTATAAGCAGAAAATAAGTATAAAGAGAAAATCAAATACAGTTCAAGCTAAATACTAAAATGCTCTGGCAGATCAAACAATTAAATTACATGAACTCAGTTCAGATTACATGGCTTATATAAAACAATTAAACACAATAAGATGCCATTCTTCTTTTCCTGGTGGGAATCACATTTGTTTGTCCATTAACGATACGAAACGATGGATTAATCCAAATTCCCTCATCATGATCATCTCTAAGATATAAACCATCATCAGTTGAATCAATTTCATGTGGTTGTGATGTTGCAAAGAAAAGATCATTACCAACATCTTCATCATTATTGTTATCATCACTTATACGCTTCATACATAAATTAATAGAGACAACATCATAAACTTACGCTTCATACATAACCATGGAGGTAGGTTATAAATCAACAAAATCACAGGCCACATGATGTGTGAGATGCTTTGAAGACCATGTGGATTCATTCCATCAGTAGAAAGTGCAAGTCGTAGATTTCTTGACTCTATCCCAAATTTGGGATACTCGTGATCAATTTTTGCCCACTGTGGAGAATCTGCAGGGTGTCGAAACTTTCCATATCTAATTCTTTCATCTGCATGCCATGTCAAGTGTTTTGAATCTTCTTCACTGCGATACATGCGCCTAAATCTTGGTATTATAGGAAAATACCACATGACTTTTGCTGTGTGAGATGCTTTGAAAACCATGTGGATTCATTACATCAGTAGAAAGTGCAAGTCGTAGATTTCTTGACTTTATCCCAAATTTAGGATACTCGTGATCAATTTTTGCCCATTGTGGAGAATCTGCAGGGTGTCGAAACTTTCCATCTCTAATTCTTTCATCTGCATGCCATGTCAAGTGTTTTGAATCTTCTTCACTGCGATACATGCGCCTAAATCTTGGTATTATAGGAAAATACCACACGACTTTTGCTGGAGTAGATTCTTTCTTCTTATATCGAGAGACATTGCATTTCGGACATGCCTTTAGTAATTCATATTTGTTTTGAAATAAAATGCAATCGTTAGAACACGCATGAATCCTTTCATAACTCATGCCAATAGAGCACAAAATTCGTTTAGCCTCGTAGGTTCGACGGGAAAGTTCATTATCATCTGGCAACATATCTTTTAAGAGTGTTAATAATTTTGTGAAGCTTTTATCAGACCATCCATTACTCGCTTTTAAGTTGTACAACTTTAATATCGCCGACAGTCTTGTGAATTTAATACAACCATTATATAATGGTTTCTCTGCGTCACTCAACAAAGTCTCACACATTTTAGGACAATCTTGAAGATCTTCTTCAACTGCTTTTGCAATCTCCTCAACTCGGTCCGACTCATATGTATCTGTGTCGAAATTAGTTGAAGCATATGTCAAACCATTCTCCAATTCATCTTCTCTAATGCGTTTTCCAAAACAACATTTTAAACAAGGACAAACGACTCTATTTGGATCTTTTGCATTCTTCATTGCAAACTCAACAAACTCCTTCACTCCATTTTCATACTCTTTTGACAATCGATTGGCAGACATCCATTTCCAGTCCATTTTATATGACCTATATAAATGCAGTTACACAAATAATAAGCTACTGATAACATTATATCAATATATAGTACACATATCTAATATTGGAAAATGGAAACCAAGGTCTAAGTCTGATTTCAAAACAGAACATATCAACAAATTTCAAAAAGAATAGATTTTATATGATTTATTATGAAACAATTTATTAGTTTTAGTGACAACAACAAATTAATAAATACAGTACCTGAGACAACGTATCCAAGTTTTTTTAAAGGAGGAACAATAGATGGGCGCACAGTAGAGGAGAGGAGTGTTCACATAGTAGAGAGATGAGGGTTCGTAGGGTTAGGACAATATATTAAATTTGTTTTAAATTTGTTTTATTTATTTAAAGTAAATGATTTCTATTTAAAGTGAATGATTTTACAACGCTTGTATAATAAGCGCTCTAATAGGTCCTTTAATTATGTGAAAGTGCAAGTATTTTACAGCGCTTGTACAAAAAGCGCTCTAATAGGTCATTTAATTATGTGAAAGCGCAAGTCTTTTACAGCATTTGTCAAAAAAGCGCTTTAAAAGTTATGTAACATAAGGTGGGAGGGCTATATTTTACAGCGCTTGTGTTTAAAGCGCTCCAATTTACAGCGCTTTCAAAAAAGCATTGTAAAAGTCTTGTAAACATTATGTGCAAGTGTTATGTGACCCTATATGACCCTACAACAACGCTTTTTCCACAACGCTTGTCAAAAAAGCGTTGTTGTATCCTCCGTTATTTTCAAAATATTATACAACAACGCTTGTATTTAATAAGCGCTATAAAAGACACGCTATAAAATGTCATTTTTGGCGTAGTGATTCTTGGGTTTGGAATCTTTCCTCTAGTGTTTCCCTTTCTCCATATTTGAACATTCTGACTTGATATGTCCAGGTTCATTGCATCCATAGCAGATGATGTTTTTCTTGTCATATTTATCATCATTCCCTCTGTTGGATTGCTTGGAATATATTTGGGGAATTTTCTTCTTTCTGTTGTACCACATCTTTCAAATTTTTCTGGTTATGAAAGCAATCTCCTCTTCCTCTAAGTTTAGATTATTATTATTTGAATCACTATCCTCTTACTCTGATGTTGCCTTTAGAACCTTTTTCTGCTTAGATTTCAAGGCCAGAGTCTTATTCTTCTTCTTGGGCTCATGTCAGCTCAATTTCATGTGATATGAGAGAGCTAATTAATTCCTCCAGCTTTAAAGTATTCAGATCATTTGCTTCTTGAATGACATTGATCTTAGATCCACTTGATTGTTAGACTCCTATGAATTTTCTTCATATGATCAGCAGTAGTATAACTCTTCTCAAGTACCTTTAATCCTGAGACCAGGATCTAGAATCTGGAAAACATTTTTTCAATGTCTTCATCTTCTTCCATCTTGAACCACTCATACTTTTTGACTAGGAGGTTGGCCTTTGCTTCTTGAACTTGCTTGCTTCCTTCATAGGTTAGAATCAGACTATCATATATACTATTTGCTGTCTCTTTTTTGGTGCACTTGTCAAACTCCTTGAAGGTGATTGCATTTATAGTGAATGTTCTGGACTTATGATGCATCTTGTACATCTTCTTCTGATAAGCATTCATCTCTTTTCTTCGAATTTCAATACCATTGGTATTCTTTGGAGTAATATAACCATCTTCCACCAGTCCCAAAGTTCAGGATCTTGTGAAATATAGAAACTTCTCAGCTTGTCTTTCCCAATACTCAAAACGTTCTCTCCATCAAACAAAGGTGGTCCTGTTGATATTTATTCCAACGACTTCTTCATTGAATCCAGACATATTGAACCCTTGGATCTTTTCTCAACCACTATAAAGTGTTCAGTCTTGAGACCGAGCTCTGATCCCAAATGAAGGTGCAAACATGAGAACGGGGGGTTGAATTATATTTGATGAAGTTTGGTTGGTTTTTATAAATTACTCAAATAAGAAGCAATCAGATTTAGAAGCAGCAAACAATGAAAGCATAATTACAAAGCACCTAACCCTCCAAGCCAGTCTTCCCAAACAGTCTAACAACCCCAGCCTTTTGAGGAACTAACCACTTTGACCCTACAACCTAAGTCTTCTCCTAACAACCTGGCAACCCCAGATTGAAGAATAAACTAAACCACTATCGGGTTGAATACAAAAGAGTGGAACTGGAGTAGTTGCTTCTAACAAATTTGATAATAATAATAATAACAACTCTCACACTCTAATTAAAAAGCACTCATAAAATATTTCTAACCTGAACGAATGTTTCTCTCTTTGAAATCTAAGATGAATTGAGAACTTTGAGCTTGAGTTCTTATACTCTTTTATGCTTTTGGATGCTTTTCTCCTTCAGCCTTAAGTGTTTATTTATAGTGAAAATTTGGGCTTCAATTTAGTCCTTCTTTAATTCTCAATTGTATCTTGTTCAAATTGAGTTTGTAAATTCTTCAGATTGATTCTGTTCCTATTTTTTGTAGATTGAATTTGTAAATTCTTCAAATAAAATCCTCTTCAAATATTGATCAAATATTCTTCAAATCTTCATCAAATCTTGACCATATCTTCTTTTCAACTTGATCAAAGATTTTCTTCAATTATAAATATGAATCAAATCTTATTTTATATTTTCATCAATTATAAATTTGAATAAAATCTTATTTTAGATTTTCTTCAATTATAAATTTGAATCAAATCTTATTTTAGATTTTCTTCAAAAACATAAATCTTCTTTCAAACTCTTTGAAGTCAAATATATTATTTTCATAAAATACTTTTGTTAACATCAAAACTCTAAATGTAAAACCAACTTGGTTCCAACAAGTTTTAGGTTTTCGTACCCACAATCCTTTTGGGTCCTTCTAAGTTAGGTTAGGTTTGCAAAGCATCTACTCTCTTGTCACTCATTTCTTTTCTTACAATACAAATAGACGATGTATTATGTTTTCTTCCCAACAAAACATTTAGCAAATGACTCAATTGTTTCAATGATAAAAAAATTATTTCAAAGATTATGATTATGTTTATTATCTAATCTGTGTTTTCGAGTGTATCTAAATTAGAAAACAGGTTCATCATCACCACTTTAACCTCTAACATAGAGGGTATACAAGAAAAGATGAATCAATGATAAAATAAAATGAAGATAAATATGTATTTGAACACAAGATCCAAGACAGAGGATGAACAATGAAATGATGAACTTCTGGTTTCACTCATCCTCATACATAGGGAATGTCCAAAAGTACCATAGTATGAAAAAGTGTTCTTTACAAGAAAGGCAAGACACTACAATTCATGGAAAAGGAAAAAGCCAAAAGTACAAGTCATGTCCTAACTTATGGAACGATCAAACCTTCTATTTGAGGACGAACGACAAACTCATCCTTCAAAGCCCATGTATTACAAGGACAACTGTAACACCCCAAATTTTATAATGAACTATTTTATTAATTAAATAGGAATTTAGATAATTAATTTGGTGCTAAAATTATTTTATAATATATGTTGATTAGTTTTATGATTAATTTTCTTTATAGGCATGATTTCTATGATGTACTAGTTTTATAAATATTAGATTACGTGAGCGATATAAATAATAAATATTATATTTTACTCTTTGATCTATTTTTTTTGAAAAATAATAGTAGTTTAGTGTAATATATAGTTTAAAGAAAACGATTTTGTGCAATTTTACGTGTATATACGTGTACCCAATTAATGTAATATTTTTGTGTGCGTTTGACTGATATTAAGTATGCACGTAGTTATATTTCAATTATTTATAACTACCTTCTATTTTTAGTTATTTTTTTATAAATAATATCTTGAGATAGAATTGATATTGTGTTTGATTTCTTTTATTTTTATATGCTTTTTATGACATTGTGATTTTATATATATTTATTATGATTAAGTAATTAATATAAAATATTGATGTTATATTTATTTATTTTATGATTTTGACTATTTTCTAATATGATGATGTGAGTATTTTGAAAAAAATAAGTATAATTGTAGAGATTATTTTGATTATTAGTAATATGAGGAAGATAGTTTTAATTATTAGTAATATGTTTTTTTTATATTGATTATTTTAATTACTCTAATTTAACATATATTAATTATGAAATATTAGTAATGTTTTAAAAAAAATTTAATGATGTTTGATAGAGTATTTAAAAAAAAAAGAGATTAAGTAACAATTAATTTTGTTTTAGCAAAATAAAAATAATAATAATAGTAAAATATAAATTAAATAAGGGACAAATGGACTTGACCCATTTAGGTTAACCCTAATTATGTTAATAAAATAAAAGAAAAAAAACAAGGAAGGAAGCTTACGGCCATCACTAGTAAAACAAAGGGAAACCAACAACAAGCCTATCGTTTGGCACCGGTGATCGATAACTGTTCCAGAAAACTTTCTCTGTTTTCACCCAAATTTCAGTATGTTGTTCCATTCAATTAGTTAGTCAATTAAACACAATTTTTTAGATTTTTTAACCATCCAAATTTCTCTCTAAAATCCCCGACTTCTCCGCTTGTTAAATTACTTAGTTTGAACCGTTCTCCTTCACTGTAAGTCCGATTTGAGTGAAACCAACGCCAAAACGACTGTGTGAAAAAATTGCTATTTTACCCACTGATTTGTTTTCTGATTTATGGTAAGTTTCCTTGACCGAATTTCGAATTTAGTTTTTAAAGGATGTTCTCATAATTTATTTTTAACGTTTACCCATAAACTGTCGAGTTAGATCGATTGAAAGACAAAGAGTCAATGAACAAATGATGTTTGCTCGTGGAATCGTAGTCGTGTGTGAAAGCGTCAAATTAAGGTAAGGGGTGAGAGAGCGTTTGAATTCATGAGTATAATGTACTGTGAGATGAACGGGAAAACCGTATTTCCCAACGATTCATTCGGGGCTTGCTACGTACGGCAGTAGCCCTTTGAGAGATAAATTGATTAATTTGAAATATGAGCATTGTGAGATTAAAATGTGAAATAGAAATTTTTATAAGGTGTTGATTGATTTAATTTTTAATACTTGTGTGGTAGTTGATATTTGTTATTATTGTGATGTTGGATGTTGAATGAAATTATGTGTACATATTTGATTAGATGAAATTATGTGTTGTGATAATAAAATATGGATGCATGGTTTGATATATGCTTACGTGATGATAACGATGATTGTTGATTGATGATAGTGATGTTATAAAATTGTGATGAGTTTATATGATTATTTATGATTAATGATATTATAAGATTGTGATGAAAATATTGAAGTACCCCATACTTGATGAGATAGTGATGATTCTTAAATATGGTGCTCTTAATGGAGTAGTCTAAGCTAACGGGGGGAGAAAATAAATATTGTGAATTTGTGAAGTGGAGATTATTTTGTCATCATATAGGTAGGGCCTGACAAGCCTAGTGATTATGGGGAAGTACAACTGAATGAGCCTGATCGTGGCGGTCTGCTGTCGAGCCTTAAGGCAAGATTGTTAGACCTGGAGGTATTCCGGTGGGGAATTCCTAGGTGACTTGGAGGTAGCACTCCAAATGTCGGGAGCTACCATGCAACACACGTTTACCTCGACTGTCACGTATATGTGTCTCGGGTTTTGAGTTGAGGGGATCTATGAGGACAGGGCCAATTTGAATTGTCCGTCCACCGGAATGGTGGCATAGTATCATGGCCTCCTAACCAAGTACTTCAGAGTTAGAATGGTACCACATTGTGAAGTAGAGTCTAAGCTCATGCATAGCATTGCATTTACTTGTGATTGTTTTGTGGTGATTGATGTGTTTCAAAATTAATAATAATTACTCTTAGATGATTTGATGCATATTATAATGAGATGATTATCTTACTTGAGTGAATTTGATGTTATAATATGATATTATTTACTTAAATATTTTGATATATAGTAATGTGATTATGATACGGTCTATTATGTTTGTTGCGTGTTCTTCTTACTTATATTATACTATTAACATGATTTTGAAACTCACCTCCTTTGTTGTTTGTGTTTGACTGGCTTGGCCCTGCGTTTGCGAAATCGCAGTTGTTACAGGTTAATAAGTCTTGAAGTTCAAGTTTGGGAGGAACCCCGCTCTGATAGGTGATACCGGGAATAAGGGTTGTAATTTGTATTTTACTTATTTATTTTGAAACGAATTTTGTATGAAAATCATATAAGTACTAGTAGGTTTTTAGAATTAAATCAAGTAATTATACTTAATTCAAGCTTATCGAGATTGCACTATGGAGTAAAGAAGTTAAAGTGTTCCTTTTGATTTTTGAGAACGTGATATCCTAAATTAAAAATTAAAGTTTTTATTTCCTTGAAAACATATTTTTATTTATCCGCTGCGAATTTTATAGAAATATGATTTAAATTATTATATATATTATTTTGGGGTTTAGGGTGTCACATTAATGGTATCAGAGTGGGTCTGTCCATTCAGGCCGAGTGGGTTGAGTGTCGATTCAATCTGAGTCAAATGTTAGTCGTGTCAATTGTGTTTTCTTGTGTATTAATTATTTTCGATGTCATGATTTTTTTTACCCGCGTTATATAATTGTGTTAATGGTTATATGCTTTTGTATTATTATACATATTTTCGAGATTACTAATTAACTGTTTATTAATTGCTTACTCTGATTGTGTTATGGATCCTAAATTCCTATTTAAGTGAGTAAATAAAACATAAAATTACTTGTTAAGATTTGGGTTTAATTTTAATTGTGACAAGATTATGTTAGTTACTTATTGCTTATTGTTTGCCTACCTAACTATGATTTTTTGCACTCTTGTTTTATATGAATAGTTGGAAATAATAATTTTGATTGACCATCTGTATATTTCACCCTTAATCAATTTAAAATATTTAGTTTTGATATGTATCTGTTTAAAGTGTTTGATCTAATAACTAATTGATTGAAACATTGATTTTCGTATGAATTATATGTTTAAAAATTTAAGTATTGACTTTTACTAGTTACAAATTATTTTGTTGAAACTCAATTTAGAAAAAAAAATGTTTCGTCCTAAACTTTGAGTTAGATAGGAAATATGTCTCTTATGTTTACAGTTTTAATTTAAAAAAAAAAATTATTATTTTTATTTTATGTTGGCTTGTGTTAAGAAAAAAATTGATTTTAAATCATGAATGTTAACTTTAAATCACTTGAAAGTGTTGATGGTTGTATCTAGATGAGTAGAGTTTTGATATTGGTTTTGAAAACAATTTACGATGTTCGTCATGATTTAGATAGTATGAAATTCATATTACTAGCAATAGTAATTCTTGAATATTAGAGTTTGGTAGAACTTATAATTTTTTAAAATGACATTTTGAAGGAGTTAAAGTTTACTTATTTTATATGATGAAAATAACTTTTGTTTGAGTTACTCTTGATTATTTTAAAGAAATTAAATTCAGTTGAATTTTTGTTGATTTACAAAAATACCAATAATTATATGCTACTGATTATATTTAATGTTTGAAACAGCTTAAAATTTACAGCATTTTACTATGTCTTGTTTTTAGAAAATTGAAAAGAGTTGTTGTTATGTTGGTTTAGGGGCTGGTGTAAATATTGGATCGTGAGGGTATTGGGATATTTATTTGAAATGATTGATTTTTTTTAATTATGATATTATGAACTCATTAGAGTTTGACTCGATGTTAGAGTTTTAGAGTTTAAGAAATTTCCAGTGATTTACAATAGTACTAACGATAAAATGTATATTAATTGAGAAAGAGAAGTAAAAAGAAAGGAAAAAAAAAACAAAGTTTAAGAAAAAAAAAAAATTTCCAAACAGTGAAATTATTTTTGAAATGTTATCTAAATTTTGGATTCTATAATTGACTTATTTTACAGGTAGATTTTATTTATTTATTATGAATTAACCTAACAAAATGGTATGCATTAAATTGGTATGTGTAGAGTGCATCATGTAGATTGATATGTGTAGAGTGACTCATGTAGATTGGTATGCGTATAGAAACTAAAATTTATTTTATCAATTTTTTTTATTAATTATAAAATTACAATTTTTATTTGAGACTCAATTTTTAAGATTAGAACAGAACTCCAAAATCTTTAAAATTTATGGTGTGTTATGTTTTGGACCAATTTTGTGGCTTGATAAAAACTGAAGAGTGTATCTATAAGCAGGTTAAGTAGTTAGTGTGAGAGGAGGCTACTATTTTGTAGATTTATGAATTAGTGTAATTCATTATCATTATCATATGTGTTATGTTTTGTGTCATGTGCACTACTTTAATGTATATAGATATACATTTTTTTTTGTAAGTTTTGATAAAATAAGAAAATAAATTGGAACTATTTTGGAAGTGTTAATTAATTGTAAAATTTCCTATCTATCTATATATAGTTTAAATTTTATTTCAAAATATAAGTTGAAAATAATAATTTTTACAGTGATGAACTATTTAAAAATGTGTTTTTGATGATTAAAATATGAATAAATTTTTAGAAATCTTATAGATTTTAAAAATATTCGTGATTTATTTTATTTGTATTGTATTTAGAATGGTGATTTATCTTATTTGTTTTATTTAGACTTGAATTATTGAAAAATAATTTAAAGAAAAATTTGGAATTCTCAATTAATTATTTTTGGGTGCTAAATGGTTAGTAATATTTTTTAATAATAATTTAAGTCTAGAAATTAATTTTTAGAATGATGTGTAACTTTGAAAGTGGTTTTTGGCACTAGCTGATTCAATTTGGTTTGGTAATGTACTATATCTTCTAGTAAATAATTATTTATCTTATCTTCTACTTGGAAAATCTATATATGCTTCCATTTGTTGTAACTTTTAAGTGATGGTTAACTCAAAAGAAAATTTAATCGTGATCAATTTGGAGCAATTAGACCTCTATGAGAATATGTTTCATCTTTTGAATCCTCGTTTGAGTTATGAGATGAACGTAAAATCTTGGTGCTAATTTTTGGATTAGTTATTTGAATGTGTATATGATTATGTAAATGTTAAATTGTTCGTGTTTCAAGTGTTCTAATTGTTGGGAATTGGTGTATAGAGTTAGAGTATTCAGTAGCATCCAAAAGTGAAATAGTTCTATATTTCTTCAATCGGATTATTGATTATATATTGATACTAGTGTCATTTCCTTGTTGTTGTAACTAGTTGTAAATTACCAATAAATATTGTCAATGTGTAATTAAGTGAGTTTTTAACTTGAAGTAAGGAGTAGGAGTTGTGGCGCCGCCTTCGCACTCCTGAACCATGTTAACGATACTTTTAATTACCCATATTAAAAATTGAATGACTGCAGTTATAGTTACTTAAGTAGTTGACTGCATGAGTAGGAGGGACTAGCTACCCCGATGACTCATTGTCAATAAAAGAGACAACGATAACTCATTATTATGTTAGAAGTAACTTTTAATAATAATTTTTTTTAATAATTAAAAAAAATGTCCATTGCTATATCAATTGAATGAATTTAATTATTAAATATATGTTATTAGAAAAATAGTATCTCTATATTAGTTTTTTTCTTTCTCCTTGATTATATACAAATTATGTTTTTATAGAGTAATTGATTGTAAATCTATTATAATATTATTAAGTTGTTAGATGTTTTTATTATTTTAAAAATTGCTCTCTTTGTCAGATCTAAGTTAAATTTGTTGAATGTTTGGTGATTGGATTTAGACTCTATTTTGAGTAAAACTAGTAATATTTGGTTTGTAGTTGAAATTGACAACGTACTTGGAATGTGTTTCATTTAACCAAACTAAATGAGCTACATTATTATTGAAAAAATCTATATGTTATGTTTTATTTGTAAATTGCAGTGAGTGACTCTATCGTATTTTATTAATTGAATGATAAATGTGATAGACATTTTATTTGATAATTGAATGATAAATGTTATGTGTTTAATTGATTTATTTTGTCATGTTAGTCTATATGCAATGTTAGTTGATTTTTTTACATGTTGTGCTTAATTGGAGATTGAATGTGTTAAATAAAGTTATACACTAAGTTTGAATCTTGAGGGCAGTAAGTTAAATATTAGTTCGCTCACCGAAAATTTCGAGGACGAAATTCTTTAACAAGGGGAGAATTGTAACACCCCAAATTTTATAATGAACTATTTTATTAATTAAATAGGAATTTAGATAATTAATTTGGTGCTAAAATTATTTTATAATATATGTTGATTAGTTTTATGATTAATTTTCTTTATAGCATGATTTCTATGATGTACAGTTTTATAAATATTAGATTACGTGAGCGATATAAATAATAAATATTATATTTTACTCTTTGATCTATTTTTTGAAAAATTAATATAGTTTAGTGTAATATATAGTTTAAAGAAAAACGATTTTGTGCAATTTTACCGTGATATACGTGTACCAATTAAATGTAATATTTTTGTGTGCGTTTGACTGATATTAAGTATGCACGTAGTTTATATTTCAATTATTTTATAACTACCTTCATTATTTTTAGTTTTTTATAAATAATATCTTGAGATAGAATTGATATTGTGTTTGATTCTCTTTTATTTTTATATGCTTTTTATGACATTGTGATTTTATATATATTTATTATGATTAAGTAATTAATATAAAATATTGATGTTATATTTATTTATTTTATGATTTTGACTATTTCTAATATGATGATGTGAGTATTTTGAAAAATAAATATAATTGTAGAGATTATTTTGATTATTAGTAATATGAGGAAGATAGTTTTAATTATTAGTAATATGTTTTTTTTATATTGATTATTTTAATTACTCTAATTTAACATATATTAATTATGAATATTAGTAATGTTTTAAAAATTTAATGATGTTTGATAGAGTATTTAAAAAAAAAAAAAGAGATTAAGTAACAATTAATTTTGTTTTAGCAAAATAAAAATAATAATAGTAAAATATAAATTAAATAGGGACAAATGGACTTGACCATTTAGGTTAACCCTAATTTATGTTAATAAATAAAAGAAAAAAAACAAGGAAGAAGCTTACGGCCATCACTAGTAAAACCAAGGGAAACCAACAAACAAGCCTATCGTTTGCACCGGTATCGATAACTGTTCCAGAAAGTTTCTCTGTTTTCACCCAAATTTCAGTATGTTGTTCCATTCAATTACTTAGTCAATTAAACACAATTTTTTAGATTTTTAACCATCCAAATTTCTCTCTAAAATCCCCGACTTCTCCGCTTGTTAAATTTACTTAGTTTGAACCGTTCTCCTTCACCGTAAGTCCGATTTGAGTGAAACCAACGCCAAAACGACTGTGTGAAAAATTGCTATTTTACCCACTGATTTGTTTTCTGATTTATGGTAAGTTTCCTTGACCGAATTTCGAATTTAGTTTTTAAAGGATGTTCTCAATAATTTATTTTTAACGTTTACCCATAAACTGTCGAGTTAGATCGATTGAAAGACAAAGAGTCAATGAACAAATGATGTTTGCTCGTGGAATCGTAGTCGTGTGTGAAAGCGTCAAATTAAGGTAAGGGTGAGAGAGCGTTTGAATTCATGAGTATAATGTACTGTGAGATGAACGGAAAACCGTATTTCCAACGATTCATTCGGGGCTTGCTACGTACGGCAGTAGCCCTTTGAGAGATAAATTGATTAATTTGAAATATGAGCATTGTGAGATTAAAATGTGAAATAGAAATTTTTATAAGGTGTTGATTGATTTAATTTTTAATACTTGTGTGGTAGTTGATATTTGTTATTATGTGATGTTGGATGTTGAATGAAATTATGTGTACATATTTGATTAGATGAAATTATGTGTTGTGATAATAAAATATGGATGCATGGTTTGATATATGCTTACGTGATGATAACGATGATTGTTGATTGATGATAGTGATGTTATAAAATTGTGATGAGTTTATATGATTATTTATGATTAATGATATTATAAGATTGTGATGAAAATATTGAAGTACCCCATACTTTGATGAGATAGTGATGATTCTTAAATATGGTGCTCTTAATGGAGTAGTCTAAGCTAACGGGGGAGAAAATAAATATTGTGAATTTGTGAAGTGGAGATTATTTTGTCATCATATAGGTAGGGCCTGACAAGCTAGTGATTATGGGGAAGTACAACTGAATGAGCCTGATCGTGGCGGTCAGCTGTCGAGCCTTAAGGCAAGATTGTTAGACCTTGGAGGTATTCCGGTGGGGAAATTCCTAGGTGACTGGAGGTAGCACTCCAAATGTCGGGAGCTACCATGCAACACACGTTTACCTCGACTGTCACGTATATGTGTCTCGGGTTTTGAGTTGAGGGGATCTATGAGGACAGGCCAATTTGAATTGTCCGTCCACCGGAATGGTGGCATAGTATCATGGCCTCCTAACCAAGTACTTCAGAGTTAGAATGGTACCACATTGTGAAGTAGAGTCTAAGCTCATGCATAAGCATTGCATTTACTTGTGATTGTTTTGTGGTGATTGATGTGTTTCAAAATTAATAATAATTACTCTTAGATGATTTGATGCATATTATAATGAGATGATTATCTTACTTGAGTGAATTTGATGTTATAATATGATATTATTACTTAAATATTTTGATATATAGTAATGTGATTATGATACGGTCTATTATGATTGTTGCGTGTTCTTCTTACTTATATTATACTATTAACATGATTTTGAAACTCACCTCCTTCGTTGTTTGTGTTTGACTGGCTTGGCCCTGCGTTTGCGAAATCGCAGTTGTTACAGGTTAATAAGTCTTGAAGTTCAAGTTGGAGGAACCCCGCTCTGATAGGTGATACCGGAATAAGGGTTGTAATTTGTATTTTACTTATTTATTTTGAAACGACTTTTGTATGAAAATCATATAAGTACTAGTAGGTTTTTAGAATTAAATCAAGTAATTATACTTAATTCAAGCTTATCGAGATTGCACTATGGAGTAAAGAAGTTAAAGTGTTCCTTTTGATTTTTGAGAAACGTGATATCCTAAATTAAAAATTAAAGTTTTATTTCCTTGAAAACATATTTTTATTTATCCGCTGCGAATTTTATAGAAATATGATATAAATTATTATATATATTATTTTGGGGTTTAGGGTGTCACAACAACTGGATGGAATTTTTGTAAATCAGATTAATGATCATTGGACATTTAAAAAAATCTCCAACGATCACGTAATACTTTTCCTCTTGGACGGAGCTTCATAACCTCTATAAAAGGAAGATAATTCTTCATCATTCCACACAACAACTACTCATTGAAAAGAGAAACACTCAAAGCTAAGAAGAGTAATCTCATCTTCTCTTTGCACTTTCTACAGTCTTTAACTATATCCTTCAAAGCATCCTCTTAGAAAGTTTTTGCAAAAGAGAAAGAAACAAACTCTCATCTCAAATCACTAATTTTGTATATTCTTAGTTCATATAAACTTGGTAATAGTTGTAAATCGAAAAGAAAGATAAAGTAGGTCTGGTGAGGCTGGAAAACAAACACAGAAAATTACATGTTTTTAGTTTGTCCTCTTTATATGTTTTTAGTTTTTCTGTTTCATACATTCATCCACATATAATTTGCATTTCATCCTCTCATAGAGGATACAATTTTAAAACAGGCCACTAGACAATTTTCAAACAAAAATATCTCTTTTCAACCTCCCTTCTAGTGATATTTCAGTTACTTCAATTGGCATCAGAGCAAAGTTCTCTAGAAAATTACATCTAACCGTATAAAAGAAAAGGATCAAGAAAAAATGTTAAAAGCTAAGTATGTACCCGAAGGAGGACCCTCTAGCAGACCTCCGTACTTCGATTGTACAAATTACTATCATTGGAAAAAGAAAAATGAGGTTGTTTCTCATATATCACAAGACAACAATATGTGGTATGTGGTTGAAAATGGAAACCATGTCATTAGAACAAACAATGTTGACCCAACCGTAGATGAAAAACCTCAAGCACAGTGGACAGCTGACGAAAATGCCAAGGTACTCCTAAACTCTAAAACTCATTTATTTCTAACATATGCTTTGAGAAGAGAAGAAGATGATAGGATTGAAGAATTAAAAAGCACTAAGGAATTATGGGACACCTTAAAGATCCATCATGAAGGATCAAGTCACATAAAAAAAGGAAGGATTGGCATCGGAATAAGAGAATTTGAACTGTTCAAAATGAAGGAGGAAGAAACGATTGATGAAATGTTCTCAAGGTTCACTGTCATAATAAACAGCTTGAGGTATGTTGGAAAAGAATACTCTATCCAAGAGAGGATAAGAAAAATTCTAAGAGTCTACCAAAAGAATGGAGACCAATGGTGACTGCAATCACGGAAGCAAGAAACTTGGCTACCATGAAATTAGAAGATTTGGTTGGAACTTTAAGGGAAAACGAACCATTGTTGCTTTCTGATAAACCAAGCGAAAAGGAAAAAATGGTCGCTCTTAAAACAAATCAAATAGAAAGTTCATCCTTGAAACAAACTGAAGAAATCACAAAAGTAGAAAATCGGACGAAGAGGATGAACTCGCCTTGAAGATGTCCATACAAAAGAGGATGACCTCGCCTTGAGTGTCCTCTAAGCAAAAAAAAACCCAAGAAGATGGCCATACAAAAATAAATCTACGATGGCTACATGGGATGATAGTGACAGATCATCCTTTGAAGAGGAAAAGAAAGAAGAAGCAAACCTTTGTCTCATGGAAAAATCAGGCACTGAAGAGGTAAATATAACAGAACTCTATCCTTCATGTGAAAAACTAGAAATAAAATTTGACAATTTATTAAATAACTCAAACAATCTATCTCATAAATGTGCCTTTCTTAAAAATCAACTTTATGAGATAAAGAAACTAAATGAGGAACTTCAAGCTTAGAATGATAAAAATGAAAAAATAATTATGGACTTGTAGAAATCTCATCAAAATTGTTTGAGTAGCAAAACATTATGAACAAGAAAAATGTCAAAACTCATCCTCCAGAAGAGGAAACAGAAAATTAGAATTTAAAAATAAAAGTAGAAGAACATAAAAAGGACATTACCAATTTTTTTAAATCCACTAAGAGTTTTCAAAAAATTATGCGATCTCAATCTGGAATTTTTGATAAAGATGGTATTGGGTTTAAAACTTCTCAAAAACAAATTTATATGAAAATTTCT
Organism: Cicer echinospermum; assembly: GCA_002896215.2. Lineage (NCBI taxonomy): Eukaryota > Viridiplantae > Streptophyta > Magnoliopsida > Fabales > Fabaceae > Cicer > Cicer echinospermum. The sequence continues at coordinate 32,573,137 of PGTU02000001.1, forward strand.
TTCTACCTCAAAAACAAGAGGAATCATTCCATTGCAAATAATAAATGTATCTTATTGTGAGTGTTTTTTTCTTGTAAACAATTCTTGATCATAACTTCATGTAGATTCTGATAAGATCTTCTTATAAATAATTCATATCTTCTTGAAGATAAATCTTGATCAAATCTTCTTATAAATAATTCATATCTTCTTGTGATAAATCTCGATCAAATCTTCTTGTAAATAATTCATATCTTCTTGAGGATAAATCTTGTTCAAATCTTCTTATAAATAATTCATATCGTATTGTTGATAAGATGTTTATCATATCTTCTTCAAATCTTGACCATATCTTCTTTTCAACTTGGTCAAATATTTTCTTCAATTATAAATTTGAATCAAATTTTATTTTGAATTATCGTCAAAAACACGAATCTTCTTTCATACTATGTAAAGTCAAATATATTGTTCTCATAAAATACATTTGTTAACATCAAATTTTTAAGTATAAAACCAACTTGGTTCCAACATAAATTCAATTCAATATTTGGTCCTTTGTCAAAATTTGAATCTTATCTTTGCAAATAATAAATGTATCTTCTTGTGAGTGTTTCTTCTTGTATAAAATTTCTTGATCATATCTTCTAGTAAATAATTTCATATCTTCTTGTAGATAAATCTTGCTAAACTCTTCTTGTAAATAATTCATATCTTCTTGTGATAAATCTTGATGAAATCTTCTTGTAAATAATTCATATCTTCTTGTAGATAAATCTTGTTCAAATCTTCTTATAAATAATTCATATCTTATTATTGATAGGATGTTTATCAAATTTTCTTCAAATCTTAATTATATCTTCTTTTCAACTTGGTCAAATATTTTCTTCAACTATAAATCTGAATCACATCTTATTTTGGATTGTCGTCAGAAATACGAATCTTCTTTCATACTCTATGAAGTCAAATATATTGTTCTCATAAAACACATTTGTTAACATCAAAACTTTAAGTATAAAACCAACTTGGTTCCAACATAAATCCAATTCAATATTTGGTCCGTTGTCAAAATTTGAATCTTATCTTTGCAAATAATAAATGTATCTTCTTGTGAGTGTTTCTTCTTGTAAACAATTCTTGATCGTATCTTCTGGTAAATAATTCATATCTTCTTGTAGTTAAATCTTGCTAAACTCTTCCTATAAATAAGTCGTGTCTTCTTGTGATAAATCTTGATGAAATCTTCTTGTAAATAATTCATATCTTCGTGTAGATAAATCTTGAGCAAATCTTCTTGTAAAGAATTCATATCTTATTGTTGATAAGATGTTGATCATATCTTCTTCAAATCTTGACCAAATCTTCTTTTCAACTTGATCACAGATTTTCTTCAATTATAAATCTGAATCAAATCTTATTTTAGATTGTCTTCAAAAACACGAATCTTCTTTCATACTCTATAAAGTCAAATATATTGTTCTCATAAAATACTTTTGTTGACCTCAAAACTCTAAGTATAAAACCAACTTGGTTTCAACGATCTCCCCATTTTTTATGATGACAAACTATAATGTTTATAACAACTTTTCTTTTAAATACTTTGACTCCCTCTTACTTAAGGCTCCCCCTAAGTCTAAATATTTATTTTAAGTATTTTTTTCTCCCCAAATTATCAAATATCTTACTCCCCCTTTTGTCATCCAACAAAAAGACTTGAAAGTAAAACTTGCCTCTGTTTTTTTTTCCTTTTTATTTTTTATTTTTTATTTTAATAGAATAAAAATAACATAAAATTTATCCAAACTATGAAACTTAACTACTCTAAGGTTGGCACAACATCAGTTAGACAAAAGATTAAAGTTTAGGTTTTTCTTGATGAAGTTAAACCTATCTTCGGCTAGTGGTTTGGTGAATATGACACATGATTAATGCTCAATGTCTTAAAATTGAGTACTAAGCACACCTTTTTGAACAAAGTCCTTAATGAAATGGTGTTTGATTTCTATGTGTTTAGCTCTAAAATGAAGTAAAAGGTTTTTGGTTAGGCAAATTACAGAAGTGTGGTCACAATAAATGGGAATTTTTGTTTCTAAGAATTTTTAGTCTTCTAGTTGATGTTTCATCCAAAGTAGTTGAGAGCTACAACCGGCGGTTGATATGTACTCAACTTCTGTTGTTGACATGGCAATGGTGCTTTGTCTCGTACTTGACCAAGAGATTAAGTTGTCACCTAGAAATGTGCAGTTTCTACTTGTGCTTTTTATCTCAAGTTTATCTCTAGCATAATCAGAATCACAATACCCATTTAGTTTGTACTTAGAAGATTTCTTGTAGAACAAGGTAATGTTGGTAGTGACTTGTATGTATCTAAGGATTATTTTAATAGTAGTTAAATGTGATTCCCTAAGGTCAACTTGAGATCTTGCACATACATACACACTAAACATGATCTCAAGCCTGGAAATAGTAAGATAAAGTAGGGATCCTATCATTCCTCTATTGGTTTTTTGGTCAACTTTTTGACTTGTTTCATCTTTTTCAAGTGAACAAGTGGTGTGCATTGGTGTAGTAATAGGTTTGCAATCACTCATCTTAAACTTCTTGAGAAACTCTTTTGTATATTTAGTTGTATGAATATATATACTTTTGACTTTGATGAATTTGCATCCCAGATAAGAACTTAAGTTTTCCCATCATTAATCAGCAAAGTCAAAATAGTATATACATTAATCAAACTAAATGTACAAAATAGCTTCTCAAGAAGTTTAAGATGAGTACTTGCAAACCGAGGACTACATTAATCCACCCTATTTGTTCACTTGAAAAAGAGTATTCAGGCCAAAAAGTTGACCAGAAAACCTATAGAGGAATGATAGAATCCCTACTTTACCACACTGCTTCTAAACCTGACATCATGTTTAGTGCATGTGTATGTGCAAGATTTCAAACTAACCCTATGGAATCACATTGAACTGGTGTTAAGAGAATTCTTAGATACCTAAAAGGCATTACCTACCTTACCTTGTTCTATAAGAAATCTCTTAAATACAAATAGAGTGGATATTGTGATTCTAATTATGCTGGAGATAAATTTAAGAGAAAGAGCACTAGTGACAACTATAAAATACTTATGTTTTTATGAAGACAAACACCAAAGAAAGTGATCAAGTTGCAAGTTCAAAGAGAAGTCAACAATGAAGTCAACTATTGTCAATATTCTAGAAGACTTATACTTTAAGGTACATGATGCAATCTAATATTGTTATATTTCAAAGGCACATGAGAACCTTCTATTTTAGCATATGCATCAAAAGAATTTTCAAAGTGTCAAACTGCATGAACAATGTTTGAAAATCAAGTTTTTGACAAAAGTCAAGGTTGTATTCGACTACATATATGCGAGTCGAATACATATGAAGTCAATAGCAAAAACTGCATATTTGTATTTGACTACAGCATATTGTAGTCGAATACAAACCCAAGTCAGTAGCAAAAACTGCATATATGTATTTGACTACATGTTGTTGTAGTCGAATACAAATACCAAGTTAGTAGCTAAAACTGCTTTTTTTTATTCGACTACATTATATTGTAGCCGAATACAAAATCAAGTCAGTGGGCAAAATTCAGTCATCTATATTCGACTACAAGGACTTGTATTCGAATACAAGCTTAAAATTTTGAAATAAATCTGAACGTTATAAAGGTCTATTCGACTACACTTAGGTTGTAGCTGAATGCAACTGCGAAGCAATTCAATTTTTCAGTTCGGATTCAATCTGAATCATTGCATATGTTCATCAAAACTCTAGGAACGATTGCCACTGATCTGAAGTGATGTATAAGGAGTATAAATACTTCCTAGTTTCATATTTAAACAAAATAACTTTATCAACAATCTTAGAACAACTTTGAACAACTTTCTGAAATATTTTGTGAATTATTCAATGTCATATTTTAATATTTCAAGTACATGTTTTAGATTGTCATATCATTGAGAAAGGTTCTGTATTGTACTTGAAATTTATTAGATTGTTATCATTGTACTCAACTATTATACCCTCTTGATTTCAGTCTAAATCATTATTGTAAAATTATTCAAGTTATTGTGTAAATTGAGGAAAGTGGTGTACTTTCTTCAAGTGTTGTAAAGTAGGACAGTGGTGTGCTATCTTAGGCAGATTGTTAGAATTTTGTAACAAAAGTCTTAGAGTTAGACTTCTACTTATTCTAACAATAATAGAAAATCTCTTGTGGTGTGCAAGAGGACTGGATGTACCCTTGGTTGTAAGGGGAACCAAGATAAATTGTTGTGTTCTTTATTTTTCTGTCATTTACAAGTTTCTCTATATACTAATCCTAATCAGAAAAATAATCCGCTAAGTCTCTAAAAACCAGAAAATTTCTAAACACATAATTCACCCCGCCCCCTCTTAGGTGCGCCTATGTACTAACAATTGGAATCAGAGCAGGTTATGGAAATTTCCTCCTCGATCCTTATTCATGGCTTCCGCACAACTAGTTTTTAGAGATGGTGGTAGTAGCAATAAATCACCTTGCTTTGTCAGAGAATATTATGATTTCTGGAAAACACGCATGAAGCCATATCTTGAGGTACAAGGAGATGATATTTGGGATGCAGTAGAAAATGGCCCCTATGTTCAAAGACAATCATCAACAATGAAAAGGAAATAAATATAAAAGCCTCATGGATAGATGATGACAAAAAGAAAGTGTTGTTTGACAAAAAGGCCAAAAATATGTTACAATCAGCACTTGGAATGGACGAGTTCTTCTATGTCTCTCATTGCAAAACTACCAAAGAAATTTGGGATACTCTTGAAGTAACCCATGAAGGAATAGTTGAGCTAAAATGTTCTAAACATAATACTCTATCTCAAGAATATGAATTGTTTTGTATGCATCCTAGAGAACCTATTCTGGACTTGTAGAAACTATTTTCTCATCTGACCAACCACTTGATGGCGCTTGAAAAGATCTTCACTAATGATTAATTAAACCTTACATTTCTAAGATCATTAACAAGGGCTTGGCAACCTAAAGTAACGACAATTTCTGAAAAGAAAAGTTTGTCAAAGATGTCTTTTTTGGAACTTTTCGAAAAACTCCAAGAACATGAGATTGAACTTGGAAGACTAGAAAATAAGCCAAAGAGCATTGTGTTGAAAATGGAGTCAAGAGAACAAATAGATGATGAGAACTCAGATGGAGATGAGAACATCACTGTCCTAGTAAAGAAATTTGGTAAGTTCCTTCAAAACGATAAAACATTTAAGAAAAGGAAAACTTTCAGGAAGAAGGATGTCTCCACTACAAATCAAAACTTCACTTGTTTTGAGTGTGGAAAGCAAGGATACATAAAAGCGGAGTGTCCAAATATTGTCAAGAAAAGTGCTTTCAAGAAGTAAGAATTCAAAAAGACCTATATAGCATGGGAGGGCAATGAAGTCAGTTCATCCTCAGATTCGGAAAGTGACGAAAGTGCTTTAACATCAGTCATGCGCACAAAAAAAATATTACATTAATTGGGTACACGTATATACACATAAAATCACATATAATCTTTTTCTTTAAAATATATATTATACTTAAATACTATTATTTTTTTAAAAATATATCAAAGAGTAAAATATAATATTTATTATTTATATCGCTCATGTAATCTAATATTTATAAAAACTAGCACATCATAGAATTGATGGAACCCACTTATTTTTTTTTCTCCTTAAATTGATAATAAATAGCATCAAATTTATCAATTAATGTAAAATAACAACTAAAACTCTATTTTATTTATTTTAATTTTATTCTTTTTACCATATCTCAATTTTTTGTAGGGATATTTATGTCATTTTAGAAAAATACTTCTTTATTTTGTGTTACTTTTTTATTTATAACAAACTACTAATTAATCGTTTCATTTTCTACTACTTTTCCCTTGTTCTTACATTCTTTCCTTTCACGTTATTTTCCAAATCAAACAAAGTGTAAAAGATGATGATGACAAATGTTAAAAGAATTACCTAATCCAATGTTAAGAAACTAAAATAATGTTATTACAAATATTTGTTGCATATATAAATTGTACACTCTAATGACTTATTTAATGAATCATTCTCCTAAATACAATCTCAAAAAATGAAATATAAAAAAAATTATTGTTAAATGTATATTATAATTGTAGTGGGACTACAATGTTTTATAGTCTATAGCATAATATTTTTTTTGTTAATCTTGATTATTGTAGTTGGACTAAAATATTAGCGTATCACTTTGCTTTATACAATCATTATTTTTAGTTTATATTTTCAGGTGACAAAGTTGGAAAAAAATTTAGAACATAAAAATAGAAGTAGATATTTTGTATACAAATTTTTTTCTTAACACTCTACTTTTACGAAGGAAATAGATTATGCCAATTTAGAGTTCGATTGAGAGATAAGTAAAATTTAATTAAAAACTATCTTAGTCGTAATTTATACTCAAGTAATCATAAACAATATATAATGATTTGGCAATAGAATTATCCAGTTGGTAAGAGAAAAATTGAAGCCTTTTTAAATATTTATAATATGTGTACTTCATTTCATGAAAAGGGTCATACTAAGTTGCGTATTGAGATTACTTGTTAAAAAAAAATTAAAAAATGAATTAAGAGAAAACTTTTGTCTTTAAAAACACAACTTTTAAAATTTAAAGTACTAAAATCACAATTTCTTAGATGATATTAATATATTTGGTATTTTATTCAATTATTTTTTTATTTCTTTTATAATCACATAAAATAAATTATATTTGATTTCTTAACATGTGTCAATTGTTACCATTTGCCAACATTAAATCACATTATTTTAAATTAAGTTAAATAAATTTTTAGTCCATATAAAATTTTATTTTTAATCATTATAAAAAATTTCAACTTTTTACTATATAGAAATATTATTTTATTCTCTTTAGTCCCTATTTTGAAAAAAGTTTATAAAAAATTGATATTTTTAGTCCTTAAAAAAAGTCCCTATAAAATCAATATATGGAATAAAAATGGATAATTTTTTTTTAAACGACTAAACTTAAATGATCATAGTTTTTTGGGGACTAAAAATATATATAACCCTTGTAAATTAAAATAGAGAAATAAGAGATGTAATGAGATATCATTTTAAGTACTCAAACAGAATATAATTAAACCACATTTAAAACTAAATAAATAGGAGATGTGTAGTAGTGATGGTGTTGAAATGGAGAATTCAATTAATTCAAATCTCCAATAAGAAATTTGATAAGATATCATTTTTTGCATGATTTGTTTGTTTATTATATTTTTTTGAAGGAACTTGGTTCATTATATTATAAGTTGATTTGTTGTGTGTGAATGCATATATATGGTCATATTTGTATCAATAAAACAAAGACTAAATCAAATGTTTCCCTATATTAAGTAATATAATGAAATGGAACGCTAATAAGTCTATATATGAATTGCAAGGTTATTTTAAAAACTTGAACATCAAAACTATCTTAATAAACTTTTCATGTCAGTAAAATATTCAAAGAAAAAAATAAAATATTTAATTATTTAATACCTTAATTTGATTTCTTATAAAAAATGAGATTCAACAGTTGTTTTAATTTCGAAATAGACTTTTTCAAAATTTAAATTAGATCTCAAATATTGTTGTAACAAAAGAAAAAATTTGTAGGAGAATTTTTTGTATATATTAGTTCTTATTTGAATATTGTTTTTCTAAAAAAAGCTTTTCATAATTTTGAATGTGACCACATTTGTATCAATGACACAATTTTGAATATTGCAAATATAATTTTTTTATAACCAATTATTATCTTTAAATGTAAATGAAAGAATATGCTCAAAAGATAATTTAAATTCCCTAATTCGAATTTTGAAAATTGAAATCAAAATAAATAATTCAGTAATTAATTGGTTTAATATAAAATTGATACTTTGAAATGATTACAATTAATTGCTTTAATGTATATATGAAATTTCCTTTTCCATATGATGCAAATAAGTTTCATATTGAGTTTAAATTTTGAAATGCATCAAGAATATTCCTTGATATTGATTCTAGTGGTTGTTTTATTACAACAACAACAGTTTGATGATTTTGAGAAGATCCGTCTGATTATATTTTATTAATGTTTCCATGGTTAATATAATGTGAATTTTCACTTGAGGGACACTTAATGATTAGGAGAAAAATCGTGTAAGGTTTACTTCTTCAATAGAGAACTTATTCGTTTGATATTAATGTAGATTAACCCACAATCAATATTTGTTAAATGTATACAATAAATTATAATTAATGTATTATAGTTTTCTCATATTTTTACCAAATAGATATTTAGGTCATTGATGATTTATGTTCGTTCTTATGATTATTGCAGTTAAAACCCTTAAGAATTACATGAGTTTATTCAAAAAATTAAGAGAACTTTAGATTTCAATTTGCTGATTTTAAATTAGGATTAACAGTGAAAACATTTACAAACATAAAAGCACAAATATGACCCCAAACAATTAGGGATGACAATAAAATCCACACCTGCGGGTACCCACCTGAACCCGTTTGATTTGGGCGGGGAAAACCCGCTTTTAATTGGGTGCGGGTGCAGATTTTCCCCGATATTAAAATTCGAGGGCAGAGACGGATTTGGGGGTGGTGATATCCACCCCGTACCCACACCGAACTCACCCCGCAAGTAATATTATTGCAATTTTTAAATTATATATATATTATACATATCTAATATTTTTTTTAAATATTAAAAATTATAATTTTATCTCTATAGAAAATATTTTTTAATTTTATTATTATTTAATAATAATTATTTTATTATAATAAATATAATTTTTAAATTTATAATTTTATATATATAAGTGGGTGTGGGTGCAGGCAGAGAACCCAAACCCCGTTGCGGGCGGGGATGAGTGCCTAAATTTTACACCCACTATGAAACGGGGCGGGGAAGGGTTTTCCCGATTAGCCGGGTGCAGGTGTGGAGGAGGCGAAATCTGCCCCTGCCACGCCCCGATGCCTTGCTTACAAACAATAGATAAATGACTATCTTGTTATGAAAACTACAAAGAACTAATTTGTTATTTTCATGTAACTTAAAGAGCTACTTGATGCATTTTTTTACAAATATTTTATTTGGTCTTCATTTTTTATTATTATAAAATTTATTTTACTAAAAATAGTAAGAGTCCATGTTGAACATATTTGAGAAGTCTATAATAATAATAATAATAATAATAATAATAATAATAATAATAATAATAATAATAATAATAATAATAATAATAATAATAATAATAATAATAATAATAATAATAATAATAATAATAAGAATAAAAATGTACATGTCATCAACAAATTTAAAAATAAATAAACAACATTGCTTAGGTCCCAACCCATATATTATTATAAGGATATAAAATTTAGAAATTAAATAAGACAAAATTCATAGATAATATTACGCAAATTATATGCAAAAAAAAATACAACTCCAATGGTAAAAAAGAAGGTATTGGATCTGACATGATGCGTGTTCTTCTCTCCTTGGACTGTAGCACCATCCCATCATCCTAAATTTTTTTTAACAAGACAAAAATAAATATATTCAAGAAACATTTTAAGCACATTCTTGTGCTTAGAGTAAGAGCAAAAAAAATTTTACAATATTTTTACTGTATGATCAAAACAAAACAGAAATACAAACTAAACTACTCAAACAAGAAGTAAAACAATTAACCACGATCGATACCAATGCACTCTAAGGATTGAGAGCACTATTGGTTATACCCATAACAAAATTCTTTTACATGCAATTTGATCCACCTCCATGCTAAAATTTTGATCTGCTCAATAATAAGAGTATCCCAACACTTCTCTCCTATGATCAGCGTATCATCTGCAAATTGTAAAAAAGAGGCATGAAACTAATTTGAACCCACCTTAAAATCCTTGAATCGATTGGCTTCGACAGAATCACTAACAAGAGCATTAAGGCCTTCAACAACTATTAGAAACAAGAACGAAGATAAGGGGTCACATTGTCTCAATCTCGTCCGCATAACAAACTCTTTTGTAGGACTGTCATTCACTAGCACAAAAACTGACGCTAAACCAACACATGCCAACTAAATAATCAACATCGAACATGTTAGCAAAATTATAGTTTTGTAAAAAAAAAAATAGAACATGTTATCATTGTCTAAAGAGACAATCTATAAAGTAGTGTCAATTAAGTAGATGACAAAATTATAAGGAAAATAAGTTAAAAAAAATAATAAAAATAATACTTTTTGATCCACAAATTCTATCTCAATTGTAAAGTGAATCATCATATCAGTTGCAAACACATAATATTAATGAAAGAAAAAAATTTATATCTCATCATTAGTGTGATTATTTAGATACCTATTAAAATATTACCAACTTTGTTCATTTGAATGCATATTTTTTTTATGAGATTTAAATGAATCTTTAACATCTCAATGCAAACAAAATTATATGTTATTCATAAACTAAACTCTAAACAACATCGTAAACGTTCATTAAGTTTAAAGCAAATAAATTGAAATAATGCATTCATGCATTTTTAAATATAAAACATAAGTACTTATCTTTTGTCCATATATTCATCTTTGCCTTTTACGATTTTTTTTTATAAGTACTGTATAAAAAAGTGATAAGAACAACATCAAATAAATTTATAGTAACAAGAGAATCATACAATAGATTGTTAGATAATGTTATTATATATTAGTAGTAAGGGTATTTTAGACATTTATGTTCTTTTATATATATACTCATTGTAACCCTATTAACTGAAGTTTGGTTCATTCTATGTTATGAAACCCTAGAGTGGTTGTCTCTCTTTTTTCTCTTTTCATTGTTAACATGGTATCAAAGAGCTTTGGTTGATTTTGGGATCTACTATAAAGAACATAGAGATTATTTTGATAGGAAAGGCAACCACCAAAAGAGAAAAGAGAAAAGTAACCCTGTTCCCGAATTTGTTAAATCAGTCTCACAAAAACATCAATTGCGCATTCGTTAACCGTTGGATCGGGCTGATTCTTGGACAGAAGGTTCACAACATTCAGGTCTTCATCTTTACCGGTTGGATCAGCGAAACAACGTATGTAGGGGGAGAAATCAGGCTTGCACAGCACCAGATTATCCCTAATTTATTTTGTGTCAGTGATTGTGTTTTTCGTATTTTCCTGTCATTATTTGTTATGGCTGGTGCTAAGGATGATTCTCTTCAAACACATTGTCTGAAATTGGGGATAGCACATAAGAAGAATTTTAGGGGGTCATTGTCCAATGTTGTTGCTTCTGCTCCTTCTACCATTGGCTCTAGTTCTGGTTATGTATACTCATCTGAGACTGCTCCCCAAATATCTGATATTGCATAACAACTTCAAAAAAAACTGCTTGTTTGTTATGATCAGTATTAAGGAGGTGATTTTGGTTTGGTTCACATGCTTTCAATTGTTGTGGTTCTTTGCTGATTTGGTTGGTAATTTAATTGTTTGTCTCTCCTATCTCTTTGGTTGCTTTCTTCTGTGTTGTCGCTCTCTCTGTTGCTTCTTCTGTTTGATTGCTCCTCTCTCTAGTGATTTTCTTTGTTGCTTCTCTCCATATTAATTGTTCTATTTGTTTGCTCTTCTCTCATGTGGTTCATCTATTTGGTTGCTTCTCTCCTTGTTTAGTTTGGTTTGGTGTAGTTTAATTTGGTTTGATGTGATTTAGTTTTGTTTGATTCTATTTGGTTTGATTTTTTTTGATTTGGTTTCGTGGTGCTACTTCTTTGGTTGTTCCTATCTGTTGATTTTGATATGGTTGTTGCTCCTTTTTTTGATCGCTCCTTTTTTGGTTTGATTTTTTGCTGGCTTGGTTCTTCTCTTGATTGTGCCTATTTGATATGATTTCTTGTTGGTTTGGTTTCTCTCTTTATTGTGATTGTTTGGTATAGCTAATGAACCTCTCTTTGGCTTCTGCTTCTTCTTTCGTTGCTTCTCTCTTTGTTGGTTCTTCTCTTTGATTGTTGCTTCTTCTTTGGTGACATCCCTCTTGTCCTCCCGGCTGTTCAACCACCTTATGCGATTGTTGATCCTCCTCGTTACCCCTATCGTCAACTTTGTCTGAGCCTTCTTCCTATAAAGAGGTTGTTCTTGATCCTCTTTAGCAGCAGGCTATGGCAGAAGAACTATCTGCATTGCACAAAATTAATACTTGGGAATTAATACCTCTTCCTCCTAGAAAACGTGCTATTGAGTCTCGTTGGGTATACAAGATCAAAACTAAGTCTGATGGGTCAGTTGAGCGCTACAAAACATGTCTTGTTGCTAAGGGTTTCTCTCAACACTATGGTATGGATTATGAAGAAACTTTTGCTCTTGTAGCAAAGATGACCACTGTTCGTACTCTTCTTCTTTACAGATTGTTGATTTGTTCACAAAGATGCATTCCATTAAACGTTTTCGTTTTTTAGTTGACAAACTCTCGATGCTCCATGTTAATGCATCGTGAGTTTGAGGGGAGATGTTAGATAATGTTATTATATATTAGTAGTAAGGGTATTTTATACATTTCTGTTCTTTTATATATATATATATTCATTGTAACCCTATTAACTGAAGTTTGGTTCATTCTATGTTATGAAACCCTAGAGTGGTTGTCTCTCTTCTTCCTCTTTTCATTGTTAACATAGATATTTATGTGCTTCAATTTTAATTTCTGCTGTTGGAGGTCACTCTTGTGCATCTATCTTTGAATAAATCTAACATAACTGGAAAAAGTAAAATAAATTTATAAAATGCAATCAAAAGCAAATAATAATTAATCATAGAACAACATACACATATCATCGTCTGCAAAAAAAAAAGTTCAATAGAATAAAGGCAAGAAAATTTGCATACAAAATGAGATAGAGATTCAACAAAACAAAAAAAGTGAGATGGAGAAAAGGATCACAATATGAAATGCCGGAATTTTCAATTTCAATTATTATTAACTAATTATATTTTGAAGGAAATACTTTAATGGAACAATTATATGTAATTCAAGGGAGATATTTGTAGAATGCAATTTAATATCTTTTTTTTGTGAACTTATTAAGTACATTTTTCAGAGGTAAAAAAAATTAAGTATTTTTTTTCAAAAAAGTTATTGTGGGGGTATATTTCCATTGATAGATTTATGTTTTTAGGTGGGTATAGGGTAGTAAAAGTGACAGAATAATACGCGGATTGTTACTGATGTGTATTTTAATTTTTTGGTGATATAATTTATTTCTTTAAGTAGACCTATTTAATTTGAAAAACAAACTTTTTTTTTGAATACTAACTGAATGTTCATTATTAGAGAATAATTAAATGTAGATTTGGTATTAAACTAAAAGATTAATTATATATTCACAAAGTCTACCACATCTAGGTTAAGCCCAAATATGATTTCAATCGGATAACTATATTGAATATTCCATTATTAGTTTACATTCAAAATGATGTACAATTAATTTTTCAAAATTGTCATTTTAAAATTTTTCTAAAAAGTTATGTCAATATAAATGTGACACTTTAAATCTCAAAATAATATATATTAATTTATACAAGAATTTTTAAATTAATTTGCAGCGGATAAAGAAAATATGTTTTCAAGGAAATAAAACTTTTGTAAGAAATTTAGGATATTAAAATTCTCAAAATTTAAAGGGAACACTTTAAACTTTTTCTTATAAAACAGTAAGATTTTCATACAAAAAATTGTTTCTAATTAAATAAATAAAAATACAACTTATTTTGTTAGAAAAAATATTTTTTATTTAATATATATAGATATGTACATTGATATTGGTATCTGGAAAGCATCATGTGGTATGAGTAGAACATTTAAATGTTTTAATATAAATAAGGCTTTTAAATAGGCTTTCAGGTCAGGTCAGGCTTTTAAAAATGTCAGGTCAGACAAAAAAAACCTACGATAGGCCGTAGGTCTAAAAAATTAATTGTAGACCAGGCTCAGGCATTTCAAAGTCTGGTCTGACCTATTCCCACCCCTAATCATAATCTCATTGTGATATATCAAAATATTTAAGTAAATAGTATCATATTATAATATCAAAGTCACTCAAGTAAAGTAATTATCGCATTATAATATGCATCAAATCACCTAAGATAAATATTATTACTTTTGAAACACATCAATCACAACAAAACAATCATAGGAAAATGCAGTGTTATGCATGAGCTTGAACTCTACTTCACAATGTGGTACCATTCTAACTCTGAAGTATTTGGTTAGGAGGCTTGATACTATGCCACCATCCCGGTGGATGAACAATTCAAATTGTCCTTGTCCTCATAGATCCACTCAACTCAACCTGAGACACATATATGTGACAATCGAGGTAAACATGTGTTACAAGGTAGTTCCCGATATTTGTAGTGCTACCTCCAAATCACCTAGGAATTCTCCACCCGAATACCTTCAAGGTCTAATAATCTTTCCTTAAGGATCAACAGCAAACAGCCACGATCAGGCTCATTCAGTTCTACTTCCCTAGAATCACTAGGCTTGTCAGGCCCTACCTATATGATGGCAAAATAATCACCACTTCACAAATTCTCAATATTTATTTTCTTCCCTTGTTGGCCTATGATACTCCATTAAGACCGTCATCTCAAACACAAATTGATATCACCATTATTTCATCAACTATGAGGTTACTTCAATATTCTCATCACAAATTTATAACATCACTATCATTAATCACACATCATGACATAAACTCATCACAAATTTATAGTATCACTATCATCAATCATACATCATCACATAAACTTATCACAAATTTATAACATCACAATTTTTAACCATACATCATCGTCATCAGATAAAATTATCACAACACATTCATATTTTATTATCTCAGAAACTCATCTAATCACGTATATACATAAAAGTAATTCGACACCCAATATCACAATAATATCAAATATCCATGTTTAAAGAAATTAAATAAATCAATACATTACAAATATTTTTATTCTACATTTTAATCTCACAATTACCATATTTACACATTGATTAATTTAGCATACGTAGCGAGCTCCAAATAAATTATTGAGAAATACGGTTTTCCCGTTCATCTCACAATATATTATACTCATGAATTCAAATGATTTCTCATCCCTTACCTTAATTCGACGCTTTCACACATGAATACAATTCCACTAGCAAACAGTCTTTGTTCATTGACTCTTTGTCCTTCAATCAATCTAACTCGATATTTTATGGGTAAACGTTAAAAATAAATTAGGAGAAGGCCCTCTAAATCTAATTTCGAAATTCGGTCAAGGAAAATTACCATAAATCAGAAAACCAATCAGTGGATAATATAGCCACTTTTCACACGATCGTTTTGGCGTTGGTTTCACTCAAATATGAATTACGGTGAAAACGAACGATGCAAAATAAAGATTTCAACAAATGGATAAGTCAGATATTTTAGAGAGAAATTGAGATTGTTAAAAATATGAGAAATTTGGTTTATTTGATGAACTAAATGAATGAAACAACATACTCAAATTTAAGCGGAAATGGATAAAATTTTCTGGAACGGATCACCGATGTTAAACGATAGGTTTGTAACACTTTCTTCCTATTCCTATTTCTTTTCACGCAGCTAGGGAAGATTTCCCTTCCTTATTATTATATTTTATTTTATTAACATAATTATGGTTAACTTACCTGGGTCAAGTCCATTGGTCCCCTTATTTATCTTTTTGTTTATTATTATTTTTTTTTATTTTTTTTAAACAAAATTAATAGTTACTTAATCTCATTTTTAATACACTTCCAAACATCAATTAATTTTCAAAATATTACTAACATTTCATAACTAATATATGATAAATTAGAGTATTTAAAATAATTAATCTTTAAAATAATACATATATTATTAACAATCTAAACTCTCATATTCAAATTAATCGCTATATAATTATACTTATTTTTGAAAAATACACGCACTATAATATTACTATAATCAGAGAATAGTAAAAATTATAAAATAAATAAATATAACAACAATATTTTATGTTAATTACTAAATCATAAATATATATATATATATATATATATATATATATATAATCACAATTCCAAAATAAGTATATAAAAATAAAGAAAATCAAACACAATATTACTATCATCTCAAGATAATTATTATATAAAATAAATAAATAAAATAAAAATATATTTAGAACTAATTAAGTATAATTAAGTGCACATTTAATATTTAACTTACTTTGTAACATCCTAATTTATTGTTATACCTTAATTTATTATTATTATTATTATTTATTATTATTATTATTATTATTATAAATTTTGTGATATTCTCTTATACATGTGTTTTTTTGTAGTGTAATAATTTTTTACGTGATTGTCTTTTCGTTTGTCTTTATAATTATTTAAATAAAAAATCGGTGATAATTTTTATTAAATCTATTTATTTTTTTTTAAATGATAATAATAATAGAACCTAAGCTAAAACCTATACTATACATATATAGATAAGCGCATAGCATTGGTTTGTTACGGGAAGAAAGATCAGAAAGAAAAAAGGGATTAGCTCTTGTTATCAATAGCCTCCTTCTAATACCAAACCACATCAGGTATTCTTCCTCTCCTTTACTGTGTTGTGTTCGGGCAACCAAGAATTCATAATAATAGTAATAACATATCATGTTTAGACGAATTATTCATATCATGTTTGCTATTTTTATTATTGTTTCGAGGCATAAGAAATGGATTTCCTTATTTTATGACTCTTGTGTAAACTTTTTTTTATCAGGTACAATGGTGTAAATTTCATCATTTTGATTTTGACAAATACATGAATTTTGATATATAATTAGAATGAGTCATACAATTGAAATTGACAATCAAGAATAGCAATCAATAACCTACAATTGAGCTTGATTATCATGATTAATAATCTAGACTATTCTTTTTAGCATTCTGGTGAAAAAATGATAATTATTTTAGGATAGTGAATTTGATAATTATTTTAGGATAGTGAATTTGATGGTTGTTACTAGGATAGTGAATTTGCTGGTTGTTGTTGGAACACGAATATAGAACTCATCGTAGCACTAAGCATGCATTCTTTATTCTAATTTTTAGTAATAATATACCTAGAATAGGATTGAGTTATATTACTGGACATATATTCTAAAATTCATCTGCATCTAAAGAATTCATTTTATTTTAGTTATAATTAAAAGTGATTTATCGTACACATCAATTTAAATAAATTTTATCAATTTCATTACATATATGCTATTGGATTTTACATTATTTAATTAAAATTATACATTATTTTATTCTATTATATTTAGAAGTATGTTTTGCAGCAAAAATAACTGTCCTCTGCGTTATTAAAAGTAGCAACCTTGCTACCTATTATGCTGAAATTAACATGACTTACTCCAATCGAGTATCTAAATCAATGGATGTTAAAATCTTCTGTCACATAATTTTTCAATACAATTCTTGATTGACATGCTTTTAAGTTATCCTCTATATAAACAATTGTAAATATGCTTTCAATATTATAAAAGAAACACCTTAGTGATGTGTACGTGTTATTGGTATATATATTCCCTATTTTAAGTCGGTGTCACACACACACGTCTATCTATATATATGTATGATTACTGAACATTTTAATTGTTTAAAAAAAATAATTCAACTATGATACGCATTTTATTTTGATATAATTATAGATATCCACAATCTTAAAATATTTTTAGGTATATTACAAGTAGTAAAATTTTACCTATTTAATTTTAGTAAATAATTTATTTAATTTTATTTGGTTGTATGGTTCTATTACCTTGATGAATTATTAGAGACAACGGTCGATGAAGACGCGACAAATTAGCAAATCAATCATTTGGCGAAATCTTCAATTGAGGTAAGGGATGAGATGAGGTTCGACTTTATGAGTATAAAATAATGTGGGATGAACGGCAATGCCGTAATTCCCAGAGATTCATTTTGGGCTTACTACGTACAGTTGAACCCTATGAGTAATAATAATTAATTAATAATATATGTGGGGTAATAGTGAGGACTAAAATATAATTTAGCAACTTATAGAATTGTCGTGACTCTATTCATATCAAGATTGCATGATGTATGAAATGATGAAATCTCATGCCGATAGTTATTATACGAATGATATGTACTTGAGTGTTCTTATTACTTGAATGAAATTGTGAAATTACTCAAATGTGCCACCTATTTGATTCCTTATTATGTGATTGATGAAATTGGATTGTGTATTGTGAGTAGTGCAAACAAAATATTGGGATTTTATTGTGATTGACTGATATACATATATAATGATGAAGTCAAACTGAAACTTATTGAGATGTGATGATCGAGTAAGTCTGAGATATGTGTTGTAGATTTTGGAGTTAAGATTGTTTTGTCATTATATAAGGAGGGTCTAACAAACCTAGTGATTCGGGAAAGTACAACTGAATGAGCCTAATCGTGGAGGGATACAGTCGAACTGTAAGGTAAGACTGATAGACCTTGGGGGTACATCTAGTGGGGAATTCCTAAGTGGGTTAGTGGATTATTCCCTAAAGTCGGGAACTACCGTGCAACACAAGAGGACCCCGACAGTCGCGTATATGTGTCTCGGGTTGAGTTGAGGGGATCTATGAGGACTTGGCCATTCATGAATTGTCTGTCCACTCTTGTAGTGGCATAGTATCAGGCCTCTTAACCAAGTACTTCAGAGTAGAATGGTACCAAATGATGAAGAAGTATAGAGTATAGGACATGCATAACATTTCATCCTTGTGATTGTTCTATTGTGATTGATTTAGATTAACCTTTGATATTATGATCTTGAGTGTTTCTCATGTTTTTATGTTGATTTGACTAAGTACGCGTTCTCCTCGTTTATTTTATACTGTTACATAATTTCGATACTTACACCTTCATTGTTTGTGTTTGGCGTTTGCGATGGACGCAGACGAGTTGTAAGTTACATGCTATGACTAGTCCCATTGGAGAGGTGGAAGCCATCATGTCTTGAAGACTCTTATTATATGCATTGTGTTCATGTTATTTTGAACATTTTTATTTTGAAAATTATCGCTCTCATAGTGACATTGGGTTGGGACTACATTTGCACTTAATATTAAAAATATGTATATGTACTTCAAAAAAAAATGTTGTTGTCTGATATTGTGATTTCAAGTTGTTAAGTTTGATGGAACCTTTGGATTTATTTAACGTGTTTAGTATTACGTGATACTCCTTACATTAATAATAAATAAAAATATTTGGAAGTTTGTATATTTAGTTATTTGAAGAGTTTCATGGTTTTAAAAATATGAAGAAAAAAAATTTTAATTTTTTTTATTTGGGTTTAGGGTGTCACCTACTTGGGTGAAGCTCATAGTGATTTTTTTTGTTAACATTATACCATGTGATCATTAAATGTCAACATTCAATATAAAATCATTAAATATTAGGTGACCTAATATCATGTCACGTGTACTATGTAGATAACGCAATAAACTATTTTATAATAGTTATTTGAAATCAGATTCGTCTTTAGTAAATCCATTGCTTTTGATTTCTATATATATAAGTATTTTTTGAATTAAATATTAATCGATTGGTTTAATATGCTTAATTATGAATCAATTCACTACAAGAAAACATTTGTATACCTACAGAAAATTAGCCACGGATCATAATCCGTGGGTAAATTAATTGTTACCCACGGAAAAACGTGTGTATTGTTGTATAAAATAATTTTTTTTTTAATTAATTACCACGGTAATTCCGTAAGTAATATTAAAAAATCCGTGGGTAATGAAAAAAAAAAATATAATCCTAACTTAAATTTTGCCAAAATTTTCGTATTATTTTTACTACAGCTTATCCGTAGGTAACGTCTATTTTTTAGAAAAAATTTCTGTTGAATTTTTTTAAAAAAGGTCCCCAACTGATACTAAATTAATTTTATCAAAGGGATGTTAACATAGGCTGCCTTCTAAATGCTTCCAGAACCCAGAAATTTCTTAATACCCAGAAATTGTATAAGGTAAAACCCATAAATCGTATGAGCCCTAACCCCTTCTTCCCTTCTTCTTGTCCGAATCGTATGAGCCTAAGCCCTTCTTCCCTCCTTCTTCTTGTCCGAATCGTATGAGCCCTAAGCCTAAGCTCCTCCGCATCCCAAAGCCCGTCTCATTCCTCCGCATCCCAAAGCATTCTCGTTCGAGCTGCTTCGCTTCGCTCCTTCTTCTTGTCCGAACCCTCCGCATCCCTGCTTCGCTCCGCTGTGATGATCGCTATCTCTTAAGGTAAGTTATCTTGCTTTAATATCTTTTCATTTTCTGAAATCAATTTTTACTGAAATCGAGTCTTACTGAAAAGCCCCAATTTGTATTGAAAACCCTAACCATAGAGTACAATGGCTGCTTCTTTCTCGAACCAATCTCTGTTACTTGGTTGCTGTTCATGTTTAATTAGGATAGTTAGGTATTGTGTTCATGTTTAACTGTTGCATTTTTATTGTTTATTTACATCTTGATATTAGGTATTGTGTTCAGTTCATTGTTTATTTACATGTAGTTGTTATGTGAGTTAACTGTCTGAGAACTAATGGTGAGTCTGAGAGCTAATAATGTAAAGAAAATGCCAGGATCTGAGGATTGAACTTATCAGAAAACGTGTTGAATTAGCTGTTTAAGGACTCTCTCTTGTGTTCAATTAGTTAGGATAGTAGTATGTGCATTGCACAGTTACTAAAAGTGTGTATTAATACATGTGATAAAACAAGTTTTTATTGATTTTCTACTTGATTTCAGCATGTGTTAGTTCTTGTTCCATCTGATTAAGCCTAATCCTGCTTGATTCAAGTTGCTGAATATATGCCTGGAAAAATAGAATAGAATGAATGGACATATATATATAACTCATAAGTAAAGATACCTATGAAAAATGCTTGATTCTGGCTGCCTCTATATTCTGGCTGCCTCTCTATTCTGGCTGCCTCTCTATGAAAAATGCTTGATTCTGATATTTAGGAATATGGCAGATTTTATTACCAGAAAAAGGGAAGCAACTGAATTTGTATGACTCAATCTGAGTGGTTGATCAAATAGAGAAAAGGGAAGAGTGTAAATTGTGACAAGAAAGAAACATTGTTTTGGACTTTAGGGCTTTTGTGGAAATGAAAATAGGTTGATAGTGACACTAAAACATGACTGATGCAGACAGTATAAGAATGGAAGATATGACTAACTTTACCTTTTTATAAGAATGGAAGATGATGATCAATAATCATGCACAGTATTAGCAAGTTGCCAAATGTCGTGTAGGGTTAATACATCGATCATGTTATGGTTACTTTTACACAGCTGCTAAATGCTAATCCCCATAGATCGATCCACTTATAATATTTTGTTCAATCATAAATCATTGAGTGCAAAACTGTTGAGTCATCGATAATTTAAGTTGAAGGCAGCTATACTTGATAGGAGATTTAGTGTAATATTTATGTATAGTTTTTTTTCTTCTTCTATATGTATCTTTTAATCAAATAATAAGAGTAGTTAATTTGCGTCTGCTGCTGTCAGGACTTTCAACTTTGCAGCTGTCAGGACTTTCAATTTTGTGTCTGCTGTTGTCAGCACTGCAAGCAAGCCGGTATGTTTCATTCCCATCATAGTAAATATTGTGATAGTAAATATTGAATGGGCAAAGCATGATTAATGTGTGTGTCAAAAAAGACAAGTGAAAGTTGCAATAATTTGCTATAATGATACATTTGCATTTGCTTCCTTGTTTCAATAAATTGAGTCCTGATTTGATTTGAGTTGATTTTACTATACTATTCTATTTGATTTTACTATACTATACTATTCTATTTGATGTGAATTATCTATTTGATTTTATTTTACTATACTATTCTATTTTACATTATGTTAGCAGTTCCGTTGCTCCTCAATTCTTTGTTTGTCCTTCACTACCACCCATATCGTAGTTGGGTACTGATAGACTTTATGTTCAACGAGGGGGGTTGAAACCAGCTTTTGCAAAAGGTGTTGAATTAAGTCGTAATCAGTTTGTAGAAGATGGTGGCATCAGATGTCCTTGTCACAATTGTATGTGTAGCGGTGTATAAGTGAAGTCAAACTTCACTTGTATAGGTTTGGGTTCCAACCAAATTATTGGTATTGGACTCAGCATGGTGAAGAAGCTCCACATGTTGACCCAGAAAATGTTCCAAGTAGTAGTGGATATATTGATAACGATGATCCGTTTACGTTAATGCAACATATGGTCGATGATGCATTTGGTCCAACTTATGACTTCCAAAATATGGGTGATGAGGGAAACGAGGAAGAGATTAATGAAGAGCCTCCAAATGAGGATGCTCAAGACTTTTATGATTTGTTAACTGCTGCAAACAAACCCTTATATGAGGGGGCTTCTGATTCAAAACTTTTAATATGCGTGAAACTTTTAGCTTGCAAATCAAATTGGAATGTTCCGCAGAAATGTCTTGATTTCTTTGCAACCATGCTTGTAGATGTGTGTCCTTTTAAGGATTCACTTACAAATAAATTTTACCAAGCGAAAAAACTGGTGACAATGCTAGGATTGAAGTCTGAGAAAATTGATTGTTGTGTTAAAGGGTGCATGTTGTACTACAAAGAGAATAGTGCAGATATAGAGTGTAGGTTTTGTCATGAACCCCGATATGTTCCTCGTAAGCCTAGGATAGGTAACCACAAAGACATTCCAGTTAAGAGGATGTTCTATTTGCCAATCACTCCTAGGTTAAAAAGATTGTATGCATCAACGGAAACTGCTGCCCAAATGAGATGGCATCAACATAATAGATCAAGTTCAGGCATTTTACGTCATCCATCTGATGGGGAAGCTTGGAATCATTTTGATGCAAGGTATCCAGACTTCGCAAATGAACCAAGAAATGTAAGGCTTGGGTTATGTTCTGATGGCTTCACGCCATACATTCAGGCATCTTCATCCCCATATTCTTGTTGGCCTGTTGTTGTGACCCCGTATAATCTCCCGCCCGAAATGTGCATGACTAAACCATTCATGTTTTTGACTTGTCTCATACCTAGACCATCTAACCCAAAAGCAAACATTGATGTGTATTTACAACCATTAATAGACGAGCTTCAACAGTTGTGGAGTGAAGGGGCTTTGACTTATGATATTTCCATGAAACAAAACTTTGTAATGAGGGCAACCTTAATGTGGACAATTAACGATTTTCCTGCTTATGGCATGTTATCTGGATGGAGTACCCAAGGTAAGTTGGCATGTCCGGTGTGTATGGATGGAAATAAGGCTTTTACTTTAAAATACGGTGGAAAAAATTCATGGTTTGATTGTCACCGTCGTTTCTTACCTCATAATCATGCATTTAGAAGAAGTAAAAAAGGGTTCACTAAAAATAGGGTTGTGAAGGATGAACCTCTTCCAATATTGAATGGTGAAGAAGTTTGGGGTTTGGTTCACAATATTCCACGAGTGATAGATAATGCACATACTAAATTGTCTGGATATGGAGTTAGCCATAATTGGACTAAACGAAGCATATTTTGGGATCTTCCATACTGGAAAGATAATTTATTAAGACATAATTTAGATGTCATGCACATAGAAAAAAACTTCTTTGATAATGTGTTTAACACTGTCATGAATGTTAAGAACAAGACTAAGGACAATGAAAAAGCACGAATGGACTTGGCCATCATTTGCCAACGTAGCGACCTGGAGTTGGTTCCACAAAGAAAGTTTGTAAATGGATAAAGGAGCTTAAGATGCCAGATGGGTATGCTTCTAACTTGGCAAGATGTGCAAATGTTAATAGAGGACAAATGAATGGGATGAAAAGCCACGATTGTCATGTATTTATGGAGTGTTTGCTTCCATTTGCATTTAGTTCATTGCCTGACCATGTGTGGAAACCATTAACAGAATTAAGTCAATTCTTTAAGGGCTTGTGCAGCAATACCTTAAGACATGATGAATTGGTCAAATTGGGTGAAAATATTCCATTCATCATATGCAAACTTGAAAGAATCTTTCCACCAGGATTCTTTGATTCAATGGAGCATCTTCCAATTCACCTCCCGTATGAGGCAAAACTTGGTGGTCCAGTTCAATATCGATGGATGTATCCATTTGAAAGGTAATTTATATTCACCTTTAACAGTTTCATTTTTTTTTCTAAATATTTCCACTTTTATTAAGTTATTGCTCTCACTTTTCCAGAATGATGGACGATTTTAAGCGCACAGTGAAAAACAAGGCTAGAGTGGAAGGCTCAATATGTATGTCATACTTACATCGAGAGACAACATATTTTTGTTTCCACTATTTCAAAACAATCTCTTTGTTTAATAGAAGCCAACGTAATGAAGGTGCAAAATTAAATGATGTTGTCACAACAACACTGTCAATTAGCAATCAATTAGGACGTCCTAGTGGGAAGGCCCAAAACACATTGGTTGAGTGATGCTGAAAGAAGGTCTGCTCATGTACACATCCTCATCAATTGCAACGAGGTCAAGCCATATATTGAGTAAGTAGTATGTAAGCACACACCCCACATAATTACCAAATACATGTAATAACAATTCTCTCATTATTGACAGCGCCTTTTTGCACTCTAATTCCATTCTTGAAGAAGATCCTATATCTCAAACTCGTATACATGGAGAATTCCCAGAATGGTTTCGTGCGTATGTAAGTGCTTTATTGAAGTTTGTTGCAAATAAATTAGAACTTCTCACCTAACTATTGTGAATATCATGTTTGTATAGGCCATTGACAAGGAAAATGGCGTGACTGACCTTAACTTGTTATCATTAGCTTGGGGTCCTAACTCAATGGTTAAAACTTGGCACACGTATTACATTAATGGGTACAAATTTCACACAAAAGCTTGGTCTCAGGGTAAGAAAACCATAAATAGTGGAGTTTATGTGAAAGGGGTTACTGGAGGAGGGGAAGATGATTTCTATGGAGTCATCCAACATATCTTCGAGTTGGAGTATTACAAATTGCCTCACAAAGTAGCCTTGTTTTATTGCCAATGGTTTGATCCTAGACGGAACAGAGGAACCAAAGTTCATCCACAATATGATATTGTAGATATCAAGATGAATCGAAAATATGATCTCTATGATCCCTTCATAATTGCACAAAAAGCTAGAAAGGTGTATTATGTACCCTATCCTGAAATGCGAACTGATAAGCGTCACTGGGCTGCAGTTATCAAAACAAAGCCTATGGGTCATGTAGAGGTGGATGGAGCCGATGAGTACATGCCATATCAAGATGAAGATATGGCACATGTTGAACAATTAACTGAAATTGAAGAAATGGTTGGCTTGCATGATGAAACACATAGCGATGAAGAAGTCAATGTAACGTTTGTTCCAAATATTCCAATTGATAATGATAGTGATATGGATGATGAAGATGGGATGATTTTTCAATTGACATTTGAATTTTTAGTAAGTATAAATAGTAGTTGATTGTTTGTATAAATCTTCATATTCTACCTTTTGATATATTAGTTTTAGATTCAAGTTCTTTAATGTTGTAGAGTTGATAATCTTGAATTGTGTTTACTATTGTGTGTGCTAATTGTTTTTATTCATGTTATTTTTTATAAATGACTCCAAAAAAAAAGATTAGACTCAAGCTTCCTTTGAAGAAAAATTGCATGATTTTACCGCATAAGGTAACTCAAGCAGCTCAGCAGGTACAAGCAACAATTGATCATTTTCCACTAGATGCCAATGCCACTACACCAACCTCACAATATGTGCGACATCCCACCCAAAAACATGTTAAACCTCCTACCCAACAAGCTGCAGTGCTTCCACTCCCACCTAATAAGGTGCATCAATCTGAACCCAATTATAGTGATGATGCCCACACCAAGTTTTGTCCCAAAAGACAACATTTCCCCGACTGTTGATCGTTCACCGTCACAACCATTAACATCAGTTGCTTCACGACATACTTCAATTTCCGCTAATCCACCACCTTCAATACCGCTTGATATTGGTAATAAGACTCAAGGGTCAAGATGTGCAGATTCTAGTCATGGGGTTGCGCTTGATGGGAGAACAATGATATGGCCAGATGGTCGAGGGTATTTAACTACATAAGGATTAACTTTTCATTACTACATAAGGATTATGGTTCATTTGAAGTTATTTTTTTTTTAAATTGTTTACAGGTGGTTACCGTGTAGGGTGGCCTCCAGGGCCCTCACCTCAGTCATTACATCACAATATATTGATCCGTATCCAAGCTGGGGAGCAATCCCATAATTAACTTTGGAACGTTGGTTCGACAAATTTGGTGTAAGATTAAGTTATATATCTTGTTAATGAGTTGAACTATTGTGTGGATGCTAATTGCAACATTATAATTTATTTGTAATGTAATGTTGCAGGAGAAAGTTGCTTGGTTGCCTGAGCACAATTTTCAGATTAAGAATATCTTCAATACAAAATGATCAATGCGTCTTTCTAATATGTTGATGCAAGCGAGAAAGAAGCGTAAGTGTCCAACTTGGATGGGAGAAACTGTTTGAAATGATCTTGAGAAGATATGGATGGATCCGTCGTTTAAGAAGATATCAAATCGAGCTAAGAAAAATCGTGCTTCTTCTAAAGGAGGAGTTGTCCATACTGGTGGATCTTGTAACGCCCCGGAATTTGATCCAAGACATTACTTAAAAATATTTATTTTCTTTCAAAAACGGCTTAATTTTTTTTTTAAAGTAGTTCATCATATAATAAATAAAATTTCTCTAGTAAATAGTTTGATTCCATTTTAAAAAATACCACAATGCGATTTATCGTATATTATTATATGTAAAGACAATTTACTAATTGTAGAAAATGTTCGCTTAAAAATAGAATAATTCAAGTTTTTCCTAGCAGAAGGACCCCACCTCCGCATTTCTATTAAAAATCAACGATGAAAAATAAATAAACTTAAAAATTGTATCACAACGGTTTTATCACTACAAACATTATTATTATTATTATTTTATTAAAGTACCCATTTTTCCCACGCGCGTGCGCCAAGCAAACGTCATTCATGCAACCCTTCAAGATCGTTAGTACCTAAATGTTGGTGTAAGGGGTCAGTTCATCCCACGGCAAAATTAGACCAAATAATACGTTAACAACCATAAAATATAAATATAAAATCTTTTTGTAATAAAAGATTTAGAGAAAATGATTTTTATAATTCATAAGGTGTATCAAAAATTATAAAATATATCTAAACAACAAGTAGTAACTCACCTTAGAATCAATAATTATATAAAAAATAACAATGGCAATAAAATGTATGCAAATTATGCATGTCCTAAACATACATGATCCGGATATAGCCAGCCACTAAGGCGTCCACACAGAAGTCACCCATACCAATGGGAAAAATTAAACCAGCCACTAAGGCGTCCACAAAGATGAATATGGTATGTCATGACAATGATAATGAATGTTCGAAATGTACAAGTCACTAGCCACTTAGGCAACCACAAAGAAAAATCGTACATAAATAACTAGCCACTTAGGCAACCACAAAGAAACTATTCATTAATGCATTCAAAAATCGATTTCCTCATACCGTTAAATGAAAAAATAAAATTCTCATCAATTTCATCAAGGCACATATATTGTTCATAAAAGTCAACTTTTAAAATTTAAATACTCAAGAATCAAGGATTAAAATTTAATACATCATAGTAAACATGTTAATGACTACATCATTATAAAAATTATAACTTTATAATTAAGTACTCTAAAACATGTATGGCATTGAACGTTTTTCACAACAAACATATTGATGAAGGTATGGTAATAAAATATAATTCTACAATTAATTTCATCAAAATAGAGGTATTACTCAAAAGAAACAATCAAAGCATGATAATTAATTTTCTTTACGACGAAAATAAAATCGACATTTTTCTTTTAATACATCCAGACATCATATCAATATCTTACGAATCGCTAATTTAATATCTAACCTAACTCTGCATGGGGAAAAAGCCCTTACCTTGGACGCTTTCCTTCCATGTACCACTATATAGCCCTCGAAAATCTCACCAAGATGAATAAAAGTTTATAGCTCCGATCAAAAAGCTAGGGAATGTAAGGATGGTTGTTTGAGTGGCTTAGAAAATATTTGAGATAAATGTAGTGTCGGTAATGCGTGTGAGTGATTATGACTTATTTTCCTCTACTGTAAGTTTAATCGTGTCCTAAGAAGGAGAGGTGTATGTGACTAATAAAGGAGGCATAAAGCTGATCAGAGAGAATGAATAATTCTCTTCATTGAGTTTAATTGCACACATGAATAAGGAATTAAATTGGAATAATGCCATTCAATGACCAACCGTTAAGAATTAATTGACATTCATGTATTTGTTCTTGCTAGTTACACATTTGAATGGACACAATATAAATTAAATTTTATAAAATATGGTTATAAAAATAGTAGTGTGAGTGATTAAATTTGACTTAGTCAAAATTGGCTTGGTCATTGTGCACTCTAAGACAAATATTTCTACGAGTTTTAATTAGTCAATAATAAAAATCCCAATAATAAATTATTTAATATGAAAATACTTTATCAAATAATTAAACATTCAAAGAATAATTATCTTACTATCGTCACACTAAATTAATAAAAGGATAAACAAAACTAATGATTTTAAAATTAATTAATTAATTAAAAAAAAAGGGTGTTACAATACTTACCCCCTTAAAATAGTTTCGTCCTCGAAACTAAGAGGTCTCTAAAAGGTATGGGTAAAGCTCTCTTATCTTCTCTTCCAACTCCCAAGTAGCATCCCCAGTCGTCTGGTTCCAAATAACCTTAACCAACGGAATTTCCTTTCCCCTCAAATGTTTGGTAGTTCTGTCGGCGATGCTTATCGGTGGGACCTCGAAGGTAAAATTCTCCTTCAATTGAATATCATCTGGCGCAATAATATGGGATGGATCTGCAATGTACTTCCTCAATTGTGATACATGGAACACGTCATGTAAATTAGCTAAATTCGGTGGTAAGCAATTTGATACGCCATTGGACCCACACGTCGAAGAATTTGGTATGGTCCAATAAACTTCGGAGTAAGCTCTTTAGACTTCAATTCCCTACCAACTTCAGTAGTAGGCGTCACTCTCAAGAATACATGTTCATCCTCCTGAAACTCCAAGGGTCTCCTATGCCGATCAGCATAACTCTTCTGCCTGCTCTGTGCTGTTCTCATCCGCTCTTGGATCTGACGCACCTTCTCTGTAGTCTGTTGCACCAGCTCTGGCCCTACAAGTAAGTTTTCGCCATCCTGATACCAACACAAGGGAGTTTGACACTTGCGCCCATACAAAGCCTCGTACGGGGCCATACCGATGCTTGCATGATAGCTATTATTATAGGTAAATTCAACAAGAGGCAATAGATCATCCCAACTTCCTCTGTTATCTAATGTACAAGCTCTTAGCAAATCCTCTAATGTCTGAATAGTCCTTTCAGTTTGACCATCGGTTTGAGGGTGGTAGGCGGAACTCAATCTCAATTTAGTACCCAATGCCTCATGCAATGCTCCCCACAAACGAGAAGTGAACTTTGGATCTCTATCAGACACAATGCTAGATGGTATCCCGTGTAATCTAACAATTTCCGCAACGTAAATCTCTGCAAGCTTTGATACATTGTAAGTAGTCCTTACAGGTATGAAATGTGTGGATTTTGTGAGCCTGTCAATAATCACCCAAATGGAGTCAAATTTCTTATGAGTCTTAGGTAATGCCACCACAAAGTCCATAGATACGCTATCCCATTTCCACACTGGTACATCTAATGACTGCAACAATCCAACAGGTTTTTGGTGTTCGACCTTAGCCTTTTGGCAAGTCAGGCAAGACGCCACATATTCCGCCACTTGTTTCTTCATTCCTGGCCACCAAAATCTTTGCTTCAAGTCTTTATACATCTTTGTAGTACCAGGATGAATACTCAGTTTGCTCTTGTGGGCCTCATCCAAAATGGTTTTTCTCAACTCTGCATTATCCGGCACACAAACGTTTATTACACCACAAAATGTTATCTGGATCCATTTCAAATTTCGGGAGCCTTGCCGGTCTCAACCAATTTCCGTCTCCCCTGGATAGCCTCATCGGTCACTTGAAGACTTTTATCTCATTCATTAGTTTATTATCTACAACGGTCATTCCACATTGTACTTTTCCCGACAAAGAATCCATATTAAGATTCAAGTCGCGAAAATTCTCTAACAACTCTAATCCTTTCAATGTTATTGATGACAACTGGGCCCGCTTCCTACTCAAGGCATCAGCCACCACATTGGCTTTTCCTGGGTGATAGTGCAACGTGAACTCATAATCCTTGATGAACTCCATCCATCTCCGCTGTCGGATATTAAGCTCCTTCTGGTCGAACAAGTATTTCAAACTTTTATGGTCACTGTATACATCAAAATTGCACCCATACAGATAGTGCCTCCAAATTTTATAGTGCAAAAACTATTGCAGCCAACTCCATGTCATGCGTGGGATAATGTTTCTCATGCACCTTCAACTGTCTTGAAGCATATGCTACCACCTATTTGTTCTGCATAAGTACACAACCCAACCCTTGTAAAGAAGCATCACAATAAACTTCATATGGTTCTTCTGGCTGTGGTAACACCAACACCGGTGATGTAGTTAGCTTCTCTTTCATCATCTGAAAACTCCTCTCACATTCCTCCGTCCATGCATAAATATGATTCTTCCTTGTGAGTTGTGTCAACGGCACTGCAATCTTGGCAAAATCCTCAATGAATCTTCTATAATATCCAGCCAAGCCCAGGAAACTTCTAATCTCTGTGACGGTCTGTGGTTGTTTCTATGCCACCACAGCCTCTACTTTAGTTGGATCGACAGCGATACCTTCCTTTGAAATAACGTGTCCCAATAATTTCACCTCCTCCAACCAGAATTCACATTTCCCCAAATTAGCATACAATCTCTTGTCCTTCAAGACTTGCAAAACTTGACGTAGGTGAACTTCATGTTCCTCCAGGCTCTTAGAATAAATCAATATGTCATCAATGAAGACCACTACAAATTTGTCTAAGAAGGGGTGAAATATACGATTCATGTAGTCATGAAAATAGCTGGTGTGTTGGTGACACCAAAAGGCATCACCAAATACTCAAAGTGTCCATAGCGAGTTCTGAATGCAGTTTTAGGAATGTCTTCTTCCTTCACCCGAATCTGATGATACCCCGACTTCAAATCAATCTTAGAAAATATCATTGCTCCTTTGAGTTGGTCCATCAAGTCATCAATGCGTGGCAAGGGATACCTATTTTTGATGGTGACTTTGTTAAGTTGACGGTAATCGACACAGAGTCTAGACTTTCCATCCTTCTTCTTCACTAGGAGTACTGGTGCTCCCCAAGGTGAGACACTCGGTCGTATGAAACTGTTTAGATAAAAGGTCCTCCAACTGATTTTTCAACTCTGACAATTCGATGGAGACATTCTATATGGTGCAATAGATATAGGTCCTGTACCCGAAGTCACATCAATTGAGAATTCAATATCACGAACTGGGGGCAATCTTGGTACATCCGGCGGAAATACCTCTGGAAAATCTTCGACCACAAGTATCCCGTCTACCTCCACCTCAAGCTTCGTACCGACTGAGTTGAGGGAAACACACTTCTGAACTCCCTCTTTCAAAGAGAAGTTCAATTTATTGGTATCGAGGAATCGAGAAACACCTGGGTCTGGGAATATCACAGACTTACGAGCACAATCCAATAGAACATAATGGCTTGACAACCAATCCATTCCAAGGATCACTCCCACATGCTTGAGGGGAATACAAATCAAATCAACGTTGAATCTCATATCAAACACAATCAACGGACATTGCAAGCAAGCCGTATTACATTTCACCGATTCGGTAGAAGGTAGGGTAACCACCAAATCAAACGGCAAAGTAGTAATAGTAAGTTGGAGCGAATCCACCCAATCCAATGAAATGAATGAGTGTGTTGCCCCCGAGTCATAAATTACATTAAGTGATTTTCCAGCAATTAAACACTCACCTTGGATAAGTTCAGAGGAAGATGGAGTTTCCTCTCCATTGATGTGGTAGACACGTCCCTTGGCAGTGGGGCGTACAACATTTTCGTTGATATTGTTGCGGTTGACAGCTCTATCGTGCTTCTTTTCAGGGCATTCATTTGCAAAATGGTCTGGTTTCTGACAAATGTAACAAACCCTTGGTCTGATTGGACACTCAGATATCTTGTGTCCTTCTCTGTTGCAACGAAAACACTTAACAGGTTACGCCTGGTTCTGACTTGGAACTTTTGGCCCTTGACCTTCCCCGTTTTGAGGTCGAGGTTGATCTCTAGCATTCCCCAGTGGTCGGGCATATGGCTTGTATTGTTGATGTTGTTTGCCCCTATTATGTTGGTCGTTATGCCCCTGTTTTCAGATATTAACATTTAGAGGCATATATTCACATTTAGAGGCCAAACTTATGACTCTAATGATATGGATGGATTTAAATCTCTACCTGAGGTCTGATGGGTCCACCTACAGCACCCTATTCAGACGGCTCTGTTTCATCTGCTCCACTTTCTTGCATTTCTCCACTAGTACTTGATATTGGCGTATCTCCAAGGGCCCCACTAACTCCTTAATTTCATACCTAAGCCCGCTTTCAAACCTCTCGCACATGTATTCTTCATCTATCTGATTTAGGAAATAGCGGAAGTGCTTTGCTAGGGACTCGAACTTTGCCGCATATTCCGCTATCGTGAGATTCCCTTGATACAACTTCAGAAATTGGGCCTCCTTCTCAGTCCTAGCACTTTTCGGGAAGTATTTTTCTAGGAACTTATTCTTGAAAGCCTCCCAGGTTAGCTCTTCATGATTTGTCTCCATCATTTTCTTCGCACCTCGCCACCAGTATTCAGCTTCACCGATCATCAAATAGGTTGCATACTCTACTTTCGCTTTGTCAGAGCAGTGTAAGATCTCGAAGATCTTCTCGATTTCTTGCAGCCAAAGATCAGCCTTGTCGGGGTCATGTTCCCCTTTGAATTTAGGCGGATCTTGTCGACGAAATTCATTCAATGCTCTTGCTGCACTGGCTGCTTCATCCCTCTGATCCCTTTGAGCTTCTCGTTGAGCCTGGATCGCAGCTTGTTGGGCCATTGCTGCGGCCATAGCATTCATGGCTTGGATTGCTTCAGTCATGTCGTTTCTTCCTTGGGGAACCGATCGGTTTGTGCGACGAGCCATAACGCTTCCTAAAATTATCTAATTAGTAAAATATTATAACGTAATTTTAACTTTTGGGTAGTACGGAAGTCTTTTATTGAGCACTATATAGTAGGTTCGGGTTATACAGCAAGTCGTTCTTTGGAGGGGTCCCAGGAAAGAGAGGTGGGTCAATGGACCACTTAATAACCAAGTCTTTCCTTAGCCAGAATCCCTCCAATACAACCTTTTTGTATTATCCTTCCCTTCTATTTTGGGGGTCATACAATTATACATAATATAGGGTTTAGAACGTTGTCTTTAATTACATACATTTAGATCACATGATGAAAGCTCACCAGTTACTTTGTGATTTAGATCGAAATAATTTTAAATCGTGGTAATAAACTCATAATTCACAATATCATACAATCATAAATGTTTATTGCTTGATTAAAATTATTTCTAATCATAGGATCAAGAATTTAAAACATATTTTTCATCATAATTATTTAAAGAAATTAGACAATTAAATTCACATAATTGAAATTTAAGTCATTAATGACATAAAATAGTTAGAAAATCAAACCCTTAGTATAAAAAGAAGTAGAGAGTTTAAAATTAATAAAATAAAACAATCATACGATGAACAAGTAAAAATCATAAAGATTATAAAATGTAACAACTTAAATAAAATATAAAAGACAATGCCAATAAAAACATGCAAGTAGTTATAGAGATTTCAAGTTTGAAAAATTTAAATAACACAATTAAACCAAATATTTAAAACATATATTTAATAGCAAAATCATGGAGGTTATACAATTGATGACACATAATAGAAATTTAAGTAAAATTTAATAATTAGAAAACCAAGCAATTAACATATTTAATGACACTTAATAAGAATTTAAGTAATTCTTAAAATTCAAATTCAAGAAGGTTACACAATTAATAACTTAATAAAAGTTTAAGTAATTAATAGAATTCAATTTCAAGAAGGTTACATAATCAATGACACATAATAGAAATTTAAATAATTAGTAAAACTCAAATAATTAGAAAATTATACGATTAACATGAATAACATATCACAAGAAAAAAACATGCGACATACATGAAGCGTCCCATCCCACCAACGTCCGAGAATTAGTGCTCTGATACCACAATGTAACGCCCCGGATTTATTTTCAACAAGTAGTAACTCACCTTAGAATCAATAATTATATAAAAATAACAATGGCAATAAAATGTATGCAAATTATGCATGTCCTAAACATACATGATCCGGATATAGCCAGCCACTAAGGAGTCCACACAGAAGTCACCCATACCAATGGGGAAAATTAAACCAGCCACTAAGGCGTCCACAAAGATGCATATGGTATGTCATGACAATGATAATGAATGTTCGAAATGTACAAGTCACTAGCCACTTAGGCAACCACAAAGAAAAATCGTACATAAATAACCAGCCACTTAGGCAACCACAAAGAAACTATTCATTAATGCATTCAAAAATCGATTTCCTCATGCCGTTAAATGAAAAATAAAATTCTCATCAATTTCATCAAGGCACATATATTGTTCATAAAAGTCAACTTTTGAAATTTAAATACTCAAGAATCAAGGATTAAAATTTAATACATCATAGTAAACATGTTAATGACTACATCATTATAAAAATTATAACTTTATAATTAAGTACTCTAAAACATGTATGGCATTGAACGTTTTCACAACAAACATATTGATGAAGGTATGGTAATAAAATATAATTCTACAATTAATTTCATCAAAATAGAGGTATTACTCAAAAGAAACAATCAAAGCATGATAATTAATTTTCTTTACGACGAAAATAAAATCGACATTTTTCTTTTTAAATACATCCAGACATCATATCAATATCTTACGTATCGCTAATTTAATATCTAACCTAACTCTGCATGGGGAAAAAGCCCTTACCTTGGACGCTTTCCTTCCACGTACCACTATATAGCCCTCGAAAATCTCACCAAGATGAATAAAAGTTTATAGCTCCGATCAAAAAAGCTAGGGAATGTAAGGATGGTTGTTTGAGTGGCTTAGAAAATATTTGAGATAAATGTAGTGTCGGTAATGCGTGTGAGTGATTATGACTTATTTTCCTTTACTGTAAGTTTAATCGTGTCCTAAGAAGGAGAGGTGTATGTGACTAATAAAGGAGGCATAAAGCTGATCAATGACCAACCGTTAAGAATTAAATTGGAATAATGCCATTCAATGACCAACCGTTAAGAATTAATTGACATTCATGTATTTGTTCTTGCTAGTTACACATTTGAATGGACACAATATAAATTAAATTTTATAAAATATGGTTATAAAAATAGTAGTGTGAGTGATTAAATTTGACTTAGTCAAAATTGGCTTGGTCATTGTGCACTCTAAGACAAATATTTCTACGAGTTTTAATTAGTCAATAATAAAAATCCCAATAATAAATTATTTAATATGAAAATACTTTATCAAATAATTAAACATTCAAAGAAGAATAATTATCTTACTATCGTCACACTAAATTAATAAAAGGATAAACAAAACTAATGATTTTAAATTAATTATTAAAAAAAAAGGGTGTTACAGATCTATATCCATTGTTGAACATACCATTCGATTGGTACGCTTTTTATATTAAGGACATACCTACTATTTGTTATTTTTATTGTTTTGTTGTGTTGTTGTTTCAAAATGCATAGAGTTATTTTGCTGAAATATTTTGTTGTTTTCCTTTGTTGCTGAAATGTGACTCACGGTTATGTTGTTTTTTATTTTTTTGTAAGGCTGAAGAGTTAGGTAGAGACCCCACATTGGATGAGGTCTTTTTTAAAAACTCACACTAAGAAGAAGGACAACTCTTGGGTTGATGAAAGAGCAAAAAAAAACATATGTAAGAAATATTAAATCATTCATTCATTCTTTCATTTGTATTTCTTGGAAAAGTAATTTGATTATGTTAAGTAATTTTGATTATGTTAAAATCATTTTCTATTTGAGTAGGAACATATCAAGGTAAGTTGCAACAAGCTTCCAAAAATGGGGAAGCGTCTAGTAGTTGTAGCCAAGTGGTTAATGCGGAAGCTCGCTTAGGACATGTGGGTCCAATCTGTTGGGGGAAGAATAAAGGGAGGATCTATGGTGCTGGAGATAGATCCTCACTTTATAGACCAGGTGTCGCAAGTCTAGTCCCAGATTCTCGTCCATCTAGAGGTTGTGTCAATGTCTTGTCTCAACACTCTACCGAGATAGCTGCACAGATAGCAGCATTTGAGGAGCGAGCAAAAGCGGCAGAACACGAGGCACGAGAGGCGCGGGAGGAGCTAAGGAAAGCAGAGCAACGTCGACAAAGAGGATGAGCAACGCACTAAAGAGCTCCAGATACAGCTAGCAACATTGGCAAAAAGTGTTGCTTCCATACAGGCTGAGTCATCTCGTCGTCGTCGTCATCCAGATTATGACGAGGATGAGTCTAACGATGATGACGGCGATGAGTAGTACTTATTTCATTGTTATAGTTTCGTATAGTAGTACTTTGAAACTTATGGTAGTGACAATATGTATTTTGGTTATGTGTATTTTGAAACTTATGGTTATGTGTATTTTGAAATTTCTGGTAGTGACAATGTGTAAGTTATGGTAGTGAGAATGTGTATTTTGAAACTAATGGTAGTGCAAGTTGCCCTTATTTTGAAATTTGTGGCAGTCAGGAGGTGTAATTTGAAAATACTATTTACATAATATTTCACTTTGTTTTGACAATGATGTTTAATATGCTTACAATTAATTTTAAATATATATTAAAAAAATACAGGAAACCGTAAAAAAACAAAAATAGAATTAAAATCATTTTTTCATTACCCACGGACAATTCATGGATAAAATTATCAATATTAAATATAAAATAGTAGACTTGTCACGGATGATCCGTGGGTAATGTAACCTACGACTTTTCCGTCGATAACTATCTACTATTTTACCTACGGCAAATCTATGAGTAACATTACCCACGGAGACTCAGTGGGTCATATTACCCACGGACAATACCTAGGTAAGTGTGTCCCACAGCTTGTCCGTCGGTAAATATTTTCCTACGAGCGATTTAGCTACGAACTCGTGTCCGTGGGTAATCTGTAGGTAATTTTACGTTACCTATGGATAGTCTGTGGGTAAAGATAAAATTTGCCGTAGGTAATAACAGTTTTTCTTGTAGTGATTGATCTTATTTATTTGATTTAATTTGTAGCTATTATGAATATGAATTAATTATTTTATAAGTAATACAATTATTTACCACTAGGGGTGGGAATAGGCAAGGGCAGGCCAGACTTTGAAAGACCTGAGTCTGGCCTATGATTAATTTTTTAGGCTTAAGTCTGGCATACAACCTATCATAGGCTTTTTTCCAGCCTGATCTGACCTTTTTTAAAAGTCTGGCCTGCCCTGAAAACCTATTTAAAAGCCTTATTCACATGAAAATAATTAAATGTTATATTTTACATTTTTTTAAATAGACTAAAAACTATGTCTTTATATAAAAGAGAAACTAATAAAATTTAAATCAAATATAATAAAATAATAACTAACGCACCCCACATACCAATATTACATGATGCTCTCCACGTACCAATACCAATATACATATTTATATATATTATACAAAAAATGATTTTTTTAACAAAATGATTTTTAAAAAAAAATCTAAACAAACAGTTTTAAACCCTAAAAAATGATTTTTGATTTTAAAGAATAGATTTTTTCTAAAATAAACGCACCCATTATTACCACTCAAACAAATATAGAATATAACACTACTAATGAGTGATTGCCTAATGATAGACTTTTAAATAGGAAATAATATTATTAATAAATAATAATAAAACATAACATTAATAAATAATAAAATATATATAGGTCAGTCTGTCAGGCTTAGTAGACTTTTTTATAAGCTTGAGTCTGACCTATTTAAATAAATAGACTTTAAAAATAGTCTGACTCTAGCCTTTTTATTAAATAGGCCAAACAAGATCTAATTAGGCCATGCCATAGGCCCCTGACGGACGGCCTAGTCTACTTCCATCTCTATTTTCCACGTCACACTCTTTTAGAGCTTTCATTTTACTGGGTGTACGTTTGAGGAATTATTCTTCTTCATTAACCGTTGATGGATCTTGTATACAACAAAACTAGACAATGGACAATCGTTCTTTTCAGCCATTCTATAAATATTGATAACAAAACTAGACAACGGACAATCGTTCTTAAAATGATTAAATACTTTTTTTAAAAGCTATTGCAGTTGAGAACTCATGATTGAATATCAACTTTGTTGAATAAATAGAATTTTGAATTGTGTGGGAGTACCTATTCTCCGGTAAAGGTGTTTCGTGTGAGAATTTAAACAGAATGAGTAGTAATAAGATTGTATGATTTTTAATATTCACGAAATAAAATATTATTTTTAATTAATGTAAGAGTTATTTATTTTGTGTAAAGGTTTGTATGTCTTAGAAATTTAAGGTCAATGTAATATATCAATAATAGCCAATAAATATTAAAAAATATAAAAATATAAATAGTAATTTGGAATTTGACAAACTCAAAAAATGAGTAGCAATTTACCTTGCCATAGATTTAATTTTGCAAGCATCACAAGTGCTGTAAATGGCTTAAAAAAAGCGCTGTAAAATGCGTTTTTTTCGCGTAGTGATCACATGATATATTGACCAAATAACGTAACCTTAAACTTGAGTCTGAAAGATATAAATAGTTGACGTAATATATATAAAAGATATAGAATAAACACCATTTTCTTGTAAGTCATTTTCGAACTTGTAAATCAAGGTTTTACACACGATTCATGTATTCTATTAGTCTATAAAAACAAAATTTCTGATTAATAATTCAAATTCAATGCATATGTGAAATTTATTATAAAAAAAACTTAACCATACATCAAATTTATTAATAAAATTTAGCAAACAATAAATATATACATTTGAGTCCATGAGAATGATGTCAAGCGAGAATGAATGTTTGTCACGAGTAACATCATGACAAACTATAGTCGTAACACACAAACATTCATACTCAATGATTCATTTGTTGCGTTGATTTCGATAATGCTAACGTTTCTAGGAGCCATGAGTATAAATGATACGATTTTTTATTTTATTTTTATCTTTCGTAATATATAAACATAGTCGTATCACACGAATATTTAGACTCAATGATTCTTTTGTTGCATTGATTTCAGAAATGCTATCGTTGTTTCTAAGAGCCATGAGTAGAATTGATACAGATTTTTTTTTTTATCTTTAGTAATATATAAACAAAAGTCTACGACATTATGTTAAGACGTTTATTACAAATACGATTTCAATCGATTATTACAATTAATTTTTCGAAATTGTCACTATAAATGGAAACTACATGCCAAATTAATTTGATTAGCGTATAATAATTAGCCATAATATGAGTTGTTACTATATGCCAAATTAATTTTCTTAATTATGACTTTATTTGTCCATATTGATTTTATTTGTCTGTTATAACTTTTTGTGATTATAAATGATTTTATTTGTCTAATTAATTTCTTTTTTGTTAACATATCGTCGTTAAATGGGTAGAATTTGTAGCACCCTAAATTTATAATAAACTCTTTTATTAATTGAATAAGATTTTAAAACAATTAATTTGATGATTAATATTATTTTAGAATATATGTTGATAAATTTTGTGACTAATTTTCGTTATATGGATGCTTTCTATGATGTGCTAATTTAATACATATTATATTAAGTGAGCGATATAAATAATAATTATTTTATTATTTTATATATTTTTCTAAAAATAATTGTATTTTAGTGTAATATTTTAAAGAATAAGATTTTATTCGATTTTAAGTGTATATGTGAGTTGATAATTAATGTGATATTTTCTTGTATGTTTGATTATTGTAAAGTGCGCACATATGTATATTTTAATTATTTCTAAGTTATCTTCTTATTTTAATTTATTACTTTATAAATAATTATCTTTGGATATTAGTAATGTTGTGTTTGAGTTCCTTTATTTGAAATACTTGTTATGGTATTGTCATTTTATATATATTTATTATATTTTAATAATTAATATAAAATATTGATATTTTATTTATTTTTTAATAAAATTGACTTTTTCCTATACATGATGGTATTATTATAAATGTGAGTATTTTGAGAAATAAGTATAAGTGTAATGAGAATTATTTTTGAATGTGAGAGTTTCAATTTAAGTAATAATGTTTTTTTTAATATTGAATTATTTTATTACTACTAATTTATAAATATTAGTAATGTTTGGAAAAACTAGTTTGGATGAATATTAAAAGGAGAATTAAATAATAATTAATTTGTTTTATACCAAAATAAAAATAAATAAAGTAAAACAAAAACATAAATAAAGGACCAATGGGTTTTGACCCATGTTGAACCCTAATTGTTAATAAAATAAAAAATTAAATAAAGAGAAGGGAGTTGGAAGGGCAGCTGGAAAACCAAATAGAAAACACAAAAATAACCTATCGTTTGACACCGGTGATCGATAACTGTTTCAGAAAAGTTTATCTGTTTTCGTCCAAAATTTCACTATGTTGTTTTACTCATTTAGCTAGCCAATTAAACATAATTTTCTAGATTTTTAACAACCTCAATTTCTCGCTAAAATACCCGACTTATCCATTTGTAGAATTCGTTATTATGCACCATTCTTCTTCACCATAAGTGCGATTTGAGTGAAACCAACGTCAAAACGACCGTTTGAAAAGTGGCTATATTATCCACTGATTGGTTTTCTGATTTATGGTAATTTTCCTTGATCGAATTTAGAATTTACTTTTTAGAGTATCTTCTCATAATTTATTTTTAACGTTTACCATAAACTGTCGAGTTAGATCGATTGAAGTACAAAGAATCAATGAACAAAGACTGTTTATTCGTGGAATCGTATTCATATGTGAAAGCGTCGAAATAAGGTAAGGGGTGAGACATCGTTTGAATTCATGAGTATAATATATTGTGAGATGAACGGAAAAACCTTATTTCCTAACGATTCATCCAGGGCTCGCTACATACGGCACTACTCCTTTGAGAGATAAATTGATTAATGCGAAGTATGAGAATTGTGAGATTAAAATGTGTCATAGAAATGTTTATAAGGTGTCGATTGATTTAATTTTCGATACTTGTATGGTAGTTGATATTTGTCATTATTGTGATGTTGGATGTTGAATGAAATTATGTGCATATGTTTGATTAGAGAATTTATGTGATGTGATAATAAAAGATGAAGGCATGGTATGATATATGTTTACATGATGATTTTTGATTGATGATAGTGATGTTATAAAATTGTGATGAGTTTATATGATGATCATGATTATGTATGATTAATGATATTATAAAATTGTTATAAAAATGTTGAAGTATCCCATAGTTGATGAGATAGTGATGATTCCTAAAGACAATGATCT
The DNA here is from genome assembly GCA_002896215.2 of Cicer echinospermum. Classification (NCBI taxonomy): domain Eukaryota; kingdom Viridiplantae; phylum Streptophyta; class Magnoliopsida; order Fabales; family Fabaceae; genus Cicer; species Cicer echinospermum. The sequence goes on from PGTU02000001.1 coordinate 32,615,133, forward strand.
TAATGGAGTAGTCTAAGCTAACGAAGGGATAAAATAAATATTGAGAATTTGTGAAGTGCAGATTATTTTGTCATCATATAGGTAGTGCTTGACAAGCCTAGTGATTCCGGGGAAGTACAACTGAACGAGCCTGATTGTAGTGGTCTACTGTTGAGCCTTAAGGCAAGATTGTTAGACCTTGGAGGTATTCGGGTGGGGAATTCCTAGGTGACTTGGAGGTCGCACTCCAAATGTTGGGAGCTACCATGCAACACACGTTTGCCTCCACTGTCGCGTATATGTGTCTCGAGTTGAGTTGAGGGGATCTATTAGGACATGGTCAATTTGAATTGTCCGTCCACCGGGATGGTGGCATAGTATCAAGCCTCCTAACCAAGTACTTCAGAGTTAGAATGGTACCACATTGTGAAGTAGAGTCTAAGCTCATGCATATCATTGCATTTCCTTGTGATTTTTTGTTGTGATTGATGTGTTTCAAAAGTAATAATAATTACTCTTAGATGATTTGATGCATATTACAATGAGATGATTATTTTACTTGAGTGACTTTGATGTTATAATATAATACTATTCACTTAAATATTTCGATATATCGTAATGTGATTATGATACGGTCTATTATGATTGTTTGCATGTTCTTCTTACTTATATTATACTATTAACATGATTTCGAAACTCACCTCCTTTGTTGTTTGTGTTTGACTGGCTTGGCCATGCATTTGTGAAATCGCAGTTATTACAAGTTACTGAGTCTTGGAGTTCAGGTTTGAGAGAAGTCCCGCTCTGATAGGTGATATCGGAAATGAGAGTCATAAGTGTATTTTTATTTATTTAATTAGAAACAACTTTTTGGATGAAAATCTTATAAGTACAAGTAAACTTTTGGAATTAAGAAATTATAGTTAAATCAAGTTTATGGAGACTGCATTGTTTTATGAGTGGAAAAAGTTTAAATTGCTTCTATTTAATTTTGAGAACTGTGATATCCTAAATTAGTTATAAAAGTTTTATTTTCTTGAGAACAAATTTTCCTTATCCGCTGCGAATTAAAAATTTAAAAAATTCGTTTATGAATTATTATATATTATTTTGGAGTTTAGGGTTTCCCATAATTGATAAGAATTTGTTATTTATCTTTGGTATGATTTCATAATATATAGACAAAAGTCTACGAAGTTTAGGTTTAGACAATTACTATAAATACAATTTCAATTGATTATTAGAATTAATTTTTCAAAATTGACATTTAAAATTTTTCCAAAAAATTATGCCAATATAAATGGAAACAATTTAAAAATAATTTGATTATTGTTATTTAAAAATTTGACATTTAATATTTGTATGACATTTATGCAAAAAAATTAGTCATGTTTTTATATGCCAATTTGATTTTCGTAATTATGAATTTATTTATTCAAATTGATTTTTTTTTGTTAACATATCATCATTAGTTGTGAGAAATCGTTAAATAGAAAGTAATTGATATCATGACACGTGTATTGTAATAGTCGAGATAAACGTGTGTTGTATGGTAGCTCCCGATATTTGGAGTGCTACCTCCAAGTCACCTAAGAGTTCCCTATTCGAATACCTCCAAAGTCTAACAATCTTGCCTTAAGGCTCAACAGTAGACTGTCACAATCAGGTTCATTCAGTTGTACTTCTTTGAAATCAATAGGCTTGTCAGACCCTACCTATTAGTCAATTGAGTTGTTTTTTATCTTTTATTTGGAGGTGAAAATTAATTGTCTCTAAGTTTTGAACATGTTTTTGTGTCATAAATATTTATTAAGTAAACCTCAACTATATTGGATATTCAAGGATTTATAATTTAAATTTTTTATGCAAGCATTTTATGTAAGTCTGAGTGTGACATTATGAACCTTATAGTTTAAAAAAAAATTATTCTTTATTTTAGAATAGTTGCGAATCTCTTTCAAAACTAATGCATTTTACTTTCTATTTCAATTTGGGTTTAGGGTGTCACATGTATTGTATGCCATTTTGCAAGGCATTTATTATAATGTAGATTTCTAGTACAATATAGTACTTAAAAAAAATTAGATTACTTAAATGAATCATAAATATTAATTATAAAATGATAATAATATTATCATTTTTTTGATTATTATATAGAATGAACTAAATTAGCTAATTTTTTCGTATATCTTTGACCACAAACAAGAAATTATTTCCGGTACAAGAGAGTACTTTAAAAAAATTTACTTAAATGATTCATAAATAAATAAATAAATTATTCACTTGTGGATTAATTTGAATATTTTTAATGTTTTTGATACCATGAAATTAAAAATTATTGCAGGAATTAAAATCTAAAATAAACAAATATTAATTTGAAAATGATAATAATATTATTTTTATTTTTATACTTATTATACAGAATGAATTAAATTAGCTAGCTTTTTCTTATCCCTTTGACCACAAACAAGTAATTATTTCTGGTACAAGAGAGTACTTTAAAAAAAAATTACTTAAATGATTCATAAATTAAAATAAAAAAAAAAAAGATTTTGATTCACTTATGTATTGATTTGAAATTTTCAAATATTTTTGATATCATGAAATTAAAAATTATTGCAGGAATTAAAATCTAAAATAAACAAATATTAATTTGAAAATAATAATAATATTTTTATTTTTATGGTTATTATATAGAATGAACTAAATGAGTTTGTTTTTTTCTTATACCTTAGATCACAAACAAGTGATTATTTCTTGTACAAGAGAGTACTTTATTAAGTATTATTTAAATATTGGTGCAAAACTTGATTTTCAAGTATTATGTTAAATGTTTGTAAAATTAAAACACTATAATGTAAAAGTTTTATAAAAAATGGCGAAGATGAATTTATTATTAATAACAATATGTCACTAATGTCCTAATAACAACGTCACTAATGTCCTCTCTGAAATCTATTTGCAACAACATAAGGCCTTCCCTGGTATGCAATAGCCACCCTTAGCATCGCCAATTGTTGTCTGACAAAAATGGTTACAAATTGCATTTGTAGCAGCACAATTTTCGTAATAAAAACATCCTGGTGGAACTGTCTCAGCTTCTGTTACAGTTAATGAAACTCCATTAGAAATAAAATCTAACATTTTAGAGAATCTTTTTCCATTTCAAACATATTATATAAATTTTCATAAAAACATTATTCGAAAAATATAAATTAAACAGAGTGCATATCAAAAACCACTCTCATTTTTCTGTAATCCAAATCTTTTCATTTTAAACGTAACAATGTTGATGTATGAAATTAGTTTGTTACCTGCAACCATGACTGAAGCAATGCACATAAATAAAAATGTAAAAAGAAGAGGATTCATGCGGGTCGCCATTCTAATTTCAAAGGTTTCACTACGCGAAAAAACGCATATTACAGCGCTTTTTTTAAGCCATTTACAGCGCTTTTTCAAAAAAATAAGCGATGTGGAATCGAGCGCTGTAAATGATACAACAGCGCTTTTAAAAAAGCGCTATAAAACATGTAAATACAACGTGCGCTTGTTATGCACATTTTACAGCGCTTCTTCACAAAAAAGCGCTGTGATATGCACCCCATTATATGAGTTATGAGTTTGCTTTTAGAGCGCTTTTTAACACAAGCGCTGTAAAATGCACACCCATAATTTCATATTATGGTCTGCATTTTACAGCGCTTTCTCAAAAAAGCGCTGTAATATGCCCACCCATAAGCGCTGTAAAATGCCCACCCATAATTTCATATTATGGGTCTGCATTTTATAGCGCTTTTCTTGTACATTTTACAGCGCTTTCTCATGGAAGCGTTGTAAAATATGCACCATTAAAGCGCTTTAGAACAACATTTTACAGTGCTTTTTAAAAAAAGCGCTGTAAAATGTGTGTTTTTTTTTTAAACGCTGTAAATTAATTATTTGAAATGAAAAGCGCTTTTTAGCTTTTTATGGCATTTTTTTTAAAAAAGCGCTGTCTTTTATCTTTGTATCCAAAATTATTTTGATCCAAAATCACTTCACAATCAGTGCACACAACAACAAAACATATTCAAATACCATAAGCAGTTCACACAATCAGTAGAACAGAAATCAGAACTCTATAACTTTATTAACATATATGTAACTCTGTAACTCTGTAATTTACAATCTAAGTAACTACATTCAGATACATATATACAACCTAATTTACAACCTAATTAACTACATTCAGATACGTATATATATATATAACCTAATTTACAACCTAAACTACATTCAGATCCATATGCATGTTCATATATTGTGTCCTATGATCATTTACATATAATAACTAACAGAATATACATTATATGCACTAGCTACCATATAATATTCAGATCCCTTGCCCAGCAGCGAGCTATTTCCCAGAAAATCAAATAATTTGCAAGTCAAGCACATACTGACACCATTCTTCCTTTAATTCCATCAAATCTTCCTCAGAATATGATGGACTGGAATTGTCAAAGTACTGCAATATAAAATTGAACATATTATATTAAGTTAGTATCAAATATATAGATAATTTATATATGAAAATCATATAATGCAAATACCGTACCGTTTCTGGGATAATAGTTTTATTCTTCTCAACAATCTCCTTCATGAATCTCAATACGTAGTACCCACAGTCGATGTTATTTGTTTGACGAGGGCACTTTATTGAGATCCATGTAATGTTATTAGACTTCTGCTTCGACACTTTAGCACCTCTTTGAGCTCGATAAAATTTTAAGGCACTATCGAATGAATAAATGTGATTATTAGAGCATGAACAAACACATTATATATATATATATATATATATATATGTAAGAAATAAATGAATATTACTTACGTGTCGAGCATAGTCTTTATTTTCGGGTGATTGCTGCTAATTGCCGTGCACGGGATCCAAATAGTATATAACTTCAGAGACCGCATTGATTGCAAATAGCACCCAATGTGCCCTACAACAACAAAAAAATTGGTTAAGCAATTTTGTTTATACACAACTAATAAATTAAATTCTCATCAATTAAAAAAAGATAAAATTACGTACCCTGAATTATATGGTGCCAAGAACAATTTATCACTTTCTATATTTCCTAAAAACATATCTACAATGTATTTTTTTACATTGTCTGGATCGAGTTTCCACATCGACATCTTATGTGGAGACAAGAATGAGTATTTATTTCACAATTTCCTCGTGCACACGACCTTCTCGTACAAAAACCTTCAATGAAAATTTTAAACTAGATTAATTACCAATACATTTAATTAATTACAATAAATGCAATTAAAAGTATTTTTTACCTTATGTACAAGCTGATTACAGTAGCACTCAGCTCCTTATGTTCGAGAAGTTCGTACATGTGCTCCTTTTCGAGGTATTCAATATACTCATCTCCAAAAAATGTCTTTATTCATGTGTACGATGGGCGAATCGTTGCTGCTGCTCGTGTTCCTTTTTATTTGGATGTCAAGACACGCCCCGTATTTACCAAGGCGTGGCTGACTTTTATTAGGAGCAGCAGCAGCAGCGACCGATTTTCCCCGATCCAGATTTTTTGTTGCGGCAAGTTTGGCAGCTTTATTACCCTCCAGCCTTTGTAGTTTGGCAGCCCTATTAACCTCCAATTTTTGAGGTTTGCTGCCTTTTTTTTGGCTGTAGGGTGGTTTATTTATTTGGACCTACAAAAATGAGGTAAAATGTTAGTTTATTGAATCTGAAAAAATGAAAAACCTTAGGCAATAAATGTGACAAACCTTTTCGGGAGATGTAACTGATTTGTCTTTGGGAATCTTTTTTTGGAGGCAACAAGGTTTGTGGGCCATGCCACGTAACTGCCAATAGCGTCGCTTAAGAACTTCATATCTCCATCGTTGTCCGGTATGGGCAACGGTGCAGTTGGTTCGAAAGCAATTGTAGGCGATACTTTGAAATGGCCCATGGGGATCGGAATATTGTGCAATACTTCTCCCGAAGTATTGTACAATATTCCTTTTCCCACCTTCCGTTGAGTAGGCGAGGACAAGTATAGGACACATGTAGTGACACCCTACATCAATAGTTAAAACATAAGTACAGTTAATATATAAGTTTGTTTAATACATAAGTAATTACATAAGCAAGTAAGTAGTAAGTAATTAATTACCTCGGGAATACTCTTCAAACCGACGTTGCAACTCCCGGTTTCACTCTCCATTTGTATTTCAGGTTGGAGCTGAACCGGAAGTTGCTTGTCTTTATTCGTATTCACCAAGAGTGGCACTTGCTCCGATAGGATTCTGAGCTTCTCTAATACTTCCTCGTTGGAAGGTTTTTGGCGCTTCTCTTGAGGAAAAAAGCTTTTGGGAGTTACGCCAAATCCTTTCCCCCTCACTCGACCGGAATACTCAGGGACATTAAACACTTTCCCAAGAATGTCCCTGCAAGTATCCTTGTTGCCCTCTTGAGTTTCAGAACTTTGTTCAATAATTTCCTAAAATACATGTAACATTAAAAAGATAAGTTCAATAGCATTTTTAAAAATACAATATTAAAAAATATAAAAGTGATAATATACTTACACAAAGTTCTATAACTTTTTTGACATTTTCATTATCAACCACTCCTTCTTTATTAACACGCGCTTCCTTCCACAATATATTACGACCCAAGGGTTGATCGGATTGGGTGTCTTTTCTCTATTCGTTAAAATCATAAACAAAATAATACAAATTAGTTACACACTATAGTTTATATACAAATTACTTCATTATATAAAAGTGATGTTTAATTACTTACAATTTGTTGTTCAAGGCGTGCATATCCCATACGTGATTTCTTGTATGGGTGTTTTGGGTTGCTTGCCCGTTCGCGATTTGCCTTACTAATATTCTATATAAAAAAAATAGCAATTGTGTAAAAAGTTAAAATACGCTACGAATATGAATAATAAAACACAAATGCTAATAAATTAATCACTTACGACAAATGCCGGGTCAGAACGTTTGGAAACAAATGCTCTCCATTCATCCTTTGATATATAATGTTGATATATTTTTGGAGGTTCAGCATTTGTGTTTCCTTCTCTATCTTTTAGATAGAAATTTGAGAGATGGGATCTAAATCCACGATGGATTTTCCCAGCAACTCTCAAAACATACGACTTTCGTTCCTCATCAAGAACAAAAGTTGTCTGCAATGAAAACAATTATAAGTAATGTATTTTACAGAAAAAAATTATAAATGACAAAAGAGTAGATCAAAATATTTACTTGAATGTCATTCCATATGATATCTTTGGCATCCTTCAACGCCTTATCTCTCCAGTTGTCTATTGTGATTGGGACATTTTGACGAACAACAGCCCCAATATAGCTTACAAACATGGAGCTATTGGGGTCAACTGGCTGACCACTCTCTTTTACAGCGCTTTTTCCAAATAAGCGCTGTAAAAGGCCTTATTGTTTTTGTGTTTTTTTATGTTATGTTATTTTTTAAACAAGCTCAACATGCATGCAAAACCCACATAGTAGTAACTGGTCACCACAAAAATCCCTTCCTCTTCACCAAACTCTTCTCCTTTTATGCATCTTCTTCACAAACATCAAAGCTTACTCTTTCACAATTCAATCTCCACCTCAACACCCTTTTTATCTCTTTACATTCTCTTTCCTTCTTAAATCGAAACTTAATTGGTATTCAGGATCATTGCCATGTTGCGAAAAATGGGTTTGTGTCTGGTGTTTTTGGGGATTCCCATGATGCGTACAAGGTGTTTGAAGAAATGGGTTTGTGTCTGATGTTTTTTGGATTCCCATTATGCGTACAAGGTGTTTGAAGAAATTAGGTGTCTGATGAATATTATTTTTAAAGCTTTTTTACAGCGCTTTGTCAAATAAGCGCTGTAAAATGTCTTTTTTACTTATTTTCAAAAGAGTCGTTTACAGCGCTTTGTGTGAAACGCGTTGTAAAAGGTATAAAACACTCATTATTTTATTTTTAAAAGGATCGTTTACAGCGCTTTTTAAGATAAGCGCTGTAAAATGTCTCTTTATTTTATTTTTGTGTTTGGTTTATTTGGGTTGGGATGACATTAAAAACATTTTTATCATTGTTTATTGGATTAAAAATATTGTTATCATTGTCTTTATCACAATACTTTAGGAGATGATGAATTATTAGAAATGAGAACTTCTGAAGAATCTATATATATATGCACTGAACAAAAGAGAATCTCTCTATTCAGTTCAGTTCAGTTCAGTTCATGTAAATTACTAATTTATATTCAGTTCAGTTCATGTAAATCAAGCTAAATATAAAACACTCATTGTTACATGAACTTGGTGTAAAACACTCAAATCAAGCTAAATATAAGCAGAAAATAAATTAATCAGAAAATAAATTAATCAGAACTTAGTATAAAACACTCAATTCAGATTACATGCATATTTACAATAACACAGTTCAGATTACATGCATAGCTTATATAAAACAATTAAACATATACATTAAGATGCCCTTCTTCTTTTCCTGGTGACATTCACATTTGTTTGTCCATTTACAATACGAAACGATGGATTAATCCAAATTCCCTCATCATGATCATCTCTAAGATATAAACCATCATCAGTTGAATCAATTTCATGTGGTTGTTGTGATGTTGCAAATAAAAGATCATTACCAACATCTTCATCATTATTGTTATCATCACTTATTTTATTGGTCGATAGGACAACAAACCATTTATCATTAGAAGGATCAGTGACATAAAACACTTGTTGAGCTTGCGACGCTAAAATAAAAGGCTCGTCTTTGTATCCCACCCTATTAAAATCGACAAGCAAGAATCCTGACTCATCAATCCGAACGCCATTATTATTATCGACCCACTTGCAACCAAATATGGGAACACGAAACATTGTGTAGTCTAACTCCCATATGCGCTCGATAACCCCAAAATATGATAGATTTGCATATATTGGGTTTTTGTCTTTTGCACTTGAGACATGCATCGCTTCAGCTACGAGAGTGACTCCACTATTTTGCATAGTGGTCTGATCATCTTGTTCTTTGGTATAAAAATGTGTAGCCGTTAATAACATAACCAGTGTAAGAAAAGACATGTAAGCTCGGACCATTTGCTAGCCACCTCAAGCTATTTGAAATTGATCCGGGGTCTATATCAAATTTTGACATTATGTGATTTTTAACCATGTTACAAAACTTCGATTGTGCTCTCGAGTTATCCCAATTTTTGATTCATATTCATGTTCAAACGAGATAACTGATCAATGTGTATTGTAACATACGGTTGAACCTCATCATCATTGTGCAGAACATACAATTGTGCCTGCTCCCATTCTGTCCTTGATATAGTCAGTAGTCTCCTTCCAGTTATCCCTTCTCCTGATAGTCTTCCCGAATGACGAGACATGGGAAGCCCTATGGATTCAACATTGGACAGATATTCAGTACAAAATTCAGCAGCCTCTTCAACAATGTATCGTTCAGCAATACAACCTTCTGGTCGACTTCTACTTTTTACGTACCCTTTTAATATTTTCATATATCGTTCTATCGAATACATCCATCTCATATAAGCTGGCCCACAAAGTTGTGTCTCCTTAACCAGATGAACAGTAAGGTGAACCATTATATCAAAAAACGATGGTGGGAAATACATTTCAAGCTCACACAAAGTAACAACAATTTCCCTCTGCAATGTCGGTAATTTCTGAGGTCGATCACTTTACTACAAATTTCCCTGAAGAAGAAACATAATCCAGTTAAGGCTAGTCGAACTTTTTCAGGTAAAATGGAACGTATACCTATTGGTAGCAAATGCTCCATTATAATATGACAATCATGGGTCTTCAAACCTTTTAACTTGAGGTCTTTCATACAAACCAAATTTTTAATGTTCGAAGAGTATCCTTCTGGAACTTTAACTTCGTGTAGAAATTTACATAAAACAATTTTTTCCTTTCTAGATAGAGTATGAGCGGCTGGAGGTAGATATGTGCGATTTCCTTTCTTTACTGGAGCCAGTTCATTTCTTATTCCCATATCGACCAAGTCCAATCTTGCATTGACGCCATCTTTAGACTTTCCTGGAACATTGAGTAACGTACCAATAACACTTTCAAATACATTTTTTTCAATATGCATCACATCGAGGAAATGTCTTACATACAATGACTTCCAATATGGCAATTCAAAGAAAATTGACTTTTTCTTCCACCCAGTTTTCACCAGCTCTCCCGCAAAAGGTTTGCCAAATTTATTGGTCAAACCTTGTACTTTTTCAAGTATTTGATATCCAGTCGGTGCTAAAGGAGCTTTACCTTCCTCTGATTTTCCATTGAATGCATTTCTCCACCCACGATACTGATGACTATAAGGTAAAAATCTACGATGTCCAAGAAACACATTCTTCTTACAATGTTTCAACCGCATCCAATTTGTACTCTCTTCACATATAGGACATGCACACTGACCTTTAATGCTATATCCTGATAAATTACCATATGCTGGAAAATCATTAATTGTGCCGAACAACATAGCCCTCAAATTGAAACACTCTTTCCTATACCCATCATAAACTTCCACACCTGTCTCCCATAGAATTTTTAAATCTTCAATTAAAGGAGTCAAGTATACGTCGATATCATTCCCCGGTTGTTTGGGTCCAGAAATTAACAGAGACAACATCATAAACTTACGCTTCATACATAACCATGGAGGTAGGTTATATATTACCAAAATCACAGGCCACGTGCTATGTGAGATGCTTTGAAGACCATGTGGATTCATTCCATCAGTAGAAAGTGCAAGTCTTAGATTTCTTGACTCTATCCCGAATTCAGGATACTCGTGATCAATTTTTGCCCATTGTGGGGAATCTGCAGGGTGTCGAAACATTCCATCTCTAATTCTTTCATCTGCATGCCATGTCAAGTGTTTTGAATCTTCTTCACTGCGATACATGCGCCTAAATCTTGGTATTATAGGAAAATACCACACGACTTTTGCTGGAGTAGATTCTTTCTTCTTATATCGAGAGACATTGCATTTCGGACACGCCTTAAGTAGTTCATATTCGTTTCGAAATAAAATGCAATCGTTAGGACACGCATGAATCCTTTCGTAACTCATTCCAATAGAACACAAAAATCCGTTTAGCCTCGTAGGTTCGACTGGGAAGTTCATTATCATCTGGCAACATATCTTTTATGAGTGTTAATAATTCTGTAAAGCTTTTATCAGACCATCCATTACTCGCTTTTAAGTTGTACAACTTTAATATCGCTGACAGTCTTGTGAATTTAGTACAACCATTATATAATTCTTTCTCTGCATCACTCAACAAACTTTCAAACATTTTAGGACAATCTCGAAGATCTTCTTCAACTGCTTTTGCAATCTCATCAACTCGGTCCGGCTTATATGTATCTGTATCGAAGTCAGTTGAAGCATATGTCGAACTATTCTCAAAATTAATGTTTCCTTTTTTTTTTCTCACCATGTCTTATCCAACATGTGTAGCTTTGATCAATTCCATTACATACTAGATGTCCTTCTAATTCATCTTCTCTAACACGTTTTCCAAAACAACATTTTAAACAAGGACAAACTACTCTATTTGGATCTTTTGCATTCTTCACTGCAAACTCAACAAACTCCTTCACTTCAATTTCATACTCTTTTGACAATCGATTGGATGAAATCCATTTCCTATCCATATTATACCACCTATATAAATGCAGTAACAAAAATAATAAGCTTTCAAAACATATCAACAAGTTTCAAAAAGAAACGAATATCAACTAACAATTTCAAAACAGAACAGATCATGTGGTATGAGTTTTTGACAATTTTTGACAATTTCAAAACATAACAGATCATGTGTAAAAGAGATTTAATATATATATATATATATATAACAATTTTTAGTAGATTTAATATATATGTAACAAAACATAACAGATCATGTGTAAAAAATACCTTAGACAACGTAGATGGCCGCACAGTACGTAGAGGATATTAGGGTTCCCAACGTATATAATTATTTGAAAGATGTAGAGGATATGAGGGTTTCCAACGTATATAATTATTTGAAAGATGTAGTTTACAGCGCTTGTGAAAAAAGCGCTGTAATAGGTAGTTAAATTCAATGAAAGCGCATGTATTTTACAGCGCTTGTGAAAAAAGCGCTGTAATAGGTAGTTAAATTCAATGAAAGCGCATGTGTTTTACAGCGCTTGTGAAAAAAGCGCTGTAACTGATACGCGAAAGCGCTTCCTTTTACAGCGTTTTTTTGACAAGCGCTGTAAAAGCCTTATAACGTGATGCGCAAACGTTATATGACCTACTACAGCGCTTGTTTTACAGCGCTTGGCATCAAAAGCGCTGTAAAAGGTTCCGTTATTTTTAAAATATAATTACAACAGCGCTTGTGTTTAGCAAGCGCTGTAAAATGGGCGCTGTTAAATGTCATTTTTGACGTAGTGTTTACAATAAAGACTTTGTAATATGGTATTTAAAATAACAAAGGCACGTAACTTTAAATAATGACATTCAAGTGTGTTTAATTGAATGTTTTTATATTTGTTTCCATTCAAAAATAATTTAATTTTCATTATACTATTGGTTTTTTGTTTGACCAAACCGTTATATATATATTTTTAATATTTATAAAGATTTACTTCAGTTTTTTTACATTTAATTTATTCCATATTTGATCGTGAATTACAAACTTTATACCAATAGTGGCAAGTGAATATTTATAATTATATATATATATAATGGAATACTACCAATTGGATTTTTTTATTCAATTTTACCCTTCCTTTATACTGTCTAATTTATTATATATTATTTTTTGCCAATCTAATAAATGAATTTTCTAGTATAATTGTATGTATAGGGAATAGTAACTTTTAGAATACTTTTTTTTCTCTTCAATACTACCCTTTTATTCCTAAATTTATTAATCTTTAGCAAATAAAAAAATTAAATTTTATATGATAGCAATAATATTAGTTGTTTTACGAATGATAGCAATAATATTTTGGTTTTCTATATCTTTTCAATTTAACGAGAAAAATAGCCATAATTTATTATTACATATTTTTTATACATTTGAAAATATTGTAAACGTGCCTTTTAAGCTAACTCTTATAGACTTATAGTGTATACTTTTTACAATTTAAAAAACTCAAACTTTATCTTAAGACAAAAATTTAATTTAGTATATATTCATGGTTGAAAAAAGTTGTTAATGAATTAATTTTCTAAAAAAATACCTTTTTTATTATTTTTTTTGGAAATTTTAATTTTCTGGGTATTATTTTTAAGCTCCATTGTGCTCCTTGCTTTGAGTATAGGGTTTCAAACACACACAACTCAGTAAAGCCTTGGAAGCAATGTCTGTCGGAAATTAATTTTAGTGCGGTGACTTTTAGTAAGAAACAATAACTCTCTTATTTCACTATTTTAAATAAATTTAAAACAATAACACACTGATTTGTTTTCTGATTTATGATAATTTTTTTTGACCAAATTTCGAATTTTACTTTATAGTATCTTCTCATAATTTATTTTTGACGTTCACCCATAAACTGTCCAGTTAGATCGATTGAAGGACAAAGAGTCAAAGAACAAAGACTGTTTGCTTGTGGAATCGTATTCGTGTGTGAAAGCGTCGAAATAATGTATGAGGTGAAAAAATGTTTAAATTCATGAGTATAATATATTGTGAGATGAATGGAAAAACCGTCTTTTTCAACGATTCATTCGGGCTCGCTACGTATGACAGTAGCCTTTGAGGGATAAATTAATTAATGTGCAAATATGGAAATTGTAAGATTAAAATATAGAGTAGAAATATTTATAAGGTGTAGATTGATTTAATTTCTTTAAATGTGTGATATTGATATTATTGTGATATTGGATGTCGAATAAAATTTATATATATGTATGATTAGATGAGTTTATGTGATGTGATAACAAAAGATGGATGTGTTGTGATAATTTTATGTGATGATGATGATGTATGATTATTAATTGTGATGTTATAAATTTGTAATAAGTTTATGTGATGATGTTTGATTGATGATATTGATGCTATGAATTTGTGATTAATTTATGTGATGATGATGATGATGATGATGTGTGATTAACGATAGTAATGTTATAAATTGTGATGAGAGTATTTAATTAAGCCCATAGTTGATGAAATAATAGTGATTTCAATTTGTGTTTGAGATGAAGGTTTTAATGGAGTATCATAGCTCAACAAAGGGAGAAAATAAATATTGATAATTTGTGAAGTGGAGATTATTTTGTCATCATATAGGTAGGGCCTAACAAGCCTATTGATATATGGGGAAGTACAACTGAATGAGTCTAATCGTGGCGGTCTGTTGTTTAGACTTAAGGCAAAATAGTTAGACCTTGGAGGTATCCGGGTGGGGAATTCCTAGGTGACTTGAAAGTGGCACTCCAAATGTCGGGAGCTACCATGCAACACACGTTTACCTCGACTGCCGCGTATATGTGTCTCGAGTTGAGTTGAGGGGATCTATGATGACAGGGTCAATTTGAATTACTTTAGAGTATCAAGCCTCCTAACGAAGTACTTCAGAGTTAGAATGGTACCACATTGTAGGGTAGAGTCTAAGCTCATGCATAGCTAATTTGATGTTATAATGAAATTTCTTGATTTTCCTTGAATTATTTTGACTTTTTAATGTGATATTTTCTTGAAGAATGTTTGTGTAATAATATGTTTGACACCCTAAACCCTAAAATAACATTTATAAGAATGTATACTAAATTATTTGAAGAAAACTTGCATCACATAAAGAAAATCTGTTAAAGAGAATAAAAACTTTAATATCTAATTTAGGATATCACGTTTCTCTAAATACACATGTAACAATTCAACTTTGTTACTCAAATTAAAATAGTACAATATCAATGAACTTGATTTAACTAGAATTTCTTGATTTAATTCGAAGACTTACTCGTACTAAGTTTTCATATAAAAAGTCATTTATAATAACATAAGTAAAATACACATTACAACTCTTAATTCCCAGTATCACCTATCAGAGCAGGGTTTCTCCCAAACTTGAACTTCGAGACTCATTAACCTGTAATAACTGCGATTTCACAAACGCACGGCCAAGCTAGTCAAACACAAACAACGAAGGAGGTGAGTTTTAAAACCATGTTGATAGTATAATATAAATAATATGAACACGCAATTAATCATCAATAAACCGTATCATTACACAAACATTCTTCAAGGAAAAACATCACATTATATAGTCAAAATCAAAGAAAATCAATACACTTCACTATAACATCAAATCATCACATAAATTATTATCACGCATAATACATATTAATCACAACAAAACAATCACAAGAAAATGCAATGTTATGCATGAGCTTAGACTCTACTTTACAATGTGGTACCATTCTAACTCTGAAGTACTTGGTTAGGAGGCTTGATACTATGCCACCATCCTAGTGGACGGAAAATTCAAATTGACCTTGTCCTCATAGATCCCCTCAACTCAACCCGAGACACATATACGTGACAGTCGAGGTAAACGTGTATTATGTGGTAGCTCCCGACATTTGGAGTGCTACCTCCAAGTCACATAGGAATTCTCCACCCGAATACCTTCAAGGTCTAACAATCTTGCCTTAAGGCTCGACAGCAGACCGCCACGATCAGGCTCATTCAGTTGTACTTCCCCAGAATCACTAGGCTTGTCAGGCCCTACCTATATGATGACAAAATAATCTCCACTTCACAAATTCAGAATATTTATTTTCTCCCCTCGTTGGTATATGATACTCCATTAAAACCGTCATCTCAAACACAAATTCAATATTACGCTTTAGAACATCACTATCATCATCATCACATAAACTCATCACAAATTTATAGCACTACGCGAAAAATGGTATTTTACAGCGCTTTTTTTAAGCCATTTACAGCGCTTTTTCAAAAAATTAAGCGCTGTAGTATCCAGCGCTGTAAAAAGATACAACAGCGCTCTTTAAAATAAAAAAACGCTGTAAATCTCTTCTAAAAACGCGCTGCTTGTTGTATTAGTTTTACGGCGCTTTTTAAAAAAAGCGATGTAATATGGATTCCTTTATTTCAATTAGATCTCTTTCTAGGATTATAACAACAATCTCCTTCATAAATCGTAATATACAGTATCCGCAGTCTATGTTGTTAGTTTGACGAGAGCACTATAAATAAAACATATAAGTCAATAAATATTTGTGGATTGATTGTTAATGAAATTTTAAAGCCATACATTTCAAACCTTTATTAGAATCCATGTGATTTATTTGATTTTTTCTTCGACACTGTAGCACCCATTTGAGCTCGGAAAACTTGTAAAACACTATCAAATAAATGTGATTATTAGCATTAACAGACACATTATATATATATATATATATATATATATATATATATATATATATATATAAGAAATAAATGAATAAATGAATACAATACCTGAAGAGTGCGAAGAATACGTAGAGTTCATAAGGTTACGGTTTCGTTTAAGAAGAAACAACGAGAATGCGCAGAAATACGAACGGTTCGTAGGACAGAGTAGGGTTCTCATTAAGAAGAGTATGTAATAATGTTCGTAGGGATAGTAACAAATATGGAGATGATTTGCAATGGAGATGGTTAATAATATGGTTCGTAGGACATTAGGATTCGCAATGAGAAGGATAATGAAGAGGAGAAGGACACTGAAGTGTAGTGAAGTTTATGTAATAAATAGGAAACTGAAGCGATTTACTGTTATATTTTATTTTTTAAAAGCCTATTACAGCGCTTTTTTTAAAAAGCGCTGTAAAAGACCTCCTTATTTTATTTTTTAAAAAGCCTATTACATCGCTTTTTTAAAAAAAACGCTGTAAAGACCTTCTTATTTTATTTTTTAAAAGCCTATTACAGCGCTTTTTTAAAAAGCGTTGTAAAAGACCTTCTTATTTATTTTTTTAAAAGCCTATTACAGCGCTTTTTTAAAGAGCGCTGTAAAAGACCTCTTTATTTTACTTTTTAAAAGCCTATTACAGCGCTTTTTTAAAAAAGCGCTGTAAAAGACCTTCTTATTTTATTTTTTAAAAGCCTATTACAGCGCTTTTTTAAAAAGCGCTGTAAAAGACCTTCTTATTTTATTTTTTAAAAGCCTATTACAGCGCTTTTTTTTAAAGAGCGCTGTAAAAGACCTCCTTATTTTTACTTTTTAAAAGCCTATTACAGTGCTTTTTTAAAAAAGCGCTGTAAAAATACCTTCTTATTTTATTTTTTTAAAAGCCTATTACAGCGCTTTTTTTAAAGAGCGCTGTAAAAGACCTCCTTATTTTACTTTTAAAAGCCTATTTACAGCGCTTTTTAAAAGAGCGCTGTAAAAGACCTCCTTATTTTATTTTTTGAAAGTCTATTACATCGCTTTTTTACAGACTTTTTAAAGCGCTTGTCAAAAGCGCTGTAAAGAGACTCCTTATTTTTTTTTTTAAAAACCTTTTTACAGCGCTTTTCCAAAAAGCGCTCTAAATAGGTCCTTTAATTATGTGAAATCAAAGTCTTTTACAGCGCTTTTTTTACAGCGCTTGTCAAAAAAGCGTTGTTGTATCCTCCGTTATTTTTAAAATATCATACAACAACGCTTGTATTTAATAAGCGCTATAAAATACGCGTTATAAAATGTCATTTTTGGCGTAGTGTAGTATCACTATCATCAATCAAACATTATCACAAATTTATAACGTCACAATTATTAATCGTACATCATCATCATTACATAAAATTATCACAACACATCCATCTTTTGTTATCACATCACATAAACTCATCTAATCACACATATATAAATTTAATTCGATACCCAATATCACAATAATATCAATATCACACATTCAAATAAATTAAATCAATCAACACCCTACAAATATTTCTATTCTATATTTTAATCTCACAATTTCCATATTTTCACATTAATTAATTTTTTCCTCAAAGGGCTACTGCCATACGTAGCGATCTCCGGATGAATCGTTGGGAAATACGGTTTTCCCGTTCATCTCACAATATATTACACTCATGAATTCAAACGCTCTCTCGCCTCTTACCTTATTTCGACGCTTTCACACACGAATAGGATTCAATGAACAAACAACCTTTGTTCATTGACTCTTTGTCCATCAATCGATCTAACTCGGAAGTTTATGGTTAAACGTTAAAAATAAAATATGAGAAGATACTCTAAAAACTAAATTCGAAATTTGGTCAAGGAAAATTACCATAAATTAGAAAACCAATCAGTGGATAATATAGCCACTTTTCACATGGTTGTTTTGGCGTTGGTTTCACTCAAATCGGACTTACGGTGAAGGAGAACGGTGCAAAATAACGAATTCTACAAACGGAGAAGTTGGATATTTTAGAGATAAATTGGAGTTGTTAAAATTCTGAAAAATTATGTTTAATGGACTAGTTAAATGAATGAAATAACCTACTCAGATTTGGGCGAAAATGGAGAAAGTTTTCTGAACAGTTATCGATCACCGATGCCAAACGATGGGTTGTTCTTGTGTTTCCACTTTGGTTTCAAAGCTGTCCGTCCAATTCCCCTTTTTTTGTTGTTGTTTTATTTTATTAACAATTAGGATTCGCACATGGTTAAAACTCATTGGTCCCTTTATTTATTTTTAAATAAAACCAATAATTAATAAAACTAATGTTTTTACATTTTTTTTAACATAATTTAATTACTAAATATTGCTAATATTTCCAAACTAAAATTTTATAAAATAAAGTAATAAAATTGTTTAAATATATTAATAATCAAAACCTTCATATTCAAAATAATCACCCTAATGATACTTTTTTTTTTCTAATACTCACATTAAAATACTATCATAATTAGAGAATATTCAAAATTATAAAATAAATAAGTATAAAATCAACACTTTATATTAAATACTAAATCATACTAAATATATATATAATTACAATATCATAATAAGTATATAAAAATAAAGAAAATCAAACACAATATTAACACTATCTCAAGATAACTATTTTATAAAGTAAATAATTAAAATAAAATATATTTAGAATTAAAAAAATATAATTAAGTACACATTTAATAATAGTCAAACGCATAAAAGAATCATATATTGATTGGGTGTGCGTATATACACGTAAAATTGTATAAAACTAGCACATCATAAAAATCACTAAAATACTATTATTTTTAAATATATATATCAAATAATAAAATATAATATTTATTATTTATATCGCTCATGTAATCTAGTATATATAAAACTAGCACATCATAAAAATCACTTATATAAACGGAAATTAATCACAGTTTATTAACATATATATATTTTATAATAATTTTAACATCAAATTAATTATTTAAAATCCTATTTAATTAATAAAAAAATTTATCATAAAATTTAGGGTGTTACAATATGGTTCTGATATGATTGTTTGCGTGTTCTCCTTACTTGTATTATATTATCAACATGATTTCGAAACTCACCTCTTTTCATAATATATAGACAAAAGTCTATGATATTTAGGTTGAGATAATTATTACAAATACAATTCCAATCGATTATTACAATTAATTTTTAAAAATTGACATTTTAAAATTTTTCCAAAAAATTATGTCAATATAAATGGAAACAATTCAAAAATTAATTTGATTATTGTTATTCAAAAATTTGACATTTAGTATTTGTACGATATTTATGCCAAAAGAATTAGTCGTGTTACTATACGACAAGTTGATTTTCGTAATTATGATTTTATTTGTTAAAATTGATTTGATTTGTTAAAATATCATTATTAGTTGTGAGAAATCATTAAATAGCTAGTAACTCATATCATGACACGTGTATGTGTAACCTCTAAAATTTTATAATTAATTATTATTAATTAAAAAAGATTTAAATAATTTAATTTGATCTTAAAATTATTTTAAAATATATGTTGATATTTTTCTTACAATTTTTCATTATAATGGATGTTTTCTTTGATCTAGTTTTACACACATTATATAAAATGAGTGATGTAAATAATAAAAAATTATTTATTATTTATGTATTTTTCTAAAATAATAGTATTTTAGGATACTATATTAAATAACAAGATTTTATGCGATTTACCTGTATATTACGTGTATCCAATTAATATAATATTTTTCTTGTATGACTTATATTAAGTATGCACATATTATATTTTTATTATTTATAAACTATTTCTTATTTTTAGTTATTTATTTTATAAATAATTATCTTGAGATATTAGTAATATTGTGACACCCTAAACCCCAAAATAATATATTAAAAATTTATATCATATTTCTATAAAATTTGCAGCGATAAATAAAAAATATGCATCCAAGAAAATAAAACTTTAATTTTTAATTTAGGATATCACGTTTCTCAAAAATCAAAAGGAACACTTTAACTTCTTTACTCCATAGTGCAATCTCGATAAGGTTGAATTAAGTATAATTACTTGATTTAATTCTAAAAACCTACTAGTACTTATATGGTTTTCATACAAAAATCGTTTCAAAATAAATAAGTAAAATACAAATTACATTCCCGGTATCACCTATCAGAGCGGGGTTCCTCCCAAACTTGAACTTCAAGACTTATTAACATGTAACAACTGCAATTTCCCAAACGCAGAGCCAAGCCAGTCAAACACAAACAACGTTAGTATCATATTATGTTAATAGTATAATATAAGTAAGAAGAACACGGAACAATCATAATAGACTGTATCATAATCATATTACGATATATCAAAATATTTAAGTAAATAGTATCATATTATAACATCAAATTCACTCAAGTAAGATAATCATCTCATTATAATATGCATCAAATCATCTAAGAGTAATTATTATTACTTTTGAAACACATCAATCACCACAAAACAATCACAAGTAAATACAATGCTATGCATGAGCTTAGACTCTACTTCACAATGTGGTACCATTCTAACTATGAAGTACTTCGTTAGGAGGCTTAATACTATGCCACCATCCCGTTGGACGGACAATTCAAATTGACCCTGTCCTCATAGATCCCCTCAAATCAACCCGAGACACATATACGCGACAGTCGAGGTAAACGTGTGTTGCGTGGTAGCTCTCGACATTTGGAGTGCGACCTCCAAGTCACCTAGGAAGTCCCTACCCGAATACCTCAAAGGTCTAACAATCTTGTCTTAAGGCTCGACAGCAGACCGCCACAATCAGGCTCATTCAGTTGTACTTCCCCGAAATCACTAGGCTTGTCAGGCCCTACCTATATGATGACAAAATAATCTCCACTTCACAAATTTTCAATATTTATTTTCTCCCCTCGTTGGCCTATGGTACTCCATTAAGACCTTCATCTCAAACACAAATCGAAATCACAATATTCTCATCACAATTTATAACATCACTATCATTAATCACACGTCATCACATATACTCATCACAATCTTATAACATCAATCTCATCAATCATACATCACCACATAGACTTATCACAAATTTATAACAGCATTATTGTTAATTATACATCACCATAATCACATAAAACCTATCAAAATGCATCCACCTTTTATTATCACATCACCTAAACATGTCTAATCAAACATATACATAAAATTCATTCAACATCCAATATCACAATAATATCAAATATCACACATTTAACAATAATAAATCAAATATCACAATAATATCAAATGCCACACATTTAACGAAATTAAATCAAATATCACAATAATATCAACTGCCTAACATTTAACTAAATTAAATCAAATATCACAATAATATTAAATACCACACATTTAACGAATCAATCAACACCTTATAAGTATTTCTATTCCATATTTTAATCTCACAATTTCTATTTTGCATATTAATTTATCACTCAAAGGGCTACTGCCGTACGTAGCGAGCCTCGGATGAATCGTTGGGAAATACGGTTTTTCCGTTCATCTGACAATATATTATACTCATGAATTCAAACGCTCTCTCACCCCTTACCTTATTTTGACGCTTTCACACACGACTACGATTCCACGAGCAAACAACCTTTGTCCATTGACTTTTTGTCTTTCTATCAATCTAACTCGGCAGTTTATGGGTTAGCGTTAAAAATAAATTATGAGAACATCCTTTAAAAACTAAATTTGAAATTCGGTCAAGGAAACTTACCATAAATCAGAAAACAAATCAGTGGATAGAATAGCCATTTTTCACCCGGTCGTTTTGGCGTTGGTTTCACTCAAATCAGACTTACGGTGAAGAAGAACGGTTCAAACTAAGTAATTTAGAAGTCGGGGATTTTAAAGAGAAATTTGGATGGTTAAAAATCTGAGGAAGTATGTTTATTTGACTACCTAAATGAATAAAATGACATACTGAAATTTGGACGAGAACGGAGAAACTTTTCATGAACAATTATCGATCATCGGTGTCAAACTATAGGTTGTTGTTGTGTTTCTCTTTGGTTTTACGGCTACTGCAGCTACTTTATTACTTTTCTTATTTTTATTTTATTAACATAAATGGGTCAAGTCCATTTGTCCCTTATTTAATATATGTTTTACTATTATTATTTTTGTTTTTCTAAAACGAAATTAATTGTTACTTAATCTCATTTTTTTAATACTCTTTCAAACATCATTAAACTTTCAAAAACATTACTAATATTTCATAATTAATATATGCTAAATTAGAGTAATTAAAATAATCAATATAAAAAAAACATATTACTAATAATTAAAACTCTCACATTCAAAATAATATCTACAATTATACTTATTTCTCAAAATACTCACATTATAATAATACCATCATATTAGAAAATAGTCAAAATTATAAAATAAATAAAAATTACACCAACACTTTATATTAATTACTAAATCATAATAAATATATATAAAATCACAATGTCATAAAAAAGTATATAAAAATATAAAAAATCAAACACAATATCAATTCTATCTCAAGATATTATTTATAAAAAAATAACTAAAAATAGAAAGTAATTATAAATAATTGAAATATGACTACGTGTATACTTAATATCAGTCAAACACACACAAAAATATTACATTAATTGGGTACACGTATATACACGTAAAATCGCATAAAATCTTTTTCTTTAAACTATATATTATACTAAAATACTATTATTTTTCAAAAAATAAAATAGATCAAAGAGTAAAATATAAATTTATTATTTATATCGCTCATGTAATCTAATATTTATATAACTAGCACATCATAGAAATCCTGCCTATAAGGAAAATTAATCATAAAACTAATCAACATATATTATAAAGTAATTTTAACACCAAATTAATTATCTAAATTCCTATTTAATTAATAAAATAGTTTATTATAAAATTTAGGGTGTTACAAATATTGTGATTGATTTTCTTTGGTTTATTTACTTCATGTGTAATGATGATTTTATATATATTTATTATGATTTAGTAATTAACATAAAATGTTGATGTTATATTTATTATCTTTTATTTTGAATATTCTCTGGTGGTAGTATTTCAACTTGAGTATTTGAAAAAAAATAAGTATAATTATGGTGGTGATGTTGAATATGAGAGTCTTGATTATTAATGTAATTTAAAAGATTAATTAATTTAATTACTTTATTTTATAAAATGTTAGTTTTGAAATATTATTAATAATTTAGTAATTAAATTGTGTTTAAAAATAAAGAAAATAAAAGAAATGAGTAAAATGTATTTTATGAATTAGACCCATATGCAACAGTAAAATCTAATTAATAATAATAATAACAATAACAATAACAATAATAATAATAATAATAATAATAATAATAATAATAATAAATAATAATAATAATAATAATAATAGTAATAATAATAATAATAATAAGAAAAAAAGAGAAAAGAATGACCGAGAAATAGTTCCATCTTCTTCTTCTTCTTCACGTAAGCTGCCGCCCTCCATCGTGTTCTTCTCCTTCTTTTTTCGTCGATCATAACCATCATAGTGGGTGTGGTGCAAAACTTAGACCACATTCGTGATCGTTGCGATCTCATCTTTCATTCTCAACCCGAATCACAAATTGAAATATCCTATTAGTCTTTGTCAAAAATCACATATCTGCCTTGTGATCAAGATTCCAGCCACCACGACTATCACCAATGAAAATCGATAACATATTTAGACTCCACGAAACACCCTTTTCCATTACCTTTGCTTGGAATCACCAACCCTTATACGTCAAAGAATGAGTTTTCACCCTCGTCGCGGTTGTGTTGTTGAATTTGGGCTAACACGTTCATTGTCTTGAAAAACTGATATCGTTTTTGGATTCCTCTCGTTGAACCTTCAAGAAGCACTACTCATTTGTGTGTTTCGGTGAAGTTGATGTCAGACCCTGTCGATGCTCCAGCACGTCGGTGAGCCCTTTTCTGATAACTTGTTTCACTTCGTTTCGAATATGTTTCTTCTCTTAATATTTTTATTAATTATATAAACAATGATCTTTATGCTCCGTGTAAATTATCAACCATGTTTCATGGACTCTACAAATTCGTCGATGCTTTTAGACTCATTTGTTGCGCAATGTCGACATGTCATGGTTGCTAAAAATTGTTCTGATCCTTGTATCGTACGAAAGCGTCAAATTGAGGTATGGGGTGAGAGTGAGTTCGAATTCATGAGTGTAAATTAAATGACATGAACGGGAAAACCGTATTTCCCATAATTCATTCGAGGCTCGCTCGTATGGTTGAAACCTTTTTGAGTAATAATTGACTAATGAGAAAGCTTAAATTTGGGTGTAATACATGACTATGAGAACATTATGTGTACTTGTTGACTTATTATGTTACCACCTTGATGAATATGATGAAATGCATATTATGTTTAATTGAATAGTGATGAATTCGACCTATGCCAATGATGGTTCTCGTAATGGAGTGAGTAGCCTAGGCTAACTAGAGGAGAATCTGGATGTTATTTGTTTGAAGTGGAGATTATCTTGTCAACATATAGGTAGGGCCTGACAAGCCTAGTGATTTTGGGGAAGTACAACTGAATGAGCCTGATCGTGGCGGTCTACTGTTGAGCCTTAAGGCAAGATTGTTAGACCTTGGAAGTATTCGGGTGGGGAACTCCTAGATGACTTGGAGGGAGCACTCCAAATATTGGGAACTACTATGCAACACACGTTTACCTTGATTGTCGCGTACATGTGTCTTCGGTTCAGTTGAGGCGATCTATAAGGACAAAGCCAATTTGAATTGTCCGTCCACTTGCGTGGTGGCGTAGTATTAAACCTCCTAGCCAAGTACTTCAGAGATAGAGTTGTACCAAAGAAGGAGGAGTCTAGAGTATAAGAGCATGCATAATATTACTTGATTTGTGTGTATACTTACTTGATTTGTCGATTGTATCAATGTTTTACCTTGATTATTCTTGTTGATTGTGATTTATGATACGATGTTTAATATATTTTATGTGTTCTTCTCAATTATTTTATACTATTACATGTGTTTGAAGTTCACCCCTTGTTGCTTGTGTTTAACGCTTGCGAGAGTGCATTTATTTCAGGTTTTTGATTGATAATCCACACTCTAATAGGTGATACTTGGGTGGGAGTAATTTGTCGTATTTTGTTGATTTATGAAGTAATTTAGATTTTTAAAAATTCCATTAATCAATTGTGTTATTTTTTATATCTTTTATTTGGAGGTGGAGATTAATTGTCTCTAAGTTTAGAACGTGTTTTTATGTCATAAATATTTATTTAATAAACGTCAATTATATTTGATAATCAAGAATTTTTAATTTAAATTTTTTATGCAAGCATTTTGTGAAAGTGTGGGTGTGACATTTTGAACCTTATAGTTTAAAAAAAAACACAATTATACTCTATTTTGGAACCGTTGCAAATCCTTTTTAAACTAATACATTATACTTTCTATTTCAATTTGGGTTCAGAGTGTCACATGTATTATATGCCATTTTGCAAGGCATTTATTCTGCAATGAACTACATGATTCTCTTTGAAATAGTTAAAAATATATTCATCTCTAATGTAATTTTTGAGTCATCATAAGTCATATGTGACATCAATATCAAATACTAACAATTGTTTCATGTGACGTGAATTGGTATGGAACCGTTTACATAAATTAAATATGTTTGATTTTCAAAGTAACCTGCTGAAAATAAATAAGTTCATTGTGTTAGTATCTTATTTTTCTATATTATCTCATTTGATAAGGACCTAGAACAATCGTAGGAGTTCTACAAATAAAATGCGTGTATAAAACTTTGAAATTAAGTTATACTTTGAGTGTATTTGAAACCACGTGTGAAAATATTTATATACACTACCTTGCTTTTAAGAAAGAAAAAAAAAACTTAAATGATTGCGTGTCATTGAGCTGTTATATATGTTTTTGTTTATAATTCTGAAGGTGTGAAATATTTTTAAAATTTTCTCATTATGTCAAACTTTTTGAAACCTGTAGAGTAATTGTTGTTAGGATTTAGACAACCTTTTAAGGAGACAAAAACTAGTAAAATATTGTTTGAGAACTTAGTCGAACTCGAAAACGTATTTGAGATATGTGTTATTTGATTCAACTGAATGTAGTAAGTGTGGTGAACTAAATTCACATGCTTAGTTTCATCAATAAATGATAACGATTAATCATAATATTTTCTTCATATTTGAGTTGTTGAAGGTAATATGCTTAATTAATTGTTGTGTCATATTAGCCTATCATGCTAAACTATTTGATTTTTGACATGTTGTACTTAACTAAATAGTACTGAATATCTTAAATATGTTTATCGACTAAATTTGAACCTGGAAGGTGGTAAGTTAGATATTAGTTCACTCAACCCAAATTTTGAGGATGAAATTTTATTAACGAGGAGAAAATTGTAACATCCCAAATTTTATAATAAACTGTTTTATTAATTAAATAAGATTTTAGATAATTAATTTGGTGCTAAAATTATTTTAGAATATATGTTGATTATTTTATGATTAATTTTCTTTATATGTGTATATTCTATGATGTGTTAATCTTGTACATATTTGAATAAGTGAGGGATATAAATAGTAAATATTATATTTTATTATTTTATATATTTTTCTAAAAACAATAGTATTTTAGTGTAAATATTTTAGAGAATAAGATTTAGACAATTTTACGTGTATATGTGAGTTGGTAATTAATGTGATATTTTCTTATGCGTTTGACTAATATTAAATGTGCACTTAATTATATTTATGTAATTCTAAATATATTTTAATTTAATTATTTATTTTATAAATAATTATCTTGAGATATGAGTAATATTGTGTTTGAATTCCTTATTTTTATATATGTGTTATGGAATTGTAATTTTATATATAATTATTATGATATAATAACTATTATAAAGTGTGATTTATTTTATAGTTTCGACTATTCTCTAATGATGGTAATATTTTTAATTTGAGTATTTTGAAAAATAAGTATTATTATAGTGATAATTTTGAATATAAGAGTTTTGGTTATTAATGTATTTTTTAAAGAATTACTTTATTTTGTAAAGTATTAGTTTTGAAATAGTAATTAAATTGTGTTAAAAAAAGTGTTAAAAAAATAACTTTGGTAATTGTTGCTTTTATTTATAAAAAAAAAGAACAGTAAAATGTGTTTCATGGGTTAAGACCAATGCAATAAAATCTAATTAAATAATAGTAATAAAAAATAATATAAGGAAGGATGGTGGAGGAGTATTAGCTGCCTCCTAAGGAAGAGAAAACATAAATTAGGACTATCGTTTGACATAGATGATCGATAATTATTCTAGAAAAATTTCTCTCCGTTCTCGTTTAAATTTCAGTATGTTGTTTTACTCACTTAGCTAGTTTTGCACTGTTCTTCTACACTGTAAGTTTGATTTAAGTGAAACCAACGCCAAAACGATCGGGTAAAAAGTGACTATATTATCCACTTATTGGTTTTCTGATTTTATGGTAAGTTTCCTTGACCGAATTTCAATTTTTAGTTTTTTAGAGTTTGTTATCATAATTTATTTTTGACGTTTACCCATAAACTATCGAGTTAGATCTATTGAAGGACAAGGAGTCAAAGAACAAATGTTTTTTGCTTGTGGAGTTGTATTCGTGTGTGAAAGCGTCGAAATAAGGTATAGGGTGAGAGAGCGTTTGAATTCATGAGTATAATGAGATGAACGAGAAAACCATATTTTCCAATGATTCATCCAGGACTCGCTACGTGCAGCAGTAGCCCTTTGAGAGATAAATTAATTAATGTTCAAATATAGAAATTGTAAAATTAAAATATAGAATATAAATATTTGTAAGGTGTTGATTGATTTAATTTCTTTAAATGTGTGGTATTTGATATTGTTGTGATATTGAGTGTCAAATTAATTTTATGTATATGTTTGATTATATGAGTTTATGTGATGTGATAATAAAAGATGGATGTGTTGTGTTAATTTTATGTGATGATGATGATGATGATGTATGATTAATAATTGTGATTTTATAAATTTGTGATAAGTTTATGTGATGAGGTATGATTGATGATAGTGATGCTATAAATTTGTGATGAGTTTACGTAATGATGATTATGTGTGATTTATGATAGTCATGTTTTAAATTTATGATGAAAATATTGAAGTAACCCCATAATTGGTGAAATAATGGTGATTCCAATTTGTGTTTGAAATAATGGTCTTAATGGAGTATCATAGACCAACGAGAGGAGAAAATATATATTGAGAATTTGTGAAGTGGAGATTATTTTGTCATCATATAGGTAGGGCCTGACAAGTTTAGTGATTCTGGGGAAGTACAACTAAATGAGCCTGATCGTGGTGGATGTTGTTGAGCCTTAAGGCAAGGTTGTTAGACTTTTGAGGTATTCGGGTGGAGAATTCCTAGGTGACTTGGAGGTATCACTCCAAATGTCGGGAGCTACCATGCAACACATGTTTACCTCGACTATTTCATATATGTATCTTGGGTTGAGTTGAGGGGATCTATGAGGACAGGGCGAATTTGAATTGTCCGTCCACCGGGATGGTGGCATTGTATCAATCTTCCTAACCAAGTACTTTAGAGATAGAATGGTACCATATTGTGAAGTAGAGTCTAAGCTCATGCATAACATTGCATTTCCTTATGATTGTTTGGTTGTGATTGATTTGTTTCAAAAGTAATAAGAATTACTCTTAGATGATTTAATGCACATTATAATGAGATGGTTATTTTACTTGAGTGACTTTGATGTTACAATATGGTACTATTTGGTTAAATATTTGGACATATTGAAGTGTGATTATGATACGGTCTATTATAATTGTTTGCGTGTTCTACTTACTTATACTATACTATTAACATGTTTTCAAAATTCACCCCATTCGTTGTTTGTGTTTGACTGACTTGGTCATGCGTTTGCAAAATAACAGTTATTACATGTTAATGAGTCTTGAAGTTCAAATTTGGGGGAAACTCCGCTTGTATAGGTGATACCGGGAGATAAGAGTTGTAATTTGTATTGTACTTTTACTTATTTAATTAGAAACGAATGTTGTAACACCTTAAATTTTATAATAAACTATTTTCTATGATGTGCTAGTTTTATAAATATTAGATTAAATGAGTGATATAAATAATAAATATTATATTTTAATATTTGATATATTTTTTTAAAAAATAATTGTATTTTAGTGTAATATATAATTTAAAGAAAAAGATTTTATGCGATTTTACGTGTATATATGCGTACCCAATTAATGTAATATTTTTCTGTGCACTTGACTGATGTTAAGTATGCACATAGTTATATTTCAATTATTTATAACTATTTTCTATTTTAGTTATTTTTTTATAAATAATTATCTTGAGATAGAATTGATATTGTGTTTGATTTCCTTTATTTTTATATACTTGTTATGACATTGTGATTTTATATATATTTATTAAGATTTAGTAATTAATATAAAGTGTTGATGTTCTATTTATTTATTTTATAATTTCGACTATTCTCTAATGATGGTAATATTTTAATTTAAGTATTTAGAAAATAAGTATTATTATGAGGGTTTTGTTTATTAATGTATTTTAAAAGATTAATTACTTTAATTACTTCATTTTATAAAATATTGCTTTTGAAATATTAGTAATACATTGGTAATTAAATTTTGTTTTTTAAAAATAGTTTTGATAATTGTTTGTTTTGTTTAAAAAATAAAAATAAATAAAAGAAAGAAGTAAATTTTGTTTTATGGATTAAACACATATTTAAGAGTAAAACTTAATTAAATAATAAAAAATGTTAATTGAAAATAACAAGAATGAATGGTATGAGAAATAGAGAGTAACCTGGACACAAAATAGGGCAGCCACACATTGATAGAAAAAGAAGAAAATTGATACCTTTCATCGATAATTGTCCCAGAAAAGTTTCTCCGTTTTTGTCCAAATTTTAGAATGTTGTTTTACTCATTTAGCTATTCAATTAAATACAACTTTCTAGATTTTTAACAACCCGAATTTCTCACTAAAATACATGATTTCTCCGTTTACAAAATTCGTTATTTTGCACCGTTTTTCTTCACCGTAAGCCCGATTTGAGTGAAACAAATGCCAAAACGATTGTGTGAAAAGTGACTATATTATCTGCTGATTGATTTTGTGATTTATGGTAATTTTCCTTGACCGAATTTCGAAATTTAGTTTTTAGAGTATTTTTTCATAATTTATTTTTGACGTTTACCCAGAAACTCTTGAGTTAGATCGATTGAAGGACAAAAAATCAAAGAACAAAGATTTTTTGCTCATGGAATCGAACTCCTGTGTGAAAGCATCGAAATAAGGTAAGGGGTGAGAGAATATTTGAATTCATGAGTATAATATATTGTGAGATGAACGGAAAAACCGTATTTCCCAACGATTCATCCGGGGCTCGCTACGTATGGCAGTAGTTCTTTGAGAGATAAATTGATTAATGTGAAATATGAGAATTGTGAGATTAAAATGTGAAATAGAAATGTTTATAAGATGTTGTTTGATTTACTTTTTTATAGTTGCGTGGTAGTTGATATTTGTCATTATTGTGATGTTGGATGTTGAATGAAATTATGTGCATATGTTTGATTAGAAGAATTTATGTGATGTGATAACAATAGATGGATGCATGGTATGATATATGTTTACGTGGTGATAATGGTGATTTTTGATTAATGATAGCGATGTTATAAAATTGTGATGAGTTTATATGAAGACCATGATTATGTATGATTAATGTATTATAAAATTGTGATGAGAATATTGAAGTGCCCCATACTTGATGAGATAGTGATGATTCCTAAAGACGGTGCTCTTAATAAAGTAGTTTAAGCTAACGAGGGGAGAAAATAAATATTGAGAATTTGTGAAGTGGAGATTATTTTATCATCATATTGGTAGGGCTTAACAAGCCTAGTAATTCCTGGGAAGTACAACTGAATGAGCCTGATCGTGGTGGTCTGTTGTTGAGTCTTAAGGAAAGATTGTTAGACCTTGGAGGTATTCGGGTGGAGAAATCCTAGGTGACTTGGAGGTCGCACTCCAAATGTCGGGAGCTATCATGCAACACATATTTACCTCGATTGTCGCGTATATGTGTCTCGGGGTGAGTTGAGGGGATCTATGAGGATAGGGCCAACTTGAATTATTCGTCCACCGGGAGGGTGACATAGTATCAAGTCTCTTAACCAAGTATTTCAGAGTTAGCATGGTACCACATTATGAAGTAGAGTCTAAACTCATGCATAACATTGCATTTTCTTGTGATTGTTTTGTTGTGATTGCTATGTGTCGTGTGTGATAATAATTTTTCTTAGATAACTTGATGCTATAGTGAAATGTATTGATTTTCCTTGAGTGATTTTGACTTTATAATGTTATGTTTTTTTCTTGAAGAATGTTTGTGTAATGATACGGTTTATTTATGATTAATTGCGTGTTCTCCTTACTTATATTATATTATTAACATGATTTCGAAATTTACCTCATTCGTTGTTTGTGTTTGACTGGCTTAGTCATGCATTTGTGTAATCGCAACTATTACAGATTAATAAGTCTTGAAGTTCAGGTTTGGGATAAACTCTGCTCTGATAGGTGATACCGGGAATGAGAGTCATAAGTGTATTTTTATTTATTTAATTAGAAACAACTTTTTGGATGAAAATCTTATAGGTATACGTAAACTTTTGGAATTAAGAAATTATAGTTAAATCAAGTTTATGGAGATTGCATTATTTTATAAGAGGAAAAAGTTTAAAGTGTCCATTTTAAATTTTGAGAAATGTGATATCCTAAATTAGTTATAAAAGTTTTATCTTCTTGAAAACAAATTTTCTTTATTCGCTGCGAAATAAAATTTCAAAAAATACTTGTATGAATTATTATATAATATTTTGGAGTTTAGGGTGTCACAAATTTTTGTTATGAAAATCATATAAATACTAATAAGTTTTTGGAATTCAATTAAGAAAATTATAGTTAAGTCAATTTCATTGAGATTACACCGTTCTCATTGAAAAATAAAGTTGAATTTTTACATGTGTATTTAGAGTAACGTGATATCCTAAATTAATTATAAAAGTATTTATTTTCTTGAAAATAAATTTTTTATCCACTCAGAATTTTCCTAAAAAAAATTTAAATATACATTATTTTATATGTTTTTTTGAAAATTTAAGGTGTCAGACCAACTCTACTCCAAAGCAGAGTTTTTTATATATATATATATATATATATATATTATATATATATATATATATATATATATATCTTTTTTATTATTCTTTTTCTTAAATGCTCCACTCCCAAATTAAATTATTTGAATGTCCTACTTTTTGGTTTCACAGGAAGTCGTTCCCTGGGGAAGCGACCTCCTGAAGAGGAAATTTTTTTATGTCAATAGGAAGTCGTTTCTTGGGGAAGCGACCTCCAACTGCATTTTTTTTTATATTTAAAAAAAAAAATGCAGTTGGAGGTCGCTTCCCCGGGAAACGACTTCCTATTGACATAAAAAAAATTTCTCTTCGGAAGGTCACTTTCCCAGGAAACGACTTTCTGTTAAAACCAAAAAGTAGGACATTCAGGAAATTTAATTTGAGAGTGGGATATTTAAGAAAAAAACTAAATAAAAAAAGAATATATATATGTAAAAAAACTCTTCCAAAGCAAGCACAAAACTGAAGCAAAAACCCAACATCTTTTATCTAAATTCAATAAATATTGACACCTAACAACATTTAAGAATGGGATAAAAGTAGAGCCACTCTAAATAACTTTGCAAAAAATATTAATTTAGTAAAAATCAACAAGCTTCAAATTGATCCCTTAAAGAAAAGACATTTAAATTCAATTACCACTGCTTACTTTTCAAAAGTTTCAATCACATCAAGTCAGAAAGAAAAAATTTAAAGCATTTCTTACATCTACTAAACTCTATAATTTTTATTTTTCTAAAATGATAGTTGCAGTTAACCATTTTACATAAATAATAATAATTTTATTAAATTATTATATATAAATATTAATTATTTTTTTTGTCATAAATATAAAGTAGAAATTAATAATTTAAAAATGATTTACACAACAACAATTTGAAAATACAATTAGAAGAAATTAATTAAAGTTCATTATAAATCAAAAGTAACATTTATTTTGAGATAAATATTATTTATAAATGTAACAAATATTTTAAGATGGAGAAAAAATCAATTTTTAGATTGGAATTACTATTTCAATGCACTGCTTTGCTATTCTACTTTTTATTTATTTATTATTTAGTTAAACAAGTGGATTGCTTTTTATTGATCTAAAATCTTATTATCTATATTTGGTGTGTATTCATTGTCTAATCTATCTGCCCTTCACAATGGGCTACATTGATAACTTTGAATTATATATTCAGATTCACTTGACAATTAAACAAGAGAAAAACAAAGTACCAATGACAAAACCGGGAAAAAAAAGTTGAATGAAGAGGTTGGTTCGTCGAATTTACGCAAATTTGTTTTTGTAAACATTATCATTTTTCTTTAGCAATATCTACGTATTAAATTCATTATGTAGGTGAAGGAATAGTTAAGGGTGAAGGTATTACATCGTAATACAAATCCTAAACCTAGTGTTTAGATACACTTGAAAATAATAGTAGTAATAATTTATCATATGTTTCCGAGCATGTTTAATTTATTTTAGCAAACTCCTTGCAATAGATGAATGTGTTTAGTTAAATTATTTATCAAATTACACAATTTTTTATAAAGATGAAAGGAAAAGAACAATAAAAATACTATAATCTTAAATGAATTTATATACAACGAAACAAGTTGTAACTATAAAAAGCAAATGATTAAAGTCTTCAACAAATTAATTGATTTTGATAAAATTGATTTAGTTTAAATTGTTTGATTACAAGTTACTTAAACGTGTTAATAGTTTTCTGTTCAAATTGTAAAAGAGATTATTAATAATTCATGTTGTTTAGATAGATTGATTAAAATTACTTTCGATGTATAGTTACTTAAAAAAAATTATTTTTAGTTCTACGAAATGGTTTTTTAGTTAAATTTAAAATTTAATGTTTCATTTCTATTATAGATAATTATTTTAATTTATGTCTTAAAAAATAATAAATTTTTATTTTATTTCATAAAAATTTATGTTATAATGCTTTTTGAATAATAAACACAAACATTTAAATTAACAAATACATACTATCAGTTGAATAAAAAAAAATCACATAACCTCAATTTAAAAAAAAAATAAAAAAAATCTGACATAATATTAGTTTGGTGCACTAATTTATTAAACACAAATATACGAATATTTGATAATAACACAAGAAGAACTTTAAAATAAAAGAGTTTCAGCAAAAAAAAAAAAAAAAAAACTCAAGAAAAAATAAGAGGACTAATTGTTTCTAGCATGGTTTAGTGTTTTTAATCAAACATATATTAATAGTGTGTATTGATTGAGTTAGTTCAATTTGTAATTGGACTAATTGTTCTCTATGAGGCCCGATTTACTTTTGGATAAATTTTCATTTGACAAAAAAAAAAAAAAAGTGAGCTTAATGCAAATACAGATTTTTTAATGAACATAATTTTTTAAAAGCAAATAAATTTTTTAATGAACATAATTTTTTAAATGCAAGTATAAATTTTTTAAGGAACATAATTTTGAAATATAATGAGCTTAAAAATAAAGAAAAATAAATATTATTGTGTTTAAAAAGAAAACGATTTTGCTCCTACATAAATATAGTGGGATTGAGAAATCAAAATACAGATTTGTTTGTTGCTTTTAGAGAAAAATGTGTTGTTCATGAGAGTCGATTATGTGTAGGGAAGATATTAGCACTATACTAAATATATTTTCTTCTTATTATTTTAAATGAAAATATAAATTTTTAATGAACATAATTTTGAAATAAAAGTGAGTTTAAAATAAAGAAAGTAAAAAAAAAGAATATTGTTGTGCTTAATAAGAGTGTGATATTGGTCCTACATATTGCTCATAAAAAATACAGATTTATTTGTTGCTTTTAGAGAAAAATGTGTTGTTGCGATAAAAATAGTTTGATAAAAAAAAAAGATATGTTAATTTAAGGCATACAAATTTTTTTATGATGAGTTGTTATGTTTGTTTTATTAGAGCTTAGTTGAAAGGTTATAAGATCGTTAAGTTGTTACAACTTAAACGTCATAACTCAAACGTCTCAAATCAGAATTAACAAGACGTCATATATTTCAAAGTTGTTTGAATAGTTTGGATAGTTTGGATCGAATTTGATTTTGGATGTGTAATTACCGAAATAAATTTTATTTGTATTTAATGATAGACATTCTTTTTTATTGAATTAAAGTTAGACGTTTCATTTCTATTATAATGTTAAATACATTTTCTTTATTGAATTTAATATAATTATACAAATTAATAAAAATATATTCAATAAATTATTTAAAAAATAGTAATTATTGGTAAAACAAAGTATAAAAGGAGTTTAAATAATTATTAAAATAGAGTTTTAATTCAGATATATATATATATATATATATATATATATATATATATATATATATATATATATATATATATATATATATATACTCTATAACAAATACTTTGAAATGGATGTGTAATAAAATATACATGGGCTTCAAAACCAAAAAAAAATGATTGTTATACCCCGTACTCCCAAATTATCCATGTACCCCACAAACTAAATGAAAAGACATAAATGCCCTAATATAAATATTAAAACTTATCATTTTCCCACTATTTGAGTTTACCATAAAAAAAAAAAAAAAAAATAGATGAACTTATAGAGCCCAATTTCTTTTTCTTCTCTAAGCTAGAGAAAATGGTTGAAATTATGCGGCTTGAAAGGGCATAATACATAATACGCCTTTGATCATAAAAATGCAGAGGTTGCAGAAAAAAATATCAAGGGCTAAGAACATTAAAAAATACTCAGAGGTTGCAACAACAAAAATGTAGAGGTTACAATGTAATCGATTCAAATCAAATTCAGAAGTTATAATATGTTGCTTCAAATGGAATTGATTATAACTTGTAAAAATCAAGTTAAAAAGTAAGACCGAAACATTTTTATAAATTACAACATCGCGTTTGACCAACTGACCAAACTAAACGTGAGTTTAGTGGTGCTCAATGAACAACCAAATAAGCACTAAATTATGTAAGAAAAACATAATAAGTGACAAGCAATAATATGAAAAGTAAAACAAAAAGTAGTAGTGAAGTAAAGGGGCACAAAATCTCTAATTTAGCAATACCATAAATATAGTCACAGTAAAACATTCCATCCCTAATTTTTTCATATGTTTTCTTTTAAAAAATGTTATAAGGTTGAAGTTGGGTTCCTGTACTGTTATTGATTGATCTGATGAATGGAGATGCTGTGGTGTATGATGTTTGAAGTGTAGTAAAATTATAATTTTCTGTAATAATTGGTGTTATACTAACACAAATCATTGCTAACAAAAACACATAAATAAATTTTTGAGGACATGATTGTTGAAGAGTGTAGTAGAGAATGATAAAGAAAGTGAAGAAATGAATCAGAGAAAAATATGTTGAAGTTAGAGAGTAGAAGAAGGTATGAAATATTTTTTAAAGTTTTCCGGTATATAATGTTAAAAAATGAATACTATCAGAAAATCTATAAAAAAAATTTCGGTACAGTAGGGGTTTATCGAAAAACTTATTCACAAGTTTTACGGTACACCAAAATTATTTTTAAAATTTTTTATTTTTTTTATTTTTATAAATTTTTACAGATACGAATAAACTGCTACTATTATTTGATAAAACATGTGTCGATACTATCAACATTTTTGACACAAATCAGGTATGAGTAATTATAATTAATATTAGTTTATAAAAATATGTTATTGTGATTAATTATTATGATTTATCTTATATTTTATTTCAGATATTTGATACAAGGGAAGCTGTTGTGAATTGGGTTAGAGAAATCGCTATAAAAAATAAAGTGACCGTTATCATCAGAAGATCAGATAAAGAGGGAGGAGAGAGAGGGAGGAGAAATAAATTAATATTATGTTGTGACAAAGGAGGAAATTACAAGTGTGTTGATAGGTCAACTCGAAGTTCATCAAAAAAGTGTGGTTGTCCTTTCAAACTTAGATCGAAACCATTAAAAGATGGTTCATGATGGACAATTAAAGTAATTCGTGGAGTTCACAACTATGAATTACCTAATACTTTGGAGGGACATGCATTTGTTGGACGCTTAGATGAAGAAGAAAACAAACATATTCATGACTTAATAAAATATAGGTTAAATTACATCAGTGGTCCCTTAACTTAATTTCAGGTAACGTTTTAGTTCTTTATCTTTTTTTTTTCCCAAGTTGGTCCTTTATTTTAATTTTAAGTGACAATTTGATATTTTATGTTTTAAAATTTCAACAATGTTAACCTTTTATACAAAAGTTCAAAAAAAAATCAAAATTTTTCAACCAAAACCCATAAAATTAATAATCATCTTCAATATAATGCAGATTTTATCAAATCCATAACTCAAATATTCAAATACACTCATATTTTTATTTCCAACAACATCAAATAAAGAATGAAAATATGAGTTTATTTCAAGATTTAAGTTATGAATTTGATTAAATTGTATTTTATTGAAGATGATAATGAATTTTATGGGTTTTTTTTGAAAAATTTGATGATTTTTTGAATTTTTGTAACAAAAATGACAACATTGTTGACATTTTTAAAACATAAAATATCAAATTGTCACTTAAAATTAAAATAAATGACCAACTCGGGAAAAAATATATAAAGGACTAAAACGTTACCTGAAATTAAGTTAAGGGACCGCAGATGTAATTTAGCCTAAAATATAATATTGTACCGTGACACATATTACTCTCATTGCAAGACCGAGATAAGACAGAGATTATTCAAGTTAATAGAAGATACAACATATGTGTGTTAGAAAAGAAAGCAGGAAAACTCAGATGTTAAGAAATATATTTTTTGGGCCCATCCAGATTCAATGAAGATTTTGAATTTGTTTCTTATTGTGGTTATTATGGACAACACCTACAAAATCCATAAATACAGAATGTCATCATTACTTGAAATTGTTGGTATGACGTCAACATAGATGACATTTGTAGTTCGATTTGCTTATTTGGAATGTGAGCAAGAAGAAAAGTTTTGTTGGGCATTAGAGAGACTAAGAGAACTTTTTGTTACAAAAACAAATTTCCTCATGTAATTGTGATAGACATATATCTTGCTTTATTGAAAATAGTTGGTATTGTATTTCCACATGCTGTAAATTTGCTTTGTCGATTTCATATCAACAAAAATATTGAAGCAAAATTCAAGCAATATGCCTTAAAGGATAGAAAGAGTTAGTATTAAATATGTGGAGAGACCTTATGTATTGCAGTGATGAAAAATAGTATATCATGCGCCTGCACATGTTTGAGCATTCATGTGTCGATAATAAAGTGTTTGTTGAATATTTGAAATAAACTAGGTTGACTGCTCATAAGCAAAGGTTTGTTGAAGCATGGAAAAATCGAGTGATGTGTTTGGGGAACACAACGACTAACAGGTATGTCATGTAACTCAAAAACTTCGATTTTGTAATTTAACTATATATTGTTGGATTGCTCCATGGTGACAATTTACATGTAATGAAAAGATTGAGTCATCTTATTGGAAATTGAAGTTAATGTTGGAACGCAGCATGGGTGACATATATAAATGTTGGGAGGCTATGAACAACATGATAAGGTTGCAACGTAAAAAATTAGAGGCTCGTTTTAGAAAAGGTTCCATGATGAATAATATGAACACAACAATCCATTTTATCAAAGATTGAATAACGATTTGTCCGTGAAAAAGGAGTCGCCACCAATTTATTTTTATTAAAGGAAATATTGGATAAACCTAAAATAATGATTTTTGAACCAAAAATTTCGGATTCGAGAATCAATTACGAGTAGGGAAAGTATTACCACCCTACAACGTCCGTTAAAACGGTTACCGTATAATTAATTATATACAGACTATTTATTTATTTATTTTTACCCCAAAAAGAATAATAAAAAAAAAGAAATTATTTATACATTAATAAAAGAAGGAAAAATGTTTTTTATTAATTTGGTTTGACAAGGGAAATACTTTGCTCCTACGTATCCCCAGGTGCAATACGGCAATCAAAACTCACGTAGTTTTTGGCTAGAAAATATTTATGTGTTGATCGATTTTATTATTAATTTTACTTTATATATATATCAAAATAAATTAACAAACATAATGGTGATAATAATAGTAATAATGATAATAATAATAAGTAATAGTAATAATAATAATAATAATAATAATAATAATAATAATAATAATAATAATAATAATAATAATAATAATAATATGAGTGATGGGTTGTATATTGATTTATGTATCGTTTATTTTTAAGAAATACTTTTATTACTTTTTGACTTTTACAAATTGTAAAGAATAAAAAGTCAAGAGTAGATTCGCGAGCAGGCGGCGCATATGTGGCGTGGACCTACGGCGGTAATAACAAAAAAAGTTTAAAATCTAAAACGCAAAAAAGAAAAGAAAATAAAGAGGAGGTCACAGTCGAATGAAAATAAAATAAAAAAACGATCGTATTACAACCAACTTGATTTTTATTAGTTCATTCCAAAATTTAATCGCCAAACAAAAAAACATTTTTTAATGTCATATATCCATCATACAAAAACATCTATAACAACAATAATGTCAATAAAAATGGACAGGGATAAAATATTTACCACACTAGTTTCTTATGAGCTCGTATTTCATATCCTTCCTCCACTTTTCTCCTCTTTTGCCTATTATACTCTCTTCTCTTTTATTTTTTGTGCTCTGAATTCCATCCCCTCTTGTCCTCTTGTGGTAGACTATTTATAGACTTTTTGAGTGTAGATTACAAAAGACAAGAGAATAATTGCCAATTGATTACCATTAATCTGTTTCTTTCGGTTTCTTTTCATTTAATTGATGACCATTATAACGATTTTTATTACCATCAATCTAATTCAATTAAATACGTTTGTTTTTATTTTTTAATTTTTAATTTTATTTTAGAAAATAGTAAAAATTTCTAGAAACGAATCAGAGTCAAATAGAAATCAAACACAATCCATGATTTTCTAAAAATCTAACTATTTATTTTTATTATTATTTTCATCATTATTTATTTTATTTTATTTTTTATATATATTTATTAAAAATCATAAAAGTAGTGGTTGATGATTAGGTTAAATTTCCATACGCTTTCAACATTTCACTTTTGATTTGTCGGCGGCGGCTAGAATAGTCATGGTACAAACTTCAAATTCCTCCATGTGATTGGTATATCCAAAGTACTATTAGATAATGATAAAGATAAAATGACCTTTCTAGGGGATTAACATGGCATTAACTGCTTGTCCCAACATATTGAGGTCCATCCAAATAATGGATTTTATTTTTATCGTTCTCATCCCCTTCAGTGGAATTAATAGCATGACTGAAATTATGTAATTAAATCTTAGCAAACTTATTTATGAATGAACTACTTCCAAATAAGTACGATACATGATTAGAATAGGAGAAATACAAATAATATTGGATAAGAAATGGTTAAATATATGAGGGATGGAAAGGAAGAGACAACAAAATGCATTTAACGATATTCATAATATTAACGAAACAAGAGTGTGTCAATATAATAAAGTATCGTAAGACTTTATACTTAGCAATATTATCGGTGCTTCATGATCAAATTAAAATTCGCGAGAGAACGTGATAATATCTTCATTGTTGACTTTGCCCCTTGGATAAACTCAAAAACTATATGCAACATCGTCAATGTTTTCAACATAATGTTTAGTCAAGGTTTTTTCAATTGTCCTTAAAGGTTCATACAAGATTTGATATTTCTCTTTAGATTGGTGAATTTATTTTCATGACATTTAAGTAGTAAGCGATAATGATGAAAGTTCAACATAGACGACCCAACTTCTAGAGGTTCACATATGGTAAAAAGTCAAAAAAGTATGTCCATGACTTAGAAGTAGGGGGTGGAGGATGAAGATGAATATCATTAGTATCATGTTCAGATCTTGTAGACAAGTTACTTGAGGTAGACCTAGACTAAAGGTAAAAATTGTTAGACTTATGAAATCAACGGGTAAACATGAGTTTTACGTATTCATCCATGATTTAGATAATCTTGTTAGACTTATTGATGTTCATCCATGATATAACCATAGGGTCTTTCAGTTGATTCAGATAACCTTTGTATGCTTCAATTCATCTATGATTTTAGCCCGAGAGCATGTTCGGTAAGGATGTCATGATACTTTTTTTTTTGTTGCTTTTTTTTTTGCCATTTTTTTTTCTTCAAGGAAAATGTTATGAGAATGTAAGAAAGTGAATGCAATGATTATGCATTTAATTGAAATATTTTACTACCTCCTAATATGCAATTACTTTTTCTAAAAAAGATGAAGAGAAGAAGAAAAACATATTGTAAAATAAAATAAAAGATGAAACATTCATGATTATGCAATGCATTATGATAAAAATGAGATATAGATAAGAGTAAGTTTTTTTTCATATATATATCTGCCCTACATGGTTCTTTTCTTAATTGGTGGTTTTTTATTGTGAACATTTACTATGGGTAGCTCTATAGTTCTAAATTGGCTCCTAGAGCACACAACTCAATTTTAAAATATTAAACCAATTAATAGGTAAACTAGTAAAATGGAAATATTCTAGAAAATGACAACCAAACAAGATGTACATCCAGAAGATTATCAATACACCTTCTTTAACTTATCTTAGGTTTGCACTCAGCCCAGGTATAGAGTCCACTCATAAGTGTGTGAGTAGTGTTAGGATAGTGTATAAAAAAAAAAAAAACCGTTACAATGCAAAAGAAATTAACAAGACATATATAATTATATTCACAATATAAGAAAATAAATAAAACAAATAAAACAATGGGGTAATATAAGTAAAATAATAAATAATTATATACAATTAATTAAATTGGGTATGACTCTCAAAAGTCTCTAGTGGAGTCGCCAGCTGTCGCGTTCGATTTGCCCGCGAAAAAGGAGTCGCCATCAATTTTATTTTATTAAAGGAAAAATTGGATACAACCTAAAATAATAATTTTTGAACCAAAAATTTCAGATTCGGGTCGATAACGAGTTGAGAAAGTATTACCACCCTACAACGTCCGTTAAAACGGTTACCCTATAATTAATTATATAC
Organism: Cicer echinospermum; assembly: GCA_002896215.2. Taxonomy (NCBI): domain Eukaryota; kingdom Viridiplantae; phylum Streptophyta; class Magnoliopsida; order Fabales; family Fabaceae; genus Cicer; species Cicer echinospermum. Next base: position 32,658,133 of record PGTU02000001.1, read on the forward strand.
AGACTATTTATTTATTTATTTTTACTCCAAAAAGAATAATTAAAAAAAGAAATTATTTATATTAATAAAAGAAGGAAAAATATTTTTTTATTAATTTGGTTTGACAAAGGAAATACCTTGCTCATACGTATCCCCAGGTGCAATAGAGAAATCAAAACTCATGTAGTTCTTGGGTAGAAAATATATATATATCAAAATAAATTAACAACATAATGGTGATAATAATAGTAGTAGTAGTAGTAGTAGTAGTAATAAATAATAATAATAATAATAATAATAATAATAATAATAATAATAATAATAATAATAATAATAATAATAATAATAATAATAATAAATAATAAAAATAATAAAAATAATAAAAATAATAATAATAATAATAATAATAATAATAATAATAATAATAATAATAATAATAATAATAATAGGAGTTATGTGTTTGTATATTGATTTTGCGTATCGTTTTATTTAAAGAAAATACTTTTATTACTTTTTGACTTTTACAAACTGTAAATGATAAAAATTCAAGAATAGATTCGCGAGCCGGCGGCGCATATGTGGCGTAGATTGACGGCGGTAATAATAAAAAGAGTTTAAAATCTAGAACGCAAGAAAGTAAACAAAATAAAGAGGAGAGGTCACAATCGAATGAAAATTAAAAAAACTATAGTATTACAATGGACTTGATTTTTATTAGTTCGTTCCAAAATTTAATCGCCAAACAAAAAAAAAGTTAATGTCATATATCCATCATACAAAAACCTCTATAACAACAATAATGTCAATAAAAATGGACAGGGAGAAAATATTTATCACACTAGTTTCTTATGAGATCGTATTTCCAATTCTCTCCTCATTTTTCTCCTCTTTTGCCTATTATACTCTCTTCTCTTTTATTTTTTGTGCTTTCAAATTGTGCTCCGAATTTCATCCCATTTTGTCTTCTTGTGGTAAACTATTTATAGACTTTTTGGGTGTAGGTTACAAAAGACAAGAGAATAATTGCCAATTGATTACCATTAATCTGTTTCTTTTTATTTAATTGGTCATAATTATACTAATTCTTTTTATCATAGATTCATTTTTTTTTTAGTTTCTTTTCATTCAAATGATGACCATTATAACGATTTTTATTACCATCAATCTAATTCAATTTAATACATTTTTTTTTAATTTTAGAAATAGTAAAAATTTATGGAAAGGAATCAGAGTCAAATAGAAATCAAACACAATCCATGATTTTCTAAAAATCTAACTATTTAATTTTATTTTCATCATTATCATTTTTTTTATATATTTATTAAAAATCATAAAGCAGCGGACAAAATTAAGTGTCAACAGGTGACATATGTAAATTTTGGGAGGCTATGAACAACATGATAAGGTTGCAACATAAAAAATTAGAGGCTCGCTTTAGAAAAGTTTCTATGATGAATAACATGAACGCAACAATCCATTTTATCATAGATTGAATACATTTGTATTAAGAGAAGCTCAAAGATGTATATATGAAGAATACGAGAAAGTTGAATAGGTTGATACCGACAAATCTGTATGTGGGTGCTTAGAAGAACATGTGGGTTACCTTGTGCTTGTGAATTGGCACAATATAAATTGATGGGTGAACCAATTCCTCTAGATTCTGTGCATATTAAATGGAGAAAATTAAACATGGAATGTGAACTCACCCAAGACACAAAAGATGAATCAGAGTTGAATATGTCTAATGAGATGAATGCCTTATGGAAACATTTTAGATCACTTGATATTATAGGAAAAAAAGTTTTGAAGAGCAAGGTGCGTGAACTTGCTTTCCCAAATACAAGTTCGATGTGTCCACCACCTGAAAAGGTTAAAACCAAAGGACGAATGAAGAAGAGTAAGGGTAAGAAGTCGGATGGATATAATGTATATCGAGACTCTTCTTACTTTTATCCTGTTAATGCAACATATTGTGAAGATCCTGGTTCTCAACCATCAAAGAAGAGACATTCTCTATCATCAAAGAAACAACTCTTTCAATAATCTCAATCCTTAAAGCATTTGTTATGGAGACAATTTCCTAATATTATTCAACCATACATTGATGGCATATTTAGTGTGATAACATACGGAAATTGTGGCTATCGAGTTATTACATCATTGCTTGGACACAGTAAAGAGTTTTGGTCTTTGGTCCACCATAGTTTGGGCCAGGAGATTGCTTCTCATATAAGTCCATATGATAAATTGTTCCCAGAACGCATTAGAGAAGTAAAAGATTCGTTGAAGATAACAAGTTTAGGTGTTCAACCCATAGATAAATGAATGTCCATATTTGATATGGGTTACATGATAGCGACAACATATAATATTATTCTTGTCACGTTTGGTCAGACATTTTCCATGACTTTATTTCCTATGAGGGGTTCACATTCAGGTTCGACAACAAATGATCGTATTATATGTATTGGTTTTGTTGAAGCAAGTCATCGGTAAAATGATATTATTTTCTTAAATAATACTTCTATTTTAAAAAGTAAAATTGAAGATGGAAGATGGAAGATGGATTTCCAACAGATAATATCTTCAATATATTTTGCAATTAAAGATGAAAGATGAATTTTCAATGTCAGACATTGCACCAAGTTGGAAGCAATAACGCAATGAGGAGACAAATTCTTGGGCAATAGCGTATATGAGACGTCTACAACAGTGGGAGTATTTATTAGACCCTATGACACGTGTTACACAAAATGCACAACCCGTAGATGACATGTCATAGATGAAGATTGATTTTGTATAGACTAAAATACTTTAAAACTTATATAAAATGCACTTGTTATTAGTTCATTTTAGTTACTACTTTCGTTATATTTCATCACAAATAAAAGTAAAGTTAATGATATAATAATAATATAAAATAATAAAATTAAATTAAAATAACATTAACGATGATTATGACAAATAAAAGTTGAGTTAATGATATATAACAATATTACAAAAACAATGATCATACAAATAAAAGTAAATAACTACTAATTAGTCTTATGACGCGTTAAATATAAAGCTATAAAAAAGTAACTATACATGTCGTCATTTGGATCAGCATTATGTGCATCCAACTGCCGTTGTATAAGATCACCCACCTGCTGCTAGATAGATGGTCGTTTACTAAAAGCTTCTATAACGGTGGAGATATTAAAATCTGAAACTTGGGGTACACCATATGGTCGCACTAAAAGTGGATGCGATATCATGTAGAACCACTCCAAATATCTATCTTGACACTTAGATGGATATGTAGCTAGACGTATCATGTGATGTAGTTCGGTGACAAGGTTCAAATAGCCCATCCATTCGACATCTACATTGGATAATCTAGAATACACTAGAGGTAGGGGTGATGGAATCTGTTGGATGTATTCAAATTGTTTCAAACACCTCTCAGGCAAATACGTCACTACAATGTTGCATAATCAAAGATGACCAGTGTATAACATTATATCATCAAAGGGAATGACATCCCTATGATTCTCCCACAGTCTCTATATGACAACAGCAGGTGTTAGTGCATCAACCATCTTTCTGTACTTAGGGATTTTGTGTTTGCCTTGTTTATAACTTCATCTGTTCATTTTGGCAATGCACTCAACATCAGCATCCTAATCACCTATTTTACAAATATGTGAAAACTATTTGTATATACAACATTGTTGCAAATAAAAATAAATTAATGATAAACATAAAAATGAATAATTAAAAATCATAACAATTAATAATAATCATAAATATTTAATACCTACTGCAATGACATGTATCCACCTAATTGTTTGGTGTCATAACAACTAGCACCAGAGAAGTAGTCATAAAGGACTATGAGTGCAACACTACCCCAGGCATATCTACTTGTACATTCCAAATCTCTAAATAAGGGGAGGTATTTCACATCAATTAATGTATTATCCGTAAAAATAGTACTCTCTACCAGATTCAACAGATACACCCTAGCAGCACAATCAAATCGTTCTGCTGCACATTGTCTTCTGAATACCTCTTTCAACCAATTCAATCTATAGTGTGCATCTCTGGTCTTCCTAGTCTCCTCCCAAATCTCTTTCGTAAGTACTCCTAATAAAGTTATGGCAATATTACATGTCATTACTTTATCTACATTGGGTGGTGGACTATAGAACTCACCCTTGATATGAATGCCCAAACGATTGACAACATCATTCAGAGTAATCGTCATTTCACCAAATGGCATGTGAAAAGACGGTGTCTTATAATGTCATCTTTTCACAAATGCAGAAGTCAGGTTGTTGTCAATCAGCTTCAAACTACCTTGTTGTAATGGAGTCAATTCCAGCGAGGTAAATTGTTGCAGTTTCTTTCCATGAGCAACAATTTTAAGCATTGGTCACTCATGTATATAAAGAAAATATATGACATTAAAATTAAATATATAACAAAAATAATAATTAATTTAAATATTTTTAATGCACTATAAATAATAATTAATTTAACAAACTTGGCCAAACCACAATCTAACAAAAATATGATGTCGGTATCGTGTAAAGACAGACAAATCATATGGTCCTCTAGGATATTGTGTCAGCTCACCAGGTCCCTTAGGTCCCTCCTACATATGCTTCCCCTCGTGTACTGTAGTCTCCTCCTCCTCATGTACTACAGGAGGCTCCTCTCGCATATGTATAGTAATATCAGCCTCCCCCTCGTGTACTGCAGCATCCTCCTCCTCATGTACTATAGGAGGCTCCTCCAGTAGATGTATAGTAATATCAGCCTCCAGGATAAAAAGATGATCTTGCTCTCCTTCATCATCGTCTTCCACTATCATCCTTCATCTCCTCTTGGATGCTGTTTGTCAAATGCTCTCTGGAGGATCCATCATGGATCTTGAAGTATTAGCATCATATGATGTTCCTATTACTTTTCCGTCTTTTCCTCGTGCACCAGCGCCCACTGAAAAGTTAAAAAAAAATCAGATCTAATTAGTTAAAAAAATCAAAACTATAAAAATTATATAAAAAAAACATTTTTGAAAAAACTTGTTTTTGAAGTTTTCCATGTGATATTTATGAATGTAAATGTGGTATTTTGAAGTTAAAAATATAGTAAGTTTTAAACTGAAATGTTAAGCCATTTTTAAAACTATAAAACTTACAAACGAGAGTTTTCCATGTGGTGATCCCTATGAGCTTAGCATGAAGAGTTTTTTGTACATCTTTTTTATTCAAATATTTGAATATTTCATCTACACACAAAAAGCTCTTCTTACTCCCACTTGCTAAATAAATAAATAAAAGCATAAGAAGATGAACATAAACCAAAAGTGAATTTAAACAGAGACGAAAATTGTTGAAGTATTTATACTAATGGAGCGGCTTGTTTCTGTTGTGTTTTTGGAGGTAGGCAGACATCCTCATAAATATCAAATGTATCAAAATAATTGTCAACGTGTCCATGAAGTGTAAAGTCAGTGGAATAATCTCATCTTCTAACTTCCAAAAGAGAGGGAAAAAAAATCTACTTACCTCCACAGATTCTAACAAAGAGACTTCAACACAATATTACTAAGGGTGCTACTTAAAAATCCTCTTCTTATTTGTGAATAATTGCACTCTTTTGATAGCATTTCATAGGTTGTGTGTGATATCAATTCATGAGCCAAAAAAAATTTACCTCTAGAGTTATAATAAGTGCTAAACTCTAGTAGAGGATTTCCTATTGCAAATATCACCATAAGAACTAGAGTTAATCATATTGACTAAAAAGTTTCTTTTATGGAAGATTATTGAAAAATTGAGTGTTTTTATTTTATAATTATTTAAAATATCCCAAATATGTGTACTTACGACTATTCCCTCCAAATTAAAGGTGGTCTTGGTTTCAAGGATGAGTTGTGCAAGTTGGGGTGCAAAGTGACCTATACATAACCATACATTGTCAGCATCCAATAAACCTTTCAAGATAAAATATAATAATTTCATTCAGCACAAATGTATTACCTGCATAACTCTCCCTATAAATGAAAAACTCGTTGTTTTTAAATTGTAGAAATTTAGCGAATCAATTATGTAGAAAAACAAGATTATCTATCGATGTAAAGGATAGAGTGAGTATTACATCTTGAGAAAGATAATATTAAAATCTAAATTTAAAATAAAGTAAAAATGCATGTTTTATGATTATATGAATTAAGTTGATTTTGTTATATTGTGTTTTAAATGAAGCAATCTAATTTTACATTATAATTTTCATCTAAAATCAAATTTGGTTTAAATAAAGTATAAATATCTTAAGTTAAAAGTAACATGTCATTTCAGCGGTGATTCTAGGTAAAGCATGTTTACTTCTCCAACAAGGGTTTTCAAAATAGAAAAATAATTTTTATGTAATTAATACAGAACTTCAACAAAAAATTATGAAAAGTCAAGAAAAAATACAACATAATAGTTAAGTTGTTGAATTACTCTTATTCCAACTACGGTTGTTTTTAACAAGGCCATATTAAGTTAGTTTGAATGGACCATCCTCCATGAAGGCTCCAGCTCCAACAGAAGAACAATCGGCCTCTTCAAAACCCACCCAATATTCTTAGATGCATTAACTTTTTCAAAAATAATTTCAATTAATTATTATTTAATTGCATTGTGTGATTGTATTTACATTACCTCCATGTAACTAGCTAGAAAACTAGTTGTTCAGAAACTGCCTCAATTTCCACTTCAACAAAGTAGTAAAATTATGATTTGCTGCAATGATTGGTATTATACTAACACAAATTGTTGCTATAACGAAAACGCATAAACAAATATTTGAGTACATGGTAGTTTATAATGTAGATTCCTAGTAAACATGACTCTACTAATTTATACTAATTTTTTTTAATGCCTTTTAAGGCATTTATTTGCTTCAAACCTAATGAACATTTATGATGTTGTTTATAGTTTAATCTATGAATTACATATAGGTTTGTTTGCATTGAAATGTTAAAGATTTATTTAAATTTCATAAAAATATGGATTCAAATGAGCAACTTTGATAATATTTTATTAGGTATCTAAATAATCACACTAACGATGAGATATAACTTTTGTTCTTACATTAATATTATGTGTTTGTAACTGATATGATGATTCATTTTGCAATTGAAATAGAATTTGCGAATCAAAAAGTATGACTTTTATTATTTTTTAAACTTATTTTCCTCATAATTTTGTCATCTACTTAATTGACACTACTTTATAGAATGTTTCTTTAGACAATTATAATTTGTTCTATTTTTAGGACAAAGCTATAATTTTGTTCTTCTATATATATGGTAGATATTTTGTTAACATGTTCGATGTTGATTATTTAGTTGGATGCAAAAATGCAAAATTTTATTCAAAAATTAAAAGATTGGGGGTTAAAATTTTCAATTTTTTTCTTTTACCTAAAGCTTGTGATGACAAAGATGGGTTTTCTAGAGAAATAGCGTAAATGAATTTTGAAATGTGTTGGTTCAGCGTTAGTTTTTGTGCTAGTGAATGGGAGTCCTACAAAAGAGTTTGTTATGCGGAGGAGATTGAGGTGACCCCTTATTTTTATTCTTGTTTCTAATAGCTGTTGAGGGTCCGAATGCTCGTTTTAGTGCTTTTGTGGAAGCCAATCGGTTCAAAGGTTTTAAGGTGGGCTCAAATGAGTTTTGTGTCTCATTTTTTAGTATTTATGTGGAAGTCAATCGATTCAAAAGTTTTAGGGTGAGGGGATGGTGCTATGCTCCAAGGAGAGAAGAATATGCATCATGTCGGGTCCAATACATGTCTTTTTTACCATTGAAGTTGCATTTTTTTTTTTTTTTGCATATAATTTGCGTATAATTATCTAAGAATTTTGTCTTATTTAATTTCTAAATTTTATATCCTTATAATAATATATGGGTTGGGACCTAATAAATGTTGTTTATTTCTTTTTAAATTAATTTGGTTGATGACATGCACATCACTATTTATTTGGTTGATGACTGGAGATTTGAATCAATTCCATTTCAATACCATCACTATTCACTACTACCCATCTCCTATTTATTTGGTTTTAAATGTGTTTTAATTATATTCCGTTTGAGTATTTAAAATGATAACTTTATCACATCTCTTATTTCTCTATTTTAATTTACACGGGTTATAAATGTTTTTAGTCCCCAAAAAATTATGACCTTTTAAATTTAGTCCTTTAGAAAAATTTATCCACTTTTATTCCATATACTGATTTTATATGGACTTTTTTTAAAGACTAAAAATATCAATTCTTTATAATTTTTTTTTCAAAATAGGGACTAAAAGTGAATAAAATAATATTTTTAGAGAGTAAAAAGTAGAAATTTTTTATAATAATTAAAAATAAAATTTTATAGGGACTAAAAAATTTATTTAACTTAATTTAAAATAATATGATTTAATGTTGGCAAATGGTAACAATTAACACATGTTAAGAAATCAAATATAATTTATTTTAAGTGATTATAAAAGAAACAAAAAATAATTGAATAAAATCCCAAATATATTAATATCATCTAAGAAATTGTGATTTTAGTACTTAAAATTTTAAAGTTGTTTTTTTAAAGACAAAAGTTTTCTCTTAATTCATTTTATAATTTTATTAAGGAGTAATTTAATATGCAACTTAGTATAATCCTTTAAATGAAATGAGGTACACATATATTATAAATATTTAAAAAGGTTTCAATTTTTTCTCGCCAACTGGATAATTCTATTGCCAAATCATTATATATTGTTTATGATTACTTGAGTATAAATCACGACTAAAATAATTTTTAATTAAACTTTACTTATCTCTCGGTCAAACTTTAAATTGACATGATATATTTCCTTCGGGAAACAAAGTGTTAAGAAAATGATTGTATACAAAATATCTATTTTTATTTTTATGTTCTAAAAAAGTCCTCAACTTTATACCTGAAAATATAAACTCAAAATAATGATTGTATAAAGCAATGTGACCAGCTAATATTTAAGTCCAACTACAATAATCAAGATTATAAAACATTGTAGTCCCACCACAATATATAGTATACATTAACAATAATTTTTTTTATATTTCATTTTTTAAGATAATTTAGGAGAATGATTCATTAAATAAGTCATTGAAGTGTACATTTCATATATAACAAATATTTGTAATAACATTATTTTAGTTTCTTAACATTGGATTAGGTAATTTTTTTAACATTTGTCATCATCATCTTTTACACTTTGTTTGATTTAGGAAATAACGTGAAAGGAATGAAGGTGAGAAGAAGAGAAAAGTAGTAAAAAATGAAATAATTAATTAATAGTTTGTTATAAATAAAAAAGTGACATGAAAGAAAGAAGTATTTTTCTAAAATGATATAAATATCCTTACAAAAAATTGAGATATGGTAAAAAGAATAAAATTAAAATAAATAAAATAGAGTTGTAGTTGTTATTTTATATTAATTGATGAATTTGATGCGTTTTATTTTCAATTTGGGGAGAAATAAAGACTAAGTGGATTCCACCAAATATACTTCTTTTTCCCATTTTCAATGTATAACAAAGGAGAGGAAATTTTTTTATATAAATATTTTATTTCCTTCTATAACTTTTTATTTTCCTTCCCTTTGTTCCAAACATAGATTTACTAAACAAATATTTTGATGATGTAAATGACATACATCATATTTTATATTCTAAACTATTTGAGTTTATGATATAAATATATGAACAAAATAGTATCCATCATAAACAAAGCACTACGCGAAAAAACGGCTTTTACAACGCTTTTTTTAAGCCATTTACAGCGCTTTTTCAAAAAAATAAGCGCTGTGGAAACGAGCGCTGTAAATGATACAACAGCGCTTTTATAAAAGCGCTATAAAACATGTAAATACAACGCGCGCTTGTTATGCACATTTTACAGCGCTTCTTCACAAAAAGCGCTGTAATATGCACCCCGTCATATGAGTTATGGGTGTGCATATTACAGCGCTTTCTCACAAAAGCGCTGTAATATGCCCACCCATAATTTCATATATGGGCGTACATATTACATCGCTTTCTCGAAAAAGCGCTGTAATATGCCCACCCATAATTTCATATTATGGGTCTGCATTTTACAGCGCTTTTCTTGTACATATTACAGCGCTTTCTCACGGAAGCGCTGTTGAAGGTGCACCATTAAAGCGCTTTAGAACAACATTTTACAGCGCTTTTTAAAAAAAGCGCTGTAAAATGTGTTATTTTTTTTTTTAAAACGCTGTAAATTAATTATTTGAAATGAAAAAATGCTTTTTAGCTTTTTATGGCACTTTTTTTTAAAAAGCGCTGTCTTTTATCATTGTACCCAAAATTATTTTTGATCCAAAATCACTTCACAATCAGTAGAACAGAACATATTACAGACAATCAGTAGAACAGAACATATTATAGACAATCAGTTCACACAATCAATAGAACATAAAATCAGAACTCTGTAACTTTTTTAACATATATGTAACTCTGTAATTTACAACCTAAGTAACTACATTCAGATACATATATACAACCTAATTTACAACCTAATTACCTACATTCAGATCCATTATATATATAACTAACAGATCCATTATATGCATATATTGTGTCCTATGATCATTTACATATAATAACTAACAGAATATACATTATATGCACTAGCTACCATATAATATTCAGATCCCTTGCCCAGCACAAGCTATTTCCCAGAAAATCAAATAATTTTCATGTCAAGCACGTACTGACACCATTCTTCCTTTAATTCCATCAGATCTTCCTCAGAATATGATGGACTGGAATTGGCAAAGTACTGCAATATAAAAATTGAACATATTATATTAAGTTAGTATCAATATATAGATAATTTATATATGAAAATCATATAATGCAAATACCGTACCGTGTTTCTGGGATAATAGTTTTATTCTTCTCAACAATCTCCTTCATGAATCTCAATATGTAGTACCCACAGTCAATGTTATTTGTTTGACGAGGGCACTTTATTGAGATCCATGTAATGTTATTCGACTTCTGCTTCGACACTTTAGCACCTCTTTGAGCTCGATAAACTTTTAAGGCACTATCGAATGAATAAATGTGATTATTAGAGCATGAATATTTATATATATAAATATATATATGTAAGAAATAAATGAATATTACTTAAATCCTTTATTTGACAAGAATGAGTATTTATTTGACAGATTCCTCGTGCACACGACCTTCTCGTACAAAACCCTTCAATGAAAATTTTAAAACTAGATTAATTACCAATACATTTAATTAATTACAAATAAATGCAATTAAAATATTTTTTACCTTATGTACAAGCTGATTACAGTAACACTCAGCTCCTTATGTTCGAGAAGATCGTACATTTGCTCCTTTTCGAGGTATTCAATATACTCATCTCCAAAAGATGTCTTGATTCATTTGTACAATGGGCGAATCGTTGCTGCTGCCATGTTCCTTTTTATTTGGATGTCAAGACACGCCCGTATTACCAAGGCGTGGCTGACTTTTATTAGGAGCAGCAGCAGCAGCGACCGATTTTCCCCGATCCAGATTTTTTGTTGCTGCAAGTTTTGCAGCTTTATTACCCTCCAGCCTTTGTAGTTTGGCAGCCCTATTAACCTCCAATTTTTGAGGTCTGCTGCCTTTTTTTGGCTGTAGGGGTGGTTTATTTATTTGGACCTACAAAAATGAGGTAAAATGTTAGTTTATTGAATCTGAAAAAATAAAAAACCTTAGGCAATAAATGTGACAAACCTTTTCGGGAGATGTAACTGATTTGTCCTTGGAATCTTTTTTTCGAGGGCAACAAGGTGTGTGGGCCATGCCACGTAACTGCCAATAGCGTCGCTTAAGAACTTCATATCTCCATCGTTGTCCGGTATGGGCAACGGTGCAGTTGGTTCGAAAGCAACCGTAGGCGATACTTTGACATGGCCCGCGGGGATCGGAATATTGTGCAATACTTCTCCCGAAGTATTGTGCAATATTCCTTTTCCCACCTTCCGTTGAGTCGGCGAGGATAAGTATAGGACACATGTGGTGACACCCTACATCAATAGTTAAAACATAAGTACAGTTAATAATATATAAGTTTGTTTAAAACATAAGTAATTACATAAGCAAGTAAGTAGTAAGTAATTAATTACCTCGGGAATACGCTTCAAACCAACGTTGCAACTCCCGGTTTCACTCTCCATTTGTATTTCAGGTTGGAGCTGAACCGGAAGTTGCTTGTCTTTATTCGTATTCACCAAGAGTGCCACTTGCTCGACAAGATTCTGAGCTTCTCTAATACTTCCTCGTTGGGAAGGTTTTTGGCGCTTCTCTTGAGGAAAAAAGCTTTTGGGAGTTACGCCAAATCCTTTCCCCCTCACTCGACCGGAATACTCAGGGACATTAAACACTTTCCCAAGAATGTCCCTGCACGTATCCTTGTTGCCCTCTTGAGTTGCAGAACTTTGTTCAATAGTTTCCTAAAATACATGTAACATTAAAAAGATAAGTTCAATAGCATTTTTAAAATACAATATTAAAAATATTAAAGTGATAATATACTTACACACAAAGTTCTACAACTTTCTTGACATTTTCATTATCAACCACTCCATCTTTGTTAACACGCGCTTCCTTCCATAAGATATGACGACCCAAGGGTTGATCGGCTTGGGTGTCTTTTCTCTATTCGTTAAAATCATAAACAAAATAATACAAATTAGTTACACACTATAGTTTTATAATACAAATTACAAGTGATGTTTAATTACTTACAATTTTTTGTTCAAGGCGTGCATATCCCATACGTGATTTCTTGTATGGGTGTTTTGGGTTGCTTGCCCGTTCGCGATTTGCCGTACTAATATTCTATATAAAAAAAAATTGCAATTGTGTAAAAATTTAAAATACGCTACGAATATGAATAATAAAACACAAATGCTAATAAATTAATAACTTACGACAAACGCCGGGTCAGAACGTTTGGAAACAAATGCACTCCATTCATCCTTTGATATATAATGTTGATATATCTTTGGAGGTTCAGCATTTGTGTTTCCTTCTCTATCTTTTAGATAGAAATTTGAGAGATGGGATCTAAATCCACGATGGATTTTCCCAGCAACTCTCAAAACATATGACTTTCGTTCCTCATCAAGAACAAAAAAAGTGGTCTGCAATGAAAACAATCATAAGTAATGTATTTTACAGAAAAACATTATAAATGACAAAAGAGTAGATCAAAATATTTACTTGAATGTCATCCCAGATGATATCTTTGGCATCCTTCAACGCCTTATCTCTCCAGTTGTCTATTGTTATTGGGACATTTTGACGAACAACAGCCCCAATGTAGCTTACAAACATGGAGCTGTTGGGGTCAACTGGCTGACCACTCTCGTTCCAGCCAACCTAATAAACTCATATAGTAAGTACATGCCCTAAACCCTAAAAAAAGATAAAAAACACACAGCAAACAGAGTATATAACAGAGTATACCTCAAATTTAATGCCACTGCTCCGTGCTTAATCACCCTTTGCATGATAGTTGCACACGTTTGACTTCTTTTTCGTAAGTCTTAGAGGTGCCAACTTCTTCATTTTGAACTTCTAAATCTTTGTTTGTATCCATTTAACTACAACAAGTTCAACATGCACTTTAGTATAACATCAACAAGCTCAACATGGATCATGCATTATTATAAACAAACTCAACATGTATCAGTATATCTTAAAAAAGCTCAACATGCATTCTAATGATTACAAAAAATTTATAACATCAATACCTGAATAATGATGGTTCGAAGAAAGACGAAATGCAAAGAAAAGAGGGTTTGCAGAAAGTTCACAGAAATATGGTTCACAGAAATACGGTTTGAAGAAATACGTAATGAGGGTTACGTATTTCAATGAAAATATATTGTGTGAAATGGGAGAGATGATCTTGGATGGAAATAAGGTTCGAAATGAAGGAGATGATCGTGGAAATAAGGTTCGTAAAGGACGGGATGATAGGGTTTGCAAAAGAAGAGAAGAAATGAAGGTTGAGATGAAGGTTACGTAATGAAGAGGAAACTGAAGAGGTAACTGTTATATATACGTAACACTTTTACAGCGCTTTTTATAAGCCTTTTTACAGCGCTTTTTTTGTAAAGCGCTCTAAAAAGGCTTCTTTAGTTAAATTCTTAAAAGGCTCTTTTACAGCGCTTCTGAAAAATAAGCGCTGTAAAAGACCTCCGTGTGTTATTATGTTATTTGAATGCCTTTTACGCCTTTTACAGCGCTTTTGTCAAATAAGCGCTGTAAAAGACCTCCGTGTGTTATTATGTTATTTGAATGTTTTTTTTAAAGCCTTTTACAGCGCTTTTTACACATAAGCGCTGTAAAATGTCTCTTTATGTTAATTTTAAGAGGCTCTTTTACAGCGCTTTTTCCAAATAAGCGCTGTAAAAGACCTCCGTGTGTTATTATGTTATATTAATGTTTTTTAAAGCCTTTTACAGCGCTTTTTCAACATAAGCGCTCTAAATGTCTCTTTTAGGTTAATTTTAGAGAGGCTCTTTTACAGCGCTTTTTCCAAATAAGCGCTGTAAAAGACCTCCGTGTGTTATTATGTTATATTAATGTTTTTTAAAGCCTTTTACAGCGCTTTTCCACATAAGCGCTCTAAAATGTCTCTTTAGGTTAATTTTAGAAGGCTCTTTTACAGCTTTTTCCAAATAAGCGCTGTTAAAAGGCCTTATTGTTTTTGTGTTTTGTTCTGTTATTTTTTAAAGCTCAACATGCAAAACCCACATAGTAGTAACTGGTCACCACCAAAATCCCTTCATCTTCACCAAACTCTTCTCCTTTTATGCATCTTCTTCACAAACACCAAAGCTTACTCTTTCACAATTCAATCTCCACCTCAACACCCTTTTTATCTCTTTACATTCTCTTTCCTTCTGAAATCGAAACTTGGTATTCAGGATCATTGCCATGTTGCGAAAAATGGGTTTGTGTCTGATGTTTTTGTTAACAATGTGTTTTTGGGTATTCCCATGATGCGTACAAGGTGTTTGATGAAATGGGTTAATGTCTGATGTTTTTTGGATTCCCATGATGCGTACAATGTGTTTGAAGAAATGGGTTTGTGTCTGATGTTTTTTTGAATCCCATGATGCGTACAAGGTGTTTGAAGAAATTAGGTGTCTGATGAATATTATTTTTAAAAGCCATTTGACAGCGCTTTGGCAAACAAGCGCTGTAAAATGTCTTTTTTACTCACTTTCAAAAGAGTCGTTTACAGCGCTTTGTGTGGAAAGCGCTGTAAAAGGTATAACACACTCATTATTTTATTTTTAAAATGATCGTTTACAGCGCTTTTTCCAAATAAGCGCTGTAAAAGACCTCAGTGTGTTATTATGTTATATTAATGTTTTTTAAAGCCTTTTACAGCGCTTTTCCACATAAGCGCTCTAAAATGTATCTTTTAGGTTAATTTTAGAAGGCTCTTTTACAGCGCTTTTTCCAAATAAGCGCTGTTAAAAGCCCTTATTGTTTTTGTGTTTTTGTTATGTTATTTTTTAAACAAGCTCAACATGCAAAACCCACATAGTAGTAACTGGTCACCACCAAAATCCCTTCCTCTTCACCAAACTCATGTGTTTTGGTTTTATTGTTTTATTTTATTTTTGTGTTTGGTTTATTTGGGTTGGGATGACATTAAAAACCTTTTTATCAGTTCAGTTCAGAAAATAAATTAATCAGAACTTAGTATAAAACACTCAATTCAGATTACATGCATGAATTATTAGAAATGACTGAGAATCTCTCTGTTCAGTTCAGTTCAGAAAATAATTTAATCAGAACTTATTATAAAACACTCAATTCAGATTACATGCATGAATTATTAGAAATGACTGAGAATCTCTCTGTTCAGTTCAGTTCAGTTCAGTTCAGAAAATAATTTAATCAGAACTTATTATAAAACACTCAATTCAGATTACATGCATGAATTATTAGAAATGACAATGAGAATCTCTCTGTACAGTTCAGTTCAGTTCAGTTCAGTTGAATCAATTAAATAAAACAATTAAACATATATATACAGTTCAGTTGAATCAATTCAGATTACATGCATATTTACAATAACACAGTTCAGATTACATGCATAGCTTATATAAAACAATTAAACATATATATACATTAAGATGCCTTCTTCTTTTCCTGGTGACATTCACATTTGTTTGTCCATTTACAATACGAAACGATGGATTAATCCAAATTCCCTCATCATGATCATCTCTAAGATATAAACCATCATCAGTTGAATCAATTTCATGTGGTTGTTGTGATGTTGCAAATAAAAGATCATTACCAACATCTTCATCATTATTGTTATCATCACTTATTTTATTGGTCGATAGGACAACAGACCATTTATCATTAGAAGGATCAGTGACATAAACACTTGTTGAGCTTGCGACGCTAAAATAAAAGGCTCGTCTTTGTATCCCACCCTATTAAAATCGACAAGCAAGAATCCTGACTCATCAATCCGAACGCCATTATTATTATCGACCCACTTGCAACCAAATATAGGAACACGAAACGAAGTGTAGTCTAACTCCCATATGCGCTTGATAACCCCAAAATATGATAGATTTGCATATATTGGGTTTTTGTCTTTTGCACTTGAGACATGCATCGCTTCAGCTACGAGAGTGACTCCACTATTTTGCATAGTGGTCTGATCATCTTGTTTCTTTGGTATAAAATGTGTAGCCGTTAATAACATAACCAGTGTAAGAAAAGACATGTAAGCTCGGACCATTTGCTAGCCACCTCAATCTATTTGAAATTGATCCGGGGTCTATATCAAATTTTGACATTATGTGATTTTTTAACCATGTTACAAAACTTCGATTGTGCTCTCGAGTTATCCAATTTTGATTCCTATTCATGTTCAAACGAGATAACTGATCAATGTGTATTGTAACATACGGTTGAACCTCATCATCATTGTGCAGAACATACAATTGTGCCTGCTCCCATTCTGTCCTTGATATAGTCAGTAGTCTCCTTCCAGTTATCCCTTCTCCTGATAGTCTTCCCGAATGACGAGACATGGGAAGCCCTATGGATTCAACATTGGACAGATATTCAGTACAAAATTCAGCAGCCTCTTCAACAATGTATCGTTCAGCAATACAACCTTCTGGTCGACTTATACTTTTTACGTACCCTTTTAATATTTTCATATATCGTTCTATCGGATACATCCATCTCATATAAGCTGGCCCACAAAGTTGTGTCTCCTTAACCAGATCAGATAATGAACAGTAAGGTGAACCATTATATCAAAAAACGATGGTGGGAAATACATTTCAAGCTCACACAAAGTAAACAACAATTTCCCTCTGCAATGTCGGTAATTTCTGAGGGTCGATCACTTTACTACAAATTTCCCTGAAGAAGAAACATAATCTAGTTAAGGCTAGTCGAACTTTTTCAGGTAAAATGGAACGTTTAATGTTTTTTAAGCCTTTTACAGCGCTTTATACACATAAGCGCTCTAAAAGTCTCTCTTATGTTAATCTTTAGAGAGCTCTTTTACAGCGCTTTTTCCAAATAAGCGCTGTAAAAAGACCTCCGTGTGTTATTATGTTAATTAATGTTTTTTAGCCTTTTACAGCCTTTTACATAAGCGCTCTAAAAATGTTTCTTATTCTTATTACACATAAGCGCTGTAAAACCTCTATATTAATGTCTACAGCGCTTTTAGCTCTAAAGTCTCTTTAGGTATAATTTTAGAAGGCTCAACATGCAAAACCCACATAGTAGTAACTGTCACACCAAATCCCTTCATCTTCACCAAACTCTTCTCCTTTATGCATCTTCTTCACAAACATCAAAGCTTACTCTTTCATTCAATCTCCACCTCAACACCCTTTTTATCTCTTTTCCATTCTCTTTCCTTCTTAAATCGAAACTTGGTATTCAGGATCATTGCCATGTTGCGAAAAAAATGGGTTTGGTGTCTGATGTTTTTGTTAAACAATGGTGTTTTGGGTATTCCCATGATGCGTACAAGTGTGTTTGATGAAATGGGTTAATGTCTGATGTTTTTTGGATTCCCATGATGCGTACAATGTGTTTGAAGAATGGGTTTGTGTCTGATGTTTTTTGAATCCCATGATGCGTACAAGGTGTTTGAAGAAATTAGGTGTCTGATGAATATTATTTTTAAAGCCATTTGACAGCGCTTTGCAAACAAGCGCTGTAAAAATGTCTTTTTACTCCACTTTCAAAAGAGTCGTTTACAGCGCTTGTGTGTGGAAAGCGCTGTAAAAGGTATAACACACTCATTATTTATATTTTAAAATGATCGTTTACAGCGCTTTTTCCAAATAAGCGCTGTAAAAGACCTCCGTGTGTTATTATTGTTATATTATGTTTTTTATTATGTATTCTTTTAGGTTAATTTTAGAAGGCTCTTTTTACAGCGCTTTTTCCAAATAAGCGCTGTTAAAAAGCCCTTATTGTTTTTGTGTTTTGTTATGTATTTTTTAAACAAGCTCAACATGCAAACCCACATAGTAGTAACTGGTCACCACCAAAATCCCTTCCTCTTCACCAAACTCATGTGTTTTGTTTTATTGTTTTATTTTATTTTTGTGTTTGTTTTATTTGGGTTGGATGACATTAAAACCTTTTTATCATTCAGTTCAGAAATAATATTAATCAGAATTAGTATAAAACACTCAATTCAGATTACATGCATGAATTATTAGAAATGACTATGAGAATCTCTCTCTGTTCAGTTCAGTTCAGTTCAGTTCAGAAAATAATTTAATCAGAACTTATTATAAAACACTCAATTCAGATTACATGCATGAATTATTAGAAATGACAATGAGAATCTCTCTGTACAGTTCAGTTCAGTTCAGTTCAGTTGAATAAATTAAATAAAACAATTAAACATATATATACAGTTCAGTTGAATCAATTCAGATTACATGCATATTTACAATAACACAGTTCAGATTACATGCATAGCTTATATAAAAACAATTAAACATATATATACATTAAGATGCCCTTCTTCTTTTCCTGTGAATTCACATTTGTTTGTCCATTTACAATACGAAACGATGGATTAATCCAAATCCCTCATCATGATCATCTCTAAGATATAAACCATCACAGTTGAATCAATTTCATGTGTTGTTGTGATGTTGCAAATAAAAGATCATTACCAACATCTTCATCATTATTGTTATCATCACTTATTTTATTGGTCGATAGGACAACAGACCATTTATCATTAGAAGGATAGTGACATAAAACACTTGTTGAGCTTGCGACGCTAAAATAAAAGGCTCGTCTTTGTATCCCACCCTATTAAAATCGACAAGCAAGAATCCTGACTCATCAATCCGAACGCCATTATTATTATCGACCCACTTGCAACCAAATATAGGAACACGAAACGAAGTGTAGTCTAACTCCCATATGCGCTCGATAACCCCAAAATATGATAGATTTGCATATATTGGGTTTTTGTCTTTTGCACTTGAGACATGCATCGCTTCAGCTACGAGAGTGACTCCACTATTTTGCATAGTGGTCTGATCATCTTGTTCTTTGGTATAAAATGTGTAGCCGTTAATAACATAACCAGTGTAAGAAAAGACATGTAAGCTCGGACCATTTGCTAGCCACCTCAATCTATTTGAAATTGATCCGGGGTCTATATCAAATTTTGACATTATGTGATTTTTTAACCATGTTACAAAACTTCGATTGTGCTCTCGAGTTATCCAATTTTGATTCCTATTCATGTTCAAACGAGATAACTGATCAATGTGTATTGTAACATACGGTTGAACCTCATCATCATTGTGCAGAACATACAATTGTGCCTGCTCCCATTCTGTCCTTGATATAGTCAGTAGTCTCCTTCCAGTTATCCCTTCTCCTGATAGTCTTCCCGAATGACGAGACATGGGAAGCCCTATGGATTCAACATTGGACAGATATTCAGTACAAAATTCAGCAGCCTCTTCAATAATGTATCGTTCAGCAATACAACCTTCTGGTCGACTTCTACTTTTTTACGTACCCTTTTAAATATTTTCATATATCGTTCTATCGGATACATCCATCTCATATAAGCTGGCCCCACAAAGTTGTGTCTCCTTAACCAGATGAACAGTAAGGTGAACCATTATATCAAAAAACGATGGTGGGAAATACATTTCAAGCTCACACAAAGTAACAACAATTTCCCTCTGCAATGTCGGTAATTTCTGAGGGTCGATCACTTTACTACAAATTTCCCTGAAGAAGAAACATAATCTAGTTAAGGCTAGTCGAACTTTTTCAGGTAAAATGGAACGTATACCTATTGGTAGCAAATGCTCCATTATAATATGACAATCATGGGTCTTCAAACCTTTAACTTGAGGTCTTTCATACAAACCAAATTTTTAATGTTCGAAGAGTATCCTTCTGGAACTTTAACTTCGTGTAGAAATTTACATAAAACAATTTTTTCCTTTCTAGATAGAGTATGAGCGGCTGGAGGTAGATATGTGCGATTTCCTTTCTTTACTGGAGCCAGTTCATTTCTTATTCCCATATCGACCAAGTCCAATCTTGCATTGACGCCATCTTTAGACTTTCCTGGAACATTGAGTAACGTACCAATAACACTTTCAAATACATTTTTCTCAATATGCATCACATCGAGGAAATGTCTTACATACAATGACTTCCAATATGGCAATTGAAAAGAAAATTGACTTTTTCTTCCACCCAGTTTTCACCAGCTCTCCCGCAAAAAGGTTGCCAAATTTATTGGTCAAACCTTGTACTTTTTCAAGTATTTGATATCCAGTCGGTGCTAAAGGAGCTTTACCTTCCTCTGATTTTCCATTGAATGCATTTCTCCACCAACGATACTGATGACTATATAAGGTAAAAATCTACGATGTCCAAGAAACACATTCTTCTTACAATGTTTCAACCGCATCCAATTTGTACTCTCTTCACATATAGGACATGCACACTGACCTTTAATGCTATATCCTGATAAATTACCATATGCTGGAAAATCATTAATTGTGCCGAACAACATAGCCCTCAAATTGAAACACTCTTTCCTATACCCATCATAAACTTCCACACCTGTCTCCCACAAAATTTTTAAATCTTCAATTAAAGGAGTCAAGTATACGTCGATATCATTCCCCGGTTGTTTGGGTCCAGAAATTAACAGAGACAACATCATAAACTTACGCTTCATACATAACCATGGAGGTAAGTTATATATTACCAAAATCACAGGCCACGTGCTATGTGAGATGCTTTGAAGACCATGTGGATTCATTCCATCAGTAGAAAGTGCAAGTCTTAGATTTCTTGACTCTATCCCGAATTCAGGATACTCGTGATCAATTTTTGCCCATTGTGGGGAATCTGCAGGGTGTCGAAACATTCCATCTCTAATTCTTTCATCTGCATGCCATGTCAAGTGTTTTGAATCTTCTTCACTGCGATACATGCGCCTAAATCTTGGTATTATAGAAAAATACCACACAACTTTTGTTGGAGTAGATTCTTTCTTCTTATATCGAGAGACATTGCATTTCGGACACGCCTTAAGTAGTTCATATTCGTTTCGAAATAAAATGCAATCGTTAGGACACGCATGAATCCTTTCGTAACTCATTCCAATAGAACACAAAATCCGTTTAGCCTCATAGGTCCGACTGGGAAGTTCATTATCATCTGGCAACATATCTTTTATGAGTGTTAATAATTCCGTAAAGCTTTTATCAGACCATCCATTACTCGCTTTTAAGTTGTACAACTTTAATATCGCTGACAGTCTTGTGAATTTAGTACAACCATTATATAATTCTTTCTCTGCATCACTCAACAAACTTTCAAACATTTTAGGACAATCTCGAAGATCTTCTTCAACTGCTTTTGCAATCTCATCAACTCGGTCTGGCTCATATGTATCTGTATCGAAATCAGTTGAAGCATATGTAGAACTATTCTCAAAATTAATGTTTCCTTTTTTTTTCTCACCATGTCTTATCCAACATGTGTAGCTTTGATCAATTCCATTACATACTAGATGTCCTTCTAATTCATCTTCTCTAACACGTTTTCCAAAACAACATTTAAACAAGGACAAACTACTCTATTTGGATCTTTTGCATTCTTCACTGCAAAACTCAACAAACTCCTTCACTCCAATTTCATACTCTTTTGACAATCGATTGGCTGAAATCCATTTCCTATCCATATTATACCACCTATATAAATGCAGTAACAAAAATAATAAGCTTTCAAAACATATCAACAAGTTTCAAAAAGAAACCAATATCAACTAAAAATTTCAAAACAGAACAGATCATGTGGTATGAGTTTTTGACAATTTTTGACAATTTCAAAACAGAACAGATCATGTGTAAAAAATACCTTAGACAACGTAGATGGCCGCACAGTATGTAGAGGATATTAGGGTTCGCAACGTATATAATTATTTGAAAGATGTAGAGGATATGAGGGTTTCCAACGTATATAATTATTTGAAAGATGTATTTTACAGCGCTTGTGAAAAAAGCGCTATAATAGGTAGTTAAATTCAATGAAAGCGCATGTGTTTTACAGCGCTTGTGAAAAAAGCGCTGTAATAAGTAGTTAAATTCAATGAAAGCGGATGTGTTTTACAGCGCTTGTGAAAAAAGCGCTGTAATAGGTAGTTAAATTCAATGAAAGCGCATGTGTTTTACAGCGCTTGTGAAAAAAGCGCTGTAACACATTTACGAAAGCGCTTCCGTTTACCGCGCTTTTTTGACAAGCGCTGTAAAATCCTTATAACGTGATGCGCAAACGTTATATGACCTACTACAACGCTTGTTTTACAGCGCTTTACATAAAAAGCGCTGTAATAGGTTCCGTTATTTTTAAAATATAATTACAACAGCGCTTGTGTTTAGAAAGCGCTGTAAAATGGGCGCTGTTAAATGTCATTTCTGGCGTAGTGAAGATTACCATACAATTCTTGAAAAAGTACATGTGACATATTGTAAGTTCATTAAACGTGTATTTCATTTATAAGTGCATATTTTTTTAGGTTTCCGTAAGATATTTTTACCAAATGTAACTTTATTTGAGATATGTCAGATATTAAGGTTGATAGCGCTTTCAACAGAAATTCAAACTTCAACGTGTTAAGTGGACAATAGAGCATGAGTAAAACAAATTAAACAACTTTTATCATTTAAAAAAATTATTTCAAATTTGCCTGCTATATATACCATGCATGTGATGACCATTTTAAAATAATATATCATAATAATTTAAGTTTTCATTTTCTAATTTGTCATTTGATGCATATGAATGCTTTATATATATATATATAGATTTCACCATCAAACTGTTTCAATTTTGTTTTTTTGACTAATCTGTTTCCTATTTTGGATTACTAAGCAATAATATGAAGTATGTAAATGCTATAAAAATGTATCATTGGTTTTGGAAACATATATTATTTCCACAAACAAATTGAAGTTATCATAAGCATATTCCACCAAATGATTTTTTTAATATTCTAAACAATAATTTATTGATATAATTAATTTGAGGTTAAGTATATCCCCTTAAATTTTAATACATTAATTAAATAGTGTAAATTTTGTAAAACTTCTTTTTATATTAATACTTCGTTTGTCCCAAATTATGTCATTTTTTAATTTTCACATAAATTAAAAAATATTATCAATGTTGTATAAAAAAGAGAAATTATGAGCTATTTTATAAAAATATTGTTCATTAATGATATAAGAATGATAATTTTTTAAAAATTGGAAAAGAAAAAAAAAATTTAATAGATACATAGTAAAAACGCTTAATAGTAAAAGAAACATTAATAATTTATTGATACCGTAAAAAGTATAATTTGGGGATAAATTCTTGAACACTCGGCTAACTATTATTAGTCAGACATAACCAATCAAATATCAAATAATTATAAGTAATAAAAATAATTATAAAATTATAATTTGTAAAAAAATCAAAAGAAACGCATCATCGTTTTCCCTCTTAACTTCATAGTAAATCTTTCAACATCCTCAACTTTCACTATATCGACAGATGAAAATTGAAGCGAAACTTAATTCCTTCAAACCTCTCTTTGAGAACATGAGTGACATTAAATTGAATCTCCAAATGTCAAGTTCACTTTTGATTGTTGTTGTTTCGATTTGTGATGATTTTGAAGCTCTGAGGTATTAAAATTACACTGCAAAACATTTCCTTGGTTATATTATCTGACATTTTTTTTTCCTATTAAATATATTTTTTACTAAGTATCTCAATGATTAATATTTATCAAATAAAATAACGAAAGTAACAAAGTCATACAATTATTAAATAAAATAATTTATATTATTAAGTAAAAAAGAAAATATTATAAGTTAAATTATCTAATTTAAAAAAAAATGGAGAAAAGATATCACTGAAATTAATGTCCCTTTTATATAAGACATCGATTATAAAATTATAATATGTGACAAGTTAAGAATCTATTTAAAAAAATTTTATTTTATTTTATCACTATCTAATTAATTTTTTAAATCATTTATTACATATATAAACTTAAATTTTATTATTTCAATTAATTTAAATATAATAATATATCATAAAATCTAATCAAAATTATATTAAATTGAAAATCACAATTTTCATTTAATTTATGATTTTTATCTAATTAAATATATCTAACATTGAATTTATTTATTTATTTTGAAGGAAAGTTAGAATTTTAATATTTTTGTATAGACTAATATTTATTATTTTTAACATATATATATATATATATATATATGATAATGCACACTAATTAATTATGCTTTTACTTATAGACAAAATATGATACATATGAATCAAGATTTTACATGAAGGAAGAGAGTAAATATATTCTGCCCAAAAAAATTAAGTAAACATATAATGTTCGAGAACAAATTTTTGACTTAAATGTTATATTTTTTTAAAAAGTTTTTGATATAATAATTTTAATAATTTGAGGGTAAATAATTTTAAAAATATCAACAACTATCTTATGTACGTTGAAAATATTTGATTAAGTATACATTTATAATTAATTGATAGTTTAATACATATACTTACATTATCAATGTCCCAAAATTAAACTCATTATATAAATTTCAAGATATAAATACATAAAATTCATGTAAATAACAACGCTACACCAAAACTCATTAATATACAAATCATAGAGATATAATGATAAATTAAAATTCGATAACTATATGATAAAAATTAATATAATAAAAAAAAACATGTACATTTTATTAATAAATTTAAAATTAATATCCAACGAAGATTTGAATTTAAAAAGAAGATTTAGGTCTAGCAAAAAAGGATACGCTTCTACGAAGTACATAACCAAAATTCAAATATTCTATTTGAAAAAGATGTCAACATTTAATGAATAACATTATCTCAAATATAATTATTTTTAGTAAGAAAAACCATATATGAGAAACACAAAATAATACCTACAACTAATATATTTCATAGTACATACCTACAATTGATTTTCAGGTTATATAGAACTTGAAAAAGTTTTGTTTGAGTACTGAGAATTTTTCTTGAACTTTAACTGATCATCCCAATATGATTTGATCATATAATTTAGCATTATTATATATATATATATAGGTATTTAACTAATTATTTGGAAGAAAAAAAAAATCCAAATATAAGTATTTTACTAATTATTTGTTTTATAATAAGTTAAGGAGGTCTTTTACAACGCTCTTTGAAAGAGCGTTGTAATAGACTTTTAAAAAATAAGTTAAGGATGTCTTTTACAACGCTTGATGAAAAAGCGTTGTAATAGGCTTTTAAAAAATAAGTTAAGGAGGTCTTTGACAGCGCTCTTTCAAAGAGCGTTGTAATAGGCTTTTAAAAAATAAGTTAAGGAGGTCTTTGACAGCGCTCTTTCAAAGAGCACTGTAATAGGCTTTTAAAAAATATGTTAAGGAGGTCTTTTACAGCGTTCTTTGAAAGAGCGTTGTAATAGGCTTTTAAAAACTAAGTTAATGAGGTCTTTTACAGCGCTCTTTGTAATAGGGTTTTATATATAACAGTAAACCGCTTCAGTTTCCTTTTCATTTCGTAAACTTTACTACGCTTCAAAGTCCTCCTCCTCTTCATTGTCCTTCTCATTGTGAACCTTACTATCCATACGAACCATATTGCCAATCATCTCAATTCCGAACCATCTCGATCTTTGTTACTATCCCTACCAACTCTCATTCAAATACTATCCCTAAACCCTAAACCGCTTCAGTTTCCTCTTCATTACGTAAACTTCATACGTTTGTTTTCTCATCCTCTTCATTCTCCTTCTCATTGCGAACCCTACAAACAATATTGCCTTGTTACTAACCCTTATTACGTAAACTTCATAGGCTTGTTTCCTCTTCATTCTCCTTGTCATTATGAACCATCTTTATTTCTGTGAACTCTACTCTCCTACAAATTGTTCGTATTTCTGAACTATTCTTCTTTGTTCGTATTTCTGCGCCGTAACCCTATTATTCTTCTGTTTTTCAGGTATTGTATTTATTAGTTTTTTGTTTCACTAAAATGCATGTTGGACTTATACTGCTATCAATGCACAAATATTTATTGACTTATATGTTTTAGTTTATAGTGCCCTCGTCAAACTAACAACATCCACTGTTGTAACACCCCAAAATTTTCATATATATTATATATGTATCTTTTTAGTAATTGCTATTATTAAATTAATAATTATTCTATGTGTAAATAAATTAAATTAAATTTTATCACACTCTATTCTACCTAAATAATTATAATCTTCATTTCTATTTAATTGTTTTGACGTGACAATTACATGGGGACTATTTATGATGTCATTATTTTATAAATGAACATTTTTTTTATTTGATTAGTTTCGATAATCATAAAATTAATGTGTTAGATATGTTTGTTTTATTTTGTTATGTGTGAGTGGTATTATTGTCTTGCTTGATTTATTTTAGTTGATAAAATATTAGTTGAATTATTTAATTAAATTAGAATTTATATAAGTTATATTGTTTGTTAGTTTTATTTGTGACCAGATAAGTATTCATTTTAGGAGATATTATAGAGTTAGTGAAACCAACCTTTATGTATAAGTGTTTTGAAAATATTTTTGGTTCATCTTATAAAAACAAAAATTAGTGACTTGACTCATTCTTTAACTCTCCTTTATGACAAGATTTTATGATAATTCATGGTGTTTTCTTGGCATAATGTGCATTAATTCATTTTAAACACATTTAATTTATTTTTTTAAAGGAAGATAATAAATTTAACTATAAGTTTTTTATGCAATTAAGAGAGGACACAAAAAGACTATTGTCCATTTTGTATCTCATTCATTCATCTCTTTTAAACTAAAATTATAATTTTATTATAATTGTCTACAAAAATAATCCTATGAATTTTTTGGTTCCGTAACTATTAGATAAAAAAAATTAAAAGGGTGATGTGACAATCTCTAATTTATTTATTTAATTAAAATTAGTGTGTGACACCCTTCAATATATGGTGAACTCTATTAGTTAATTCAAATTAACTCATACATATAAATTTCAATTGGCTTTGTAACAACCTAATAAAATTAAAGAAATAGTAATTATTGGTAGTATAATGTTGGAATTAAGTGCACTTCAATTTTAGACAAGAAATCAATGGTAATAGTGCAACGTAAATAGCTTATATGTTCATACGTTTCCATTAGGCATCTTGTTGTCACACCTATTTGTCATTCGGTGGGAGATTGTAAGATTTATGGGTCACATATGTAATTAATTAATAAAGTGTGTTAGGGTCATTATATAATTAGCCAATAAACTAGGGGTCAAATAATATATAATAGTTTATGGCTAAAGAGCATAATAGTTATGAAAATTAATAGTGTAGATACCAGGCAGTTTCTAATTTAATGAGAGGCTGAATTGGAAATACTGCAATTTGGGATATAACTAATAATAGTTATATATAGGGGTAATGGTCCCCAAGGCAAACACAACAAGACTATTCAGTTTCAAAACCCTAAAGGAGAAAACTCTCTGGTTCTCTCTATCGCCATCAAGAGAGCAAGGTCTTCAGGGTGTTTTGCTGAGGAAGATCACCCAACTCATTGGCTCTATCATCATCATTCTAGGATTTCACCAATGGCAATTCCCACAGGTACGCTTCCGCCTTTGGCCATTCATCATGTAATTGACATGGATTATTAACATGAGCATCATTATCATTTCATGACATATCATATGCATCTTTGTGGACGCCTGTGTGGCTGGTTTAATTTTCCCCATTGGTATGGGTGACTTCTGTGTGGACGCCTGTGTGGCTGGTTATATCCGGATCATATATGTTTAGGAGCATGCATGACTTGCATACATTTTAATGTTATTTTATTTTGATCTAATTATTTGCTATATGATTGCTACTTGATTTATTTAGATACATTCTATGACTTTTGATACTCTTTAAGAACTATTAAAGAATCAATTTTTTTAAAATCTTTTATTACGAAAAGATTTTATATTCATATTTTATGGTTGTTAATTTATTATTTGGTTTAATTTTTGTTGTGGGATGAACTGACCTCTTACACCAACATTTAGGTACTAATGATTTCAAAGAGTTGCATGAATGACGTTTGATTGGTGCGCGCACGTGGGAAAATTATATTTTACTTAAAAATAATATTTTGTATTACTAAATTTTTGCGGCACATTGTAAAGTTATTTACTCTTCATCATTAACTTTTAATAGAAACGCAGACGTGATATTTCATTAGCTAGAAAAAAATTGAATGTCATTAATTTCAGTCAACATTGTTTCTTTTGAATTTCACTTAAAGAGAATTTATTTTACTTTGGACCATAAATGAATATTGATCTAATAATTGGAATATTAATTTTGCAAATGAATAAATAAATAATATTTTAGTAAATTAAATTACGTTCTTTTAATGAGAAAAAAAAAATTAATTAGTTATTTCTAAAAGAAAATAAACATTTTTCAGTAATATTTGTATAAAAAATTTGGGGCGTTACAACTGTGGGTACTATATATTGCGATTCATGAAGGAGATTGTTGATATGAATCAAACTATAATCCCATAAACGGTACGGTATTTTCATTATTTGATTTTCATATATAAACTATGTATATATTTGATTCTAACTTATTTATGTTCAATTTTTATATCGCACAATACTTTGACAATTCCAATCAAACATACTCTGAAAGAGATCTAATTGAAATAAAGGAAGACTGGTGTCAGTATGTGATTCAAATGAAAATTATTTGATTTGTTGGAAAATGGCATGTTGCAAGGGATAGTTATAGGAATATATGGTAGTTATGTTCTATGTAGTTCTGATAGTTATATGTATATGAATATGGAACATTTGAAAAGTTGTGAATATGTAGTTATATGAATATGTATATAGTTCTGTGTTGTTGTCAATATGTGAATATGTATATGAATATGTTGTGAACTGATTATGTAAATATGTAAAGTTATAAAGTTATATAGTTGTGTTGTTGTGTATTGATCGTGTACTGATTGTGAAATGATTGTATAAACTGATTGTGAACTGATTCTGGATGAAAATGATTTTGGAAAAAAAATTAAAAGACAACGTTGTAATAGGTGAAAAGCGCTCTAATAGGTGCATAATAATGCATCTATTGAGTACACCTTTTACAACGCTTTTTGGAAAAAAAACGTTGTAATAGGTGCATAATAATGCATCTAATGAATGCACCTTTTACAACGCTTTTTCCAAAAAGCGCTGTAAAACGAGTATAACAAGCGCGCAATATATCTAACTATTTTATAGCATTTTTATTTTATTTTAAAAAGCGTCGTTGTATCTTTTTACAGCGCTGGATGCTACAACGCTTATTTTTTTGAAAAAGCGTTGTAATGGCTTAAAAAAGCGCTGTAAAATAGGTTTTTCGCGTAGTGTATATATATATATATTATTTTAACTATTTGTATATACAAAAAATATATTATTTAAAAGAATAAATTATTATATAATTATAAAAAATCATGAATCAAACAAATTTTAATTTTAAATTATAATAAAAAGGATGAATAATTTTATATTGACGATATGATATGCCGTGCTTGGTACGAGCTGCATACTAGTAATTACTTTTGTTTGTGGTAAAAGGTAAAAGAAAAAGCTATCTAATTTAATTCATTCTATATAATAATCATAAAAATAATAATATTATTATCATTTTCAAATTAATATTTGTTTATTCAGATTTTAATTCCCACAATAATTTTTAATTCCATGATATAACAACATTGAAAATATTTAAATCAACCCATATATGAACCAAAATCTTTTTTATTTTTATTTCTATTTACGAATCCTTTAAATAATCTGTTTTTTTTTTTATTTTAATTATTTTCAAACCAAAAGATTATGCTCCATATATTATATTTGTAGATTATATACTTTTAGAATTTATGTCAAATTAACTAACAAAATTAAGCGTCAAATTATTAGTTTATTGGAGGTAATTGTGAATTAATATGTACATATATTGGTCAAAATTACTACTTTATACTATTTAACTTTTCTATAATTATATTTCATTTATATATTTTATGAAGTAGTTGAGTTAAAAATAAGGACTATCTTTATTTTTTCATCAGATATTTTCAAATAGGTGTAAGATATCTACATTAAATTAATTTTATAACTGATATAAAATATATTGAATAATTTAAATTTAAACTGATATAAATTTGTAGTAATAGCTAAATTGATTTCATCCACTTAAAATTAAATTTAAAATAAACTTCCTAATCGATTCATGAATTTTAACTTTCAAATGAGAGTTGTAATTTTAGTTTTAAAATAACACAAATAAAAAATTTACAATCCTATTGTAATAAGAATTTTTCAAACTTCTAATCATCAACGAGTTTTAAAATTACTTAAAAACAATACACAGAAAATTGGAATGACCAAAATAAAAAAATGGTAGTTTTTTGGAAAATAAATCACTAAACAACTTTTTCAACCATGAATATACACTAAATTAAATTTATGTCTTAAGATAAAGTTTGAGTTTTTTAAATTGTAAAATGTATACACTAAATCTGTAAGAGTTAGCTTAAAAGGCATGATTACAATATTTTCAATTGTATAAAAAATATTTAATAATAAATTATGGCTATGTTTCTCATTAAATTGAAAAGATATAGAAAATCAAAGTGTTAATGCTATCATAATTTATTTGCATTCTTACACCAACTAATGTGTATGTGTTTGGTTTGTTCGTTCCAACGAAAAAAGTTAAACCAAATATTTTTATTAAATTTATATACAGTATATAAAATTTAATTTTTTATTTGCTAAAGATTTATAAATTTACGAATAAAATAATTTAACTGAAGGGTAATATTGGTAAAAAAAACTATCCTAAAAGTTATTATTCCCTTTACCTACAATTATACTATAAAATTCATTTTTTAGATTGGCAAAATATAATATATAATAAATTAGACAGTATAAATGAAGGGTAAAATTGAATTAAAAAAACCAATTGGTAGTATTCCATTTATATATAGTTATAAATATTCACTTGCCACTATTGGTATAAAGTTTGTAATTCACGATCAAACATGTAATAAATTAAATGTAAAAAATCTGAAGTAAAACTACTTTTATATTAATACTTCGTTTGTCCCAAATTATGTCATTTTTTTAATTTCACATAAATTAAGAAATATTATCAATGTTGTATAAAAAAAGAAAAATTATAAAATATTGTTCATTAATGATATAAGAATGATAAATTTTAAAAATTGGAAAGAAAAAAAAACAATGTAATAGATACATAGTAAAAGGCTAATAGTAAAAGAAACATTAATATTTTATTGATACTGTAAAAAATATAATTTGGGGATAAATTCTTGAACATTCGGCTAACTATTAATAGTTAGACATTACCAATCAAGTATCAAATAATTATAAGTAATAAAAATAATTATAAAATTATAATTTGTAAAAAAAGCAAAAGAAACGCATTATCGTTTTCTCTCTTAACTTCATAGTAAATCTTTCAACATCCTCAACTCTCACTAAGCGAGTCTTAATTCCTTCAAACCTCTCTTTGAGAACATGAGTGACATTAAATTGAATCTTCAAATGTCAAGTTCACTTTTGATTGTTGTTGTTCAGATTTGTGATAATGTTGAAGCTCTGAGGTATTAAAATTACACTTCGAAACATCTCTTTGGTTATAATATTTGATATTTTTTTCCTATTAAATATATTTTTTACTAAGTATCTCAATGATTAATATTTATCAAATAAAATAACAAAATTATACAATTATTTAAAAAAATCATTTATATGATTAAGAAAAAAAGAAAATATTATAAGTTAAATTATCTAATTGAAAAAAAAAATGGAGAAAAGATATCACTGAAACTTAATGTCCCTTTTATATAAGACAGATTATAAAAATTATAATAGGTGACAAGTTAAGAATCTATTTAAAATTTTTTTATTTTATTTTATCACTATCTAATTAATTTTTAAATCATTTATTACATATATAAACTTAAATTTTATTATTCCAATTAATTTAAATATAATAATATATCTTAAAATCTAATCAAAATTATATTAAATTTAAAAATCACAATTTTCATTTGATTTATGATTTTTATCTAATTAATTATATCTAACATTGAATTTATTTATTTATTTTGAAAGAAAGTTAGAACTTTAATATTTTGTATAGACTAATATTTACTTATTTTTAACACGAGACACAAATGTTTAATTACAATTTGAAAAGAAAAAAAAAAATATATATATATATATATATATATATATATATATATATATATATATATATATATATGTATGTATACATAATGTGACACTTATTAATTATGCTTTTACTTATAGACAAAATATGATACATATGGATCAAGATTTTACATGAAAGAAGTAAATATATTATGCCAAAAAAAAAATTAAGTAAACATATAATGTTCGAGAACGAATTTTTAACTTAAATATTCTATTTTTAAAAAAAGTTTTTGATATAATAATTTTAATAATTTGAGGGTAAATAATTTTAAAAATATCAACAAACTATCTTATGTACGTTGAAAATATTTAAGTATACATTTATAATTAATTGATAGTTTAATACACATACTTACATTATTAATGTCCCAAAATTAAACTCATTATATAGATTTTAAGATATAAATACATAAAATTCATGTAAATAACAACGCTACACCAAAACTCATTAATATACAAATCATAGAGATATAATGATAAATTAAAATTCGATAACTATATGGTAAAAATTAATATAGTAAAAAAAATGTATATTTACATTAATAACTTTAAAATTAATATCCAACGAAGATTTGAATTTAAAAAGAAGATTTAGGTCTAGCAAAAAAACGATACACTTCCACGAAATACATAACCAAAATTCAAGTGTCCTATTTAAAAGAGATGTCAACGTTTAATGAATAACATTATTTCAAATATAATTATTTTTAGTAAGAAAAAACATATATGAGAAACACAAAATAATACCTACAAGTTGTACGATGTGGCCTTAGCCAAAGTTGAACTTGACTTAGGACACGGTACTATAATCTATGATTTCAGTTTTAGAGAAAGTAATAGGTTAGAGTGACACAAGAGATGATTTTCTTTGGACTTTTGGAAAATATAAAAATTGTCTCCTAACAAAATATTGCAAGAAGAAGACAGTGGGTTACTTGAAAAACCAGACAGTGTAAGTAATGAATTAATATGAAAAAACAACAAAGTTTGGTTTTACTGTTTTATTATTTGGATGTTTAGATTATTATTATTATTATTATTATTATTATTATTATTATTATTATTATTATTATTATTATTATTATTATTATTATTATTTATTATAATTATTTATTAATTTAATTATTTATTAATATATTAAATTCATATAATAATGGTCGAGGAAGTAATATATTTGAATATGATGTATTTTTATCGTTAATTTAATGTATTTCATTTCATTTTATATGTTATTAATATAAATTTATTTTTATTTAATTGATATTATTATTTAATTTTTTATTATCATTTAATTTAATTTTTTTGAAATTTATAATATAATTTAATCATTTTAATTATTATTATAATAATTATTTATTATAATAATTAAAATTAAAATATAAATTTATTTATAATTATTAATGTATTTTATTTTAATTTATTATTAGTATTTATTTTTTAAATAATTAAATTAATAACTCTAATAATAAACATATATTAAAATATAACAAAAAACAAATTTACTCAATTAGATGTCGCTTCCCCAGGAAACGACCTCCTATTGAGTTTAAAAAATTTGGTCTTCAAGTCGTCGCTTCCCCAAGAAACAACTGTTAATAATTCATGTTAATTACATGATGAATGACCAAAGGCGGAAGCGTACCTGTGGGAATTGCCATTGATGAAATCTATGATGATAGAGCCAATGGGTTGGGTGATCTTCCTCAGCAAAACACCCTGAAGACCTTGCTCTCTTGATGGGGATAGAGAGAACCAGAGAGTTTTCTCCTTTAGGGTTTTGAAACTGAATAGTCTTGTTGTGTTTGCCTTGGGGACCATTACCCCTATATATAACTATTATTAGTTATATCTCAAATTGCAGTATTTCCAATTCAGCCCCTCATTAAATTAGAAACTGTCTGGTATCTACACTATTAATTTTCATAACTATTATGCTCTTTAGCCATATAAACTATTATATATTATTTGACCCCTAGTTTATTGGCTAATTATATAATGACCCTAACACACTTTATTAATTAATTACATATGTGACCCATAAATCTTACAATCTCCCACTGGTCACACATGTATCCTTAGGAGTGTGTTAGACTTTATGACGTCAAAAATGTCATTATAATTACCTTGAGTATAATCCAAATTGTCCCGTCCATTAATCATATCAGCACATGGAACCAAAGAGGCTTTCGTCATAATAAGCATAACTAAACCCATCAATGATCACCCGTACTGACACAACTAAATGACATAGACCCATTATGAAAAGTGTAGCATGAAAATTACATGAAGTTGGTCAATGCATGTCAATTTTCAACTGGTCCTACTTTATCGAATGAGATCATACCATAACTTAAATGTACAAAGTAACCAAAAACTGAATACTTTAAACTTTATTTCTGATCAGAAAGTCGAAATACAATGTATTTGTACTTTACAATTAAACATAGAACATGAATTACATAATGGACGAAACTCCCACTAAATTCAAGATTCCTCAAAATGTAGCACACCCATGTGAGCAGTATGCTCATGAAAGACCTTGGGTGGTAGACCTTTAGTGAGTGGATCCACAATCATGGAGTTTGTTCTTAAGTGTTCTATGGATATTTGTCCACTCTGTACCTTCTCTTTAACAACTAGGAACTTAATGTTAATGTGCTTTGACTTGGTTGAGCTCCTATTATTGTTAGAATACAAGACTGCTGATCTATTGTCACAATACAACTTGAGTGGTCTTTCAATCCCTTCAACTATTTGTAGCCCTGTGACAAAATTTCTCAGCCAAATGCCCTGGTCAGATGCCTCATGAATTGCTACGAATTATGCTGCCATGGTTGATGAAGCAGTAAGACCTTGCTTGGCACTACGCCAAGAAACTGCTCCACCAGCTAACAGAAAGACATAGCCTGAAGTTGATCTTAAGCTGTCTTGGCATCCCGCAAAATCCGAGTCAGAGTACCCAGTGATCTCTAACTGGTCTGACCTCCTATATGTGAGCATGTAGTTTCTTGTTCTCTTCAAATATCTCATGACCCTCTTGGCTGCTTTCCAATGGTCAAGACCTGGATTGCTTAAATATCTGCCTAAAATCCCTACTATGAATGCTATGTCTGGACGCGTACATACTTGGGCATACATAAGACTCCCTACAGCTGAAGCATAAGGGATCTTTTGCATTTCTTGAATTTCCAAACTTCCCTTAGGGCAATGTTTGAGACTAAACTTGTCTCCCTTAGCAACTGGGGTGTCCCCTGGTTTGCAATCCTGTAACCCAAACCTTTTGAGAACCTTATCGATATAGCTCTTTTGTGACAATCCAAGAATACCTCGAGATCTGTCTCGGTGTATCTGAATTACTAATACAAAAGAGGCGTCACCAAGATCTTTCATCTCAAAATGCTTTGATAGAAATTTCTTAGTTTCGTGCAACATGCCTATATCGTTAGTGGCAAGCAGTATGTCATCAACATACAAGACCAGGAAAAATATGTCTGCTCCCACTGAACTTATGATACACACAATCATCAACTGTATTCATCTCAAAACCAAATGAGAGAATTACTTGATGAAATTTATGGTACCATTGACGAGAAGCTTGTTTTAGCCCATAAATGGATTTTCTTAGTTTGCACACCATATTCTTTGGGTCTCCCAACACAAAGTTTTCTGACTGCACCATATAGATCGTCTCATCAATGTCGCCATTGAGAAAAGCTGTTTTTACATCCATTTGATGAAGCTCCAAATTAAAGTGAGCAACAAGAGCCATGATTATTCTTAAAGAGTCCTTCGATGAAACCAGAGAGAAAGTCTCTTTATAATCAATCCCTTCCTTTTGAGTATAACCCTTAGCTACAAGACGTTCCTTATATCTTTCCACATTACCATTGGAATCCCGCTTGGTTTTAAAAATCCATTTGCAACCAATGGGTTTCACTCCTTCAGGTAATGGGATAAGTTCCCAAACTGAATTGTCTTGCATGGACTTGTACTCCTCATTCATTGCTTCGATCCACTTATCTGAACGAGAATCTTGCATGGATTGATGAAAGTTGACCGGGTCGTCTTCCGTCATGCCAACATTTTCCTCTACCTCATTGATAAATACTACATAATCATCTGAAATATCATTTTTCCTTTCTCTAGTGGATCTCCGCAATGGAGCTGGCTCTTGAGGCACTTGTTCTTGAGGATCTTGAATTTGATCTGGATTTTGTTCTTCCTGAACAACTAGATCATCTTGAGTTTGTTCAATAATGGGAAAGTCAATTGGTGGAAGAATCAGTTCTGGAATTGTTACCGATTCTTCCTCAAAGACAAAATCTTTAACCTTAATCTTCCCCCCAAACTCAATATCCTCAAAGAACGTTGTCTTCCGTCATGCCAACATTTTCCTCTACCTCATTGATAAATACTACATAATCATCTGAAATAGCATTTTTCCTTTCTCTAGTGGATCTCCGCAATGGAGCTGGCTCTTGAGGCACTTGTTCTTGAGGATCTTGAATTTGATCTGGATTTTGTTCTTCCTGAACAACCAGATCATCTTGAGTTTGTTCAATAATGGGAAAGTCAATTGGTAGAAGAATCAGTTCTGGAATTGTTACCGATTCTTCCTCAAAGACAAAATCTTTAACCTTAATCTTCCCCCCAAACTCAATATCCTCAAAGAACGTTGTCGTTCTCGTCTCAAAAATTGTTCTCAAATTAGGATCATAAAATTTATAGCCCCTTGATTTTTCTGAGTACCCTATAAAATAGCTGCTAATTGTTCGGGTTCAAATTTCTTTTCATTCGGCCTATAAGGCCTTGCCTCAGCTGGACATCCCCAAACATGAAAGTGCTTCAGGCTAGGCTTACGCCCAATCCAACTCATAAGGTGTTTTAGTCGCTGCCTTAGTTGGTACTCTATTAAGAATGTATGCTGCTGTTTTTAATGCCTCTCCCCAGAGTGACTCTGGCAAGGTGGAATGACAAATCATACTCCTTA
The DNA here is from genome assembly GCA_002896215.2 of Cicer echinospermum. Lineage (NCBI taxonomy): Eukaryota > Viridiplantae > Streptophyta > Magnoliopsida > Fabales > Fabaceae > Cicer > Cicer echinospermum. The sequence continues at coordinate 32,696,142 of PGTU02000001.1, forward strand.
CCATATCCTTAAGAGTCTTGTTTCGTCTTTCAGCTACACCATTCATGCTGGGTGACCCCGACATAGTGTATTGTGGGACGATTCCACATTCCTCTAGGTATTTGGCAAATGGTCCCGGACGTTGTTCACCTGAACCGTCATATCTGCCGTAGTATTCACCACCACGATCAGATTTGACCTTTTTAATTCTCTTATTAAGTTGATTCTCAACTTCTGCCTTAAAGGATTTGAACACGTCTATTGATTGGGACTTTTCATGAATTAGGTAAAGGTAGGCATATCTAGAATAATCGTCTATGAATGATATAAAATATTGTTGACCATTCCAAGAAGGAGTTGGAAATGGCCCACAGATGTCCGTATGTATCAATTCTAAGACGTCTGTAGCTCTATATGCGCCTAATTTCTTATCTTTAGTCTGTTTTCTTTTAATGCATGCTACACAAACGTTAAAGTCTGTGAAGTCAATGGAATCTAAAATTCCATCTGACACAAGTCGTTCAACTCTATTTTTAGAGATGTGACCTAGACGCTTGTGCCAAAGCACTCCTGAATTGAAATTGTCAATTTTTCGCTTAGTACCACGTGATTCCACACTCAAGGTTTTATTATAGTTAGGCACAGTTTCCAACAAATAAAGATTATCATAACCAGAAAGTAAACCGGTTCCAACAACATTCGAATTTAAAGACAAAGTAAATTCTTTATTCCCGAATGAACAATAATATCCTGATTTGTCCAAATAAGAAATAGAGACCAAATTCCGTCTAAATGACGGTACAACAAAAGTGTCTTCTAAAATCAAATAATGACCGGAACTTAATAATAATCTAAATTTTCCTATGGCTTCAACTTCTACCTTCTTCCCATCTCCTACATAGATGCATCTTTCAGTATCACTAGGCTTTCAGAAGTTCAGGCAACCCTGCATTGAAACACTGATGTTAGTAGTTGCACCAGAGTCTAATCACCAAGTGTTTCCAGGTACTGAAGCTAAATTAACCTCATAACAGACCAAAGATAGAATCATACCTTTCTTAACACGCCAAGCGTGATATTTGGCACAATCCTTCTTCACGTGTCCAGAACTCCTGCAGAAGAAGCAGTTGTTATCCTTAGTCTGCTTCTTTTGTTCTGGACCCTTAGCAGCAGCTTTGTTCTTGGGCTCCTCAATTCTTTTCCTTTTGCCCTTGTCTTTAGAGATGCTAGTAAAGTGAGCACTTTCAGTCCTATCTTGCTTCAGCCTGTCCTCTTCTTGCACACATAATGAAATGAGCTCATTAAGAGTCCATTTCTCCTTTTGACAATTATAAGTCACCTTAAACTGACTGAATTGCGAAGGAAGAGACATCAATACTAAATGAATGAGTAAGTCATCTGACAACTCAAGCTTTAGACCTTTTAAGCTTAGAAGCAATGTTGTTGACATCATCATAAATATGCTCTCTTATATTTCCCTTGCCTTGATACTTCATGGAAATTAAATTCTGAAGCAAAGAACTTGTTTCAGCCTTATCACTTTTTACAAAGCGTTTTTCCATCTCAACAAGGAAATTTTTAGTTGTATCTATCTCATCCGAGACAGCACCTCTAAAGACCTCGGGAATGCCACGCTTTATGATCATAAGACTTATGCGATTTGAGCGATCCCATTTCTCATACTCTAATTTTTTCTTCAGAAGAACTAGAGTCCTTAGGAGTAGAGGGTCGATCAATTCTTAATGCAAGGTCTAGATCCATGCAGCCAAGAACAATCAGAATGTTCTCTTCCCATTCCTTAAAATTTGTCCCATTAAGGACAGGAATAGAACTCAAATTTGCAGATATGGAAGCAACCGATGCTGTGAATTAGATAAAGAACGAAACTTAGAAACTCACATTATAGGAAAATAAATCAATAAATACATATGTTCAAATCATGGAATTTAACCCATCTCAAGATACCCAGTGCACCATTGATGTCAAGTCTTTGGACAGTAACACCAACTGCTAGTGGTACTCTTGTTTGCAACGATCAAATATTGACAATAAGACATGTCAAACAATAAACCTTCCTTTGGGCCGATTTACTGCTCACATGTATACCAAATAATTATCACACATTTATCATCCAGGTGTACCATGTAATTCTGCCAAATATTAACCTTCCTTTGGGCCGGTCAATACCGCATGAATAAACATATACACAGCCATTTGACATTCTCACGAGCAATTTAGACAAGAGAGGTCACTTTGGCGACGTCAAGTTTCAATTAACTCATTCAAAAATGTCAAACTTGACTTGAACATATATTTATTATATCCAAATAAAACAATATTTATAAATAAAAAAAATTTATATCCAAATAAAACAATATTAAAAAATAAAAAATTATTTTTCACTAATATAAACTTTATTTCATTAGTATTCGGTAATTATTGTTTTATCAAAAAAAAAAATTTTTTTTTTTTGGATGAGAAGCTAATTAATTTAGCCATGAAATTTAAAATAACAGACACGTTAAAAAAATTGTACTGAAGAACATTTTGCAATGTTAGTACTCAAATATATATATCAAAATTCCCAAATTACAAACCCTAATTTTTCAAACACGTTAAAAATATGGATTCCATAATATATATATATATCAAAATTCCCAAATTACAAACCCTAATATTTCAAACACGTTAAAAATATGGATTCCATAATATATATATATCAAAATTCCCAAATTACAAACCCTAATTTTTCAAACACGTTAAAAATATAGATTCCATAATATATATATCAAAATTCCCAAATTACAAACCCTAATTTTTCAAACATGTCAAAATTCCCAAATTGAATCCTAAACAAAGACAATAACTGAATTTCATCATGAATTAAACATGGTAGGCTCTGATATCAATTGTTAATAATCCATGTTAATTACATGATGAATGACCAAAGGCGGAAGCGTACTTGTGGGAATTGCCATTGATGAAATCTATGATGATAGAGCCAATGGGTTGGGTGATCTTCCTCAGCAAAACACCCTGAAGACCTTGCTCTCTTGATGGGGATAGAGAGAATCAGAGAGTTTTCTCCTTTAGGGTTTTGAAACTGAATAGTCTTGTTGTGTTTGCCTTGGGGACCATTACCCCTATATATAACTCTTATTAGTTATATCCCAAATTGCAGTATTTCCAATTAAGCCCCTCATTAAATTAGAAACTGTCTGGTATCTACACTATTAATTTTCATAACTATTATGCTCTTTAGCCATAAACTATTATATATTATTTGACCCCTAGTTTATTGGCTAATTATATAATGACCCTAACACACTTTATTAATTAATTACATATGTGACCCATAAATCTTACAACAACCTCCTACTAAAGAAAAAAAAAATTAGGGCTCAAAGTAGGGCATATTGTAAGATCATTAAACATTTATTTCATTCATAAGTGCATATTTTTTTAGTTTCCCATAAGATACTTATATATATATATATATATATATATATATATATATATAATATGAAGTATGTAAATGTTATAAAAATGTATCATTGGTTTTGGAAACGTATATTATTTCCACAAACAAATTTGAAGTTATCATAAGCATATTCCACCAAATGATTTTTTATTATTCTAAAAAATAACTTATTGATGTAATTAATTTGAGGTTAACCATATCCCCTTAAATTTAAATACATTAATTAAATAGTGTAAATTTTGTAAAACTACTTTTATATTAATACTTCGTTTGTCCCAAATTATGTCATTTTTTAATTTCACATAAATTAAGAAATATTATCAATGTTGTATAAAAAAGAAAAAAATTTATGAATTATTTTATAAAATATTGTTCTTAATGATATAAGAATGATAAATTTTAAAAATTGGAAAGAAAAAAAAAAAACAATGTAATAGATACATAGTAAAAGGCTTAATAGTAAAAGAAACATTAATAATTTATTGATACTATAAAAAATATAATTTGGGGATAAATTCTTGAACATTTGGCTAACTATTAATAGTCAGACATTACAATCATAAAATATCAAATAATTATAAGTAATAAAAATAATTATAAAATTATAATTTGTATAAAAAGCAAAAGAAACGCATTATCGTTTTCTCTCTTAACTTCATAGTAAATCTTTCAACATCTTCAACTCTCACTAAGCGAGTCTTAATTCCTTCAAACCTCTATTTGAGAACATGAGTGACATTAAATTGAATCTCCAAATGTCAAGTTCACTTTTGATTGTTGTTGTTTCGATTTGTGATGATTTTGAAGCTCTAAGGTTATAAAATTACACTTCGAAATATTTCTTTGGTTATATTATCTGACATTTTTTTCCTATTAAATATATTTTTTACTAAGTATCTCAATGATTAATATTTATCAAATAAAATAACGAAAATAACAAATCATACAGTTATTTAAAAAAATAATTTATATGATTTAAGTAAAAAAAGAAAATGTTATAAGTTAAATTATCTAATTGAAAAAAAAAAATGGAGAAAAGATATCACTGAAACTTAATGTCCCTTTTATATAAGACATAGATTATAAAAGTTATAATATGTGACAAGTTAAGAATCTATTTAAAATTTTTTATTTTATTTTATTACTGTCTAATTAATTTTTTAAATCATTTGTTACATACATAAACTTAAATTTTATTATTGTAATAATTTAAATGTAATAATATTTTATAAAATCTAATCAAAATTATATTAAATTTAAAATCACATTTTTCACTTAATTCATGATTTTTATCTAATTAATTATATCTAACATTGAATTTATTTATTAATTTTGAAAGAAAGTTAGAATTTTTAATATTTTTGTATAGACTAATATTTGCTTATTTTTAACACGAGACACGCAAATGTTTAATTACAATTTGAAAAAAAAAAAAAAATATATATATATATATATATATATATATATATATATATATATATATATATATATATATAATGCGACACTTATTAATTATGCTTTTACTTATAGACAAAATATGATACATATGGGATCAAGATTTTACATGAAAGAAGAAAGTAAATATATTATGCCAAAAAAATTAAGTAAACATATAATGTTCGAGAATGAATTTTTAACTTAAATATTCTATTTTTAAAAAAAGTTTTTGATATAATAATTTTAATAATTTGAGGGTAAATAATTTTAAAAAATTTCAAACAATCTTATGTACGTTTAAAATATTTAAGTATACATTTATAATTAATCGATAGTTTAATACACATACTTATATTATTAATGTCCCAAAATTAAACTCATTATATAGATTTCAAGATATAAATACATAAAATTCATGTAAATCACAACACGACACCAAAACTCATAATTAATATACAAATCATAGAGATATAATGATAAATTAAAATTCGATAACTATATGGTAAAAATTAATATTGTAAAAAAAATATGTACATTTACATTAATAACTTTAAAATTAATATCCAACGAAGATTTGAATTTAAAAAGAAGATTTAGGTCTAGCAAAAAAACGATACGCTTCCACGAAATACATAACCAAAATTCAAGTGTCTTATTTGAAAGAGATGTCAACGTTTAATGAATAACATTATTTCAAATATAATTATTTTTAGTAAGAAAACACATATATGAGAAACACAAAATAATACCCACAACTAATATATTTCATCGTACGGACCAAAAAAAAATTATATACATATTAATTTTAACTATTTGTATATACAAAAAATATACTATTTGAAAGAAAAATTATTATATAATTATAAAAAAAAATCATGAATCAAAACATATTTTAATTTTAAATTATAATAAAAAGAATGAATAATTTTATATTAACGATATGATGTTCCGTGCTTGGTACGAGCTACATACTAGTAATTACTTTTATTTGTGGTAAAAGGTAGAAGAAAAAAGCTAGCTAATTTATTTCATTCTATATAATAATTATAAAAAATAAGAATATTATATAATTTTTAAATTAATATTTGTTTATTCAGATTTTATTTCCTACAATATTTTTAATTTCATAATATCAACAACAATGAAAATATTTAAATCAATCCATATATGAACCAAAATCTTTTTTATTTTTATTTCTATTTACGAATCCTTTAAATAATCTGTTTTTATTTTATTTTAATTATTTTCAAAGCAAAAGATTATGCTCCATATAATATATTTTTAGATTATATACTTTTAGAATTAATGTCAAATAATTAACTAACAAAATTAGGCGTCAAATTATTAGTTTATTGGAGGTAATTGTGAATTAATATGTACATATATTGGTCAAAATTACTACTTTATATTATTTAACTCTTCTATAATTATATTTTATTTATATATTTTATGAAGTAGTTGAGTTTAAAAATAAGGACTATCTTTACTTTATTTTTTCATCAGATATTTTCAAATAGGTGTAAGATATCTACATTAAATTAATTTTATAACTGATATAAAATATATTGATTAATTTAAATTTTAACTGATATAATTTTGTAGTAATAGCTAAAATTGATTTCATCCACTTAAAATTAAATTTAAAATAAATTTCCTAATCGATTCATGAATTTTAACTTTCAAATGAGAGTTGTAATTTTAGTTTTAAAATAACACAAATAAAAAATTTACAATCCTATTGTAATAAGAATTTTTCAAACTTCTAATCATCAACGAGTTTAAAATTACTTAGTTTTAATAGTAAAAAACAGGGGGTTTTAAATTTTAAAAATTGAATAAATAAGCAATCTTCATTAATTTTATAAAACAAACTTAAGAGTTGTATAATGAATTCAAATTGGTTGTGAAATATTGTTATAATAAAATATTACAAATATTAAAACATAAAATGATTATTATCAATAGTATTTATTTGAAATAGAACTAATTATATATCGATCAAAAAATTAGATATATCAAATTATTTAATTCTTAATTTTTGTTAATTTATTACATTTTACAAAATTATTTAGTACTTATATATTAGTTATTAATTTATTGAAACAAGTAGCATGATTAAATCTCCCTAATAATGTATCTCTGATTGGATGACTACATTGTGAATTTGTGATTGCGACAATATTTAGTTTGTGAAGTTATGTAAAATTATTGCGTAATAATTAAAATTGTAATATTGTATAAAAGAGATGATAAATGAACATATTTTACAAACATCAATATTTAATGATAATTTTCAAAAAGTCACTAAATGATTTTTTATTTAATATATCATCCATATTTGATCTTTTTTTTTACTAGGATTCAAATTATTTCAATGACAAAAATTATTCAATTAAATTTCATCCATAAGTTGAACCTAAAAAAAAAAACCTAGCATACTCGATTTGTTTAATAGGTTTTATGATTACAAAAGATCTACGATATAAAATTATTCATGATATTAACATTTTTTAGTGATAAAAATTTATTATGAAAAAAGGAAAGTAGAAAACCGAATCTGATTTTAATATTAAATTTTTTAAAAAAAATTCTATAAAATTCACAATTTTTAAGACTACCTATAACATAACAAAAAAATAGTACTAACGGTAAATTAAAGACAAGTTACTTAATTCATAAAAACAATAATAAATCTTTGTAGATGACCGTTGCTTATTTGGTTAAATAGAAAAAAACTGAAAAATTAGTGATTTAAAAAAAATAATGACTAAATACCAATTGTGATCCCTTAACTTAAGTTAACGTTTGAGTCCTTTATTATTTTTTTTTTTATTTGGTCTTTTATTTTAATTTTAAGTAACAATTTGATCTTTTATGTTTTAAAACGTCAACAATGTTATCATTTTTTTTACAAAAATTTAAAAATTCATCAAAATTTTCAAACAAAATCCATAAAATTAATTATATTTTATAATATAAAATAAATTTAATCAAATTTGTAACTAAAATCTTCAAATAAACTCATATTTGTCATTATTTATTTGATGTTGTTGGAGATGAAAATATGATTCTATTTAAAACTTTAAGTTATGAATTTGATGAAATTACCTTATTATGAGGATGATAATTAGTTTTATGAGTTTTGTTTGAAATTTTTTATGATTGTTTTGAATTTTTGTAAAAAATAAGGATCATATTGTTGACATTTTAAAATATAAAATATCAAATTGTCACTTAAAATTAAAATAAAGGACCAAATCGAAAAGAAAAAAAAAGACAAATGACTAAAACGTTAATTGATGTTAGATAATGTTATTATATATTAGTAGTAAGGGTATTTTAGATATTTCTGTTCTTTTATATATACACTCATTGTAACCCTATTAACTGAAGTTTGGTTCATTATATCTTATGAAATCCTAAAGTGGTTGTCTCTCTTCTTGCTTTTTTCATTGTTAATATGGTATCAAAGAGTTTTGGTTGATTTTGGGATCTATTATAAAGAACATAGAGATTATTTTGATAGGAAATACAACCACCAAAAGAGAAAAGAGAAGAGTAACCATGTTCCCGGTTTTGTTAAATCAGTCTCACAAAAACATCGGTTGCACATTCGTTAACCGTTGGATCGGGTTGATATTTGGACAGCAGGTTCACAACATTCAGGTCTTCGTCTTCAACGGTCGGATCAGCGAAACGACGTCTGTAGGGGGAAAACGTGGGCTCGCATAGCACCAGATTATCCCTAATTTATTTTGTCTCAGTTATTGTGTTTTTCGTATTTTCCTGTCATTATTTGTTATGGCTGGTGCTAAGGATGATTCTCTTCAAGCACGTTGGAAAACACATTGTCCGAAATTGGGGAGAGCACATGAGAAGAATTTTAGGGGGCCATCGTCCAATGTTGTTGCTTCTGCTCCTTCTACCATTGGCTCTAGTTCTGGTTCTGTATACTCATTTGAGACTGCTTCCCAAATATCTGATATTTTAGAACAACTTCAAAAAAAAAACTGCTTGTTTGTTATGATCAGTATTAAGGAGTTGATTTTGGTTTGGTTCACATGCTATCAATTGTTGTGGTTCTTTGCTGATTTGGTTGGTAATTTAATTGTTCGTCTCTTCTATCTCTTTGGTTGCTTTCTTCTGTGTTGTCGCTCTCTTTGTTGCTTCTTCTATTTGATTACTCCTCTCTCTAGTGATTTGCTTTGTTGTTTCTCTCTATATTGATTGTTCTATTTGTTTGCTCTTCTCTCATGTGGTTCATCTATTTGGTTGCTTCTCTCTTTGTTGGTTCTCCTCTTTGATTGTTGCTTCTTCTTTGGTGACATTCCTCTTGTCCCCCCGGCTGTCCAACCACCTCCTGCGATTGTTGATCCTCCTCGTTACCCCTCTCATCAACTTTGTCTGAGCCCTCTTCCAATAAAGAGGTTGTTCTTGATCCTCTTTGGCAGGCTATGGTAGAAGAACTATCTGCATTGCCCAAAACCAATCCTTGAGAATTAGTACCTCTTCCTCCTGGAAAATGTGCTATTGGGTCTCGTTGGATATACAAGATCAAAACTCGTCATCATCTTCAGCATGAAACCATTACTCTACTGTTTGTCTCTTCTTCTTTATAGATTGTTGATTTGTTCACAAAGATGCATTCCATTAAACGTTTTCGTTTTTTAGTTGACAAACTCTCGATGCTCCATGTTAATGCATCGTGATTTGAGGGGAGATGTTAGATAATGTTATTATATATTAGTAGTAAGAGTATTTTAGACATTTATGTTCTTTTATATATACACTCATTGTAACCCTATTAACTGAAGTTTAGTTCATTATATCTTATGAAACCCTAAAGTGGTTGTCTCTCTTCTTCTTCTTTTCATTGTTAACAATTGAAATTATTTTCAAATTAATATTTGTTTATTTTAGATTTTAATTCTTGCAATAATTTTTAGTTTCATGATATCAAAAACATTGAAAATATTCCAATCAATTCATAAGTGAATCAAAATCTTTTTATTTATTTATTTTTAATTTATGAATCATTTAAGTAATTTTTTTTAAAGTACTCTCTTGTTCCAGAAATAATTACTTGTTTGTGGTCAAAGGTATAAGAAAAATAATTAGCTAATTTAATTCATTCTATATAATAATCATAAAAATAATAATATTATTATTATTTTATGGTTAATATTTATTTATTTATTATTTTAATTTCTGCAATAATTTTTAATTTTATGATATCAACGACATTGAAAATATTCAAATCAATCCATAAACGAACCAAAATCTTTTTTTTTTTTTATGAATCATTTAAGTAATCAATTTTTTTATAAAAGTACTCTCTTGTACTAGAAAATAATTACTTGTTTGTGGTCAAATATATAAGAAAAATTAGCTAATTTAATTCATTCTAAACTACTAGAAATTTAGGTTTTACATGTGATTTTCCTTTGCATATTTAAGTTATTTGCATATTTAAGTTAAAAATATTTTTATTTATTTATTTATGAATCATTTAAATAATCTTTTTTTTTAATTATTTTCAAACCAAAAGATTATGCTCCATATTTTAATTTTATGAATTTATGTCAAATTAACTAACAAAATTAGGCATCAAAGTTTGTTGAAGGTAATTAAGAATTAATATTACATATATAGGTCACGATTACTTTATATTATTTAACTCTTCTATAATTATATATTTTATGAAGTAGTTAAGTTAAAAATAATGACTATCTTCACTTTATTTTATCATGCGATATTTTCAAATAGGTGTAAGATATATACATTAAATTATTTATATAATTGATGTGAATATTTTTGATTAATTTGAATTAAAATTAATATAAATTTTGTAGTAATAGCTAAATCACTACTAAAAAAAACTCATTACGACAAAACTAGTTTTATAAGCTGTGTTAGACAATACTGATACCTTGAAAGTGAAACACCAACCTTCATATGCTAAAAAATAATGTATAGAGACATATGGTAGAAAAGTAGTCATTGCTGATTTTCCCACTTTGATCATCTTTAGTGAGAAACCAATATGAGAGACTAAACTCAAAGAGATGGAAATGATGTCCTTTTGATCAGAACTTCAACTTACTGGTTTTAGATGGGAAAATTGGACGATGTGGCCTTAGCCAAAGTTGAACTTGACTTAGGATACGATACTATAATCTATGCTTTCAGTTTCAGAGAAAGCAATAGGTTAGAGGGATACTATAAAGATGGGTAAGACAAATTGGAAATCACATCAATTTTGGTAGGATCCACTTCAATCCCATTTTTAGAGATCACATGTCCCAAAACTATGCCTTGTTCAACCGTAAAACGACATTTTTTGTAATTCAGCACAAGGTTAGTTTCAATACATCTATGCAAAACTCTATCTAAATTGTTCAAGCATGCATCAAATGAGGAACCATACACAGTAAAATCATCCATGAAAACTTCAATACAATTTTCTATCATTTCAGAGAAAATACTAATCATGCAACATTGAAAAGTGCCAGGAGCATTATATATGCCAAAGGGCATCATCCTCTTGTAGGCAAATGTGCCCAAAAGAACAAGTGCACGTAGTCTTTTCTTGGTCCTCTGGTGCAATATGGATCCTCCAGCTGTTCTGCACTCGTGTGAGAATAAGTTCATTATTTTCATTTTTAACCAATGCGAGTCCCGTTTTCTTTGGGACTACCTGCAACGGACTCACCCATTGACTATCAGAGATGGGGTATATAATGCCTACATGCAAGAGCTTGGTCACTTCTTTTTTATAACATCCATAATTAATGGGTTAAGTCGCCTTTGGGGCTGCCTGACTGTTTTTACCCCGTCCTCTAGTAGTATCCTATGCATACACATGGATGGGCTAATACCAGGAATATCAGCCAAGGTCCATCCGATTGCCTTCCTGTGTTTTCACAAAATCTGCAACGACTTCTCTTCCTGTTCATCTTCAAGTTTGGCTGAAATAATCGTAGGTAACTTGTCAATTCCTTCTAAATATGCATATTTCAAATTTTCAGGAAGTGGTTTAAGCTCTATAGTTGGTGGTTGTTCAATGGAAGGTACAACACCAGTGGCTGAAGCTAAGTTTGCAAAATCAATTATGTTAGTAGAAATATCGATATCAGCACAATGATAAACCTGCAAGGCAACTTTGACCTCAGCACACACAAAGCACAATTGAGTATATGTACAGAATTCACAAGTATAAGTATCATCAAAACTAGACAATGAAGGAAAATCAGTAGCAAACATATCAGGGTAATTGTCATCAACCAAATCAGCAAGCAATTCAATTTGAAAAATAGAATGCTCTTCCATGGGGTGTTTCATAGCATCAAAGATGTTAAATTTTACAATGCTATCACCAAATTCCATGGATAGAGTTCCAGCATGCACATCAATTTTTGTTCTAGCAGTTTTCAAGAATGGTCTGCCTAAGATGATAGGCGCCCTGTTGGACTTGTTCTCTCCCTCCATGTCCAAAATGTAAAAATCTGTAAGAAATATCAATTCATTAACTCGAACAAGTACATCCTCCACAAGTCCAGCAGGACGAGCATTGCTCTTGTTCGCCAATTGAATGGTAACACTTGTACTCTGTAAAGGTCCGAGAGCAAGAAAGTTAAAAATAGATGTAGGCATAATATTAATGGAAGCTCCTAAATCTAACATATCATTTTCAAAATGATTATTGCCTATGGTACATGGAATGGAAAAAGTTCCTGGATCTTTGCATTTCTGAGGCATGGGCTGAATGAGGGCTGAAATATTTCGCCCCATGTTTACTCTTTCATTACCATTTAACCTTCTCTTTTGTGTGCACAAATCTTTTTAGAAATTTTGCATATCTTGGAATCTGTTTAATTGCTTCAAGGAGGGGAATGTTCACTTCCACCTTCCTAAATGTATCCAGGATCTCGTTGTCTCTATCTGTCTCATCCATTTTCTTAGTCTTCACTGCCCTTTGTGGAAAAGGAAGCGGTATATTTTGCTCAACATCAACAGTTTCAGATATCAAAGTATCCTCAACAACCTTGTTATTTTTCACTACGGTTTCAGGTACCTTTGGTATTTCAACAGCTTTCCCAGACCTCAATATAATTGAACTGACATTGGGAGCATTTGGATTTACTACTGACTATGCATGCAATTGGTTTAACCCCTGAGTCTGCAATTGATTGATTGAAGTGGCTAGTTGACCAATCTTTGCTTCCAAATTTTGAATGGTGGAATATGTTCTTTGTTGAAATTGGAGATTCTGAACAGCCATCTGCTTAACGAGGTCCTCTAATGAAGGTGCATTTTTTTGCTGTTGAGGAATATTTTGATGTTGCTGCCTAGGTTGTTGTTGTGTAGATGAATTCTCCCATCTCAGGTTGTGATGGTTTCTCCAACCAGGATTGTACCAGTTAGATGATAGATCATAGTTGGCTTGAGGGTTGTATATATTTGCTACATATGCTTGAGGAGCATCAACAATTGGATCTTCTTGCAATGTAGGACATGAATCTGAAGGATGCTATGGAGAAGTGCAAATACCACATACCACAACTTGAATTGCTTCTAGTATTAAACTGTTGAGAATTAATGGACATGTTCTCAATCAAAGCTCTTGCCGCTTCTGGGGTCTTATCGACAAGTGCTCCACCACTAGCAGCATCCAAAATGCTTATATCTATAGGTAGCAAGCCTTCATAAAAATATTGGTAAGCAATTGTTCAGAAATCTGGTGATGAGGATAGTTTAACACTAATTTCTTGAATCTCTCCCAATACTCATGTAATGATTCCCTGTCAATCTGCTGGATGCCACATATTTCTTTTCTAATTGAAGCAGCTCTTGAGGTAGGGAAGAATTTTTCTTGAAACAATATCTTGAGATCATTCAAACTTGTAACAAAACCGGATTGAAGGTAGTATAACCAGTCCTTGGCAGCATCTTGGAGTGAAAATGCGAAGACTCTTAGCTTAATGTGCTCTTCTGTAACTCCTTGAGGCTTCATGGTAGAACACACAACTTGGAATTCCTTCAAGTGTTTGTGGGGATCCTCACCTGCAAGACCATTAAACTTTGGAAGCAAGTGTATTGAACCAGATTTAAGTTCAAATAGTACAGTAACTTAAGGATATGTAATACATAATGCATTATAATTGACATTAGGTTCAACAAGTTGTCTTAAGATTCTATTATTCGCATCAGCCATATTTTGCAACAAGTTGTCAATTTCAGTATCTAACTCTAACTCGTTAACACTAGCAGCTCTATTAAGTCTACGACGTAAATGAAATGTCCTATCTATTTCAGGTTCAAGAGAATGAAGATTCACAGAACTAGCCCTAGTCATGCATCAACATAACAATGCAATGCAAAATAAAAATTCTAAAAATTCCAACAATGTCCTGAATTCTAATATTGAAGTGAAAAATCGAAAATCCTATTAAATAAAATTAAAAAATATAAAAGTACCACCAAAAATTTCTAAAACTCAAATAAAGGCAACCAATTTTTTTTTGGAATATTTGGAGAATATGAAAATTTCAAAAAATTCAAAAAAGGGTCTAAACGAAGGAATTTGGGATTTTGACTGTCTTTCTCGTATAAGTTCCTTATACAGACTCCTATTCCTTGATTTTTTTTCTTCTGATTTTCTGGCGACATTTCGGAGCAACCATTTTTGATCCGCCAACGGCGCACACGGGTCAAATACAATTTGATCCGCTGTCGGACACGGGTCAAATACAATTGATAAAATGTAAATAGAGGTAATAACTCGAATCGTTTCGCAAGGACTTCTGATATAATAATAATAACCGAATTGAAAATTGAAATTAAAAAGGGGTTTTTTAGATTTTTTATTTAACAGATGAGCAAAATGATTAATCCACTTATTCGAGTTTCAGACCTATCACAAATTCTATCAATGAGTTTCATTTCTAATTTGTGATTCTATTCTTATTTGACTATAGAATTGATCAAACAATCGTAATCAATCTTATGTGAATTTGGTTTCTTTGATTGGATTAAGCATCACAATCATCAAAATGTTACAATTAACTATCAAGCGTCGCAAAATTATAATTCAATTAAATTAGAAACCAAAACTAAATTTTGTCAAATAAATTTAATCAATCCTATTGAAATTCAATTTAAGCAATCAAAATATCAATTTAATCAAATAAACAAGAAAAGAATCATGAATCGAAATGACAGTGTAACCTGAATCTCAAGGTATTGATGAAACTTTGAACTCGTGTATTAATCTTATAAAATTAGTCTTCCATGAAATTAAAATAAAACTGTTTACTTCTTGTAGCAATTTGAATCCTAATTTTGCCATCCGTAGAAAAGAAACAGAACTGCCAATATATAGTACTTGATATTGGGCTTTAGAGTTTAGGGTTTAGGGTTTAAAAACAAGTGACCCGCTAATTAAAATTATTACAAAAGTCCAGATTACGAAATCTGCAATTTAGGTCTAGTGAAATTCGGAATTGGTCTTTTCTTCCAACATAAAAGTTGTAGCTCAGACTTTTATCTTTCCAACGCTTGCTAATATGCACCAATCCGATACCCAGAGCTCAAGTTATGACCTACAGAGCAAGAAAGAGTCAAAATACAAATAATAAAATTAAAATGCAAATAATAAAATTGTAATTCAAATTCGACCCAAGGTTTAGAAACAAGCTAAAAACATGTGCCCGAATGCTATGATCAGTCATATTGCTCCCAACAAAAGTAGTCATTGCTGATTTTCCCACTTTGATCATCTTTAGTGAGAAACCAATATGAGAGATTAAACTCAGAGATGGAGATGATGTCCTTTTGATCACAACTTCAACTTACTGGTTTTAGATGAGAAAATTTCTCATTCAATTGAGCAGAAAAGTGAGTAACAGTCTTTTGAAACTGATAAAACACCTGAAAATACTAAGTAGGAGGGTGTAAATCCTCTTAATATTGGGAAAATTGGACGATGTGGCCTTAGCCAAAGTTGAACTTGACTTAGGATACGGTACTATAATCTATAATTTCAGTTTCAGAGAAAGTAATAGGTTAGAGTGACACAAGAGATGATTTTCTTTGGACTTTTGGAAAATATAAAAAATGTCTCGGAACAAAATATCGCTCAACAAGAAGAAGACAGTAGGTTACTTGAAAAATCAGACAGTGTAAGTAATGAATTAATATGAAAAAACAACAAAGTTTGGTTTTAGTGTTTTATTATTGGGATGTTTAGATTCTTCACTAGTTGCATCTATCTTAGCTAGATACATGGCTGACACAAAGGTGTTATAATCTCCGTAAGTGTAGTAGTTTTTGTTCACTCTACCTTAAATATTGAATAACTTGGCCAATTTGAAAACGTGTTGCAGTTTAGCTTTGACTTTTCAGGATAAACATGTTATTTGGAATTCATATACACTCTTTTTATGTCTCACCAGGTATATGTAATATCATTTACCTATTTAACTTCACAAAATATATGTTATTTTGACACAAACACCATAGTTATAAAAATCGTATAATGAAGAAGTGAAGTATTATAGTCAAATTTGTGTGGCAAATTGTATAACTAGATATTTCAAAAGTCTTAATTGTGTCAAATTTGATGCGCTTCCTAATCTGGAATAGTAAGTTGTAGCACTAGTTTTATAAGACTATTCAACTATGAATACTATTGTCATTAATTGATCTCTTCATTTTACAAGTCATTTAATTAATTAAGTTTAAAAACGAGTTTGATCTCCATATTATTTATAATAATTAAATTAAATGTTGATTCTAAATGTCAGGTTCATTTACTGCTCTTATGTTGGTGTCTTTCTCAAATATGATATATTACTATGCTGGTGTCTTTCTCAAATATGATATATTACCTCATGCTGATGTCAGTTTACATTTTTACTTTTCAATATTATGTGTCTTGCCATGATGTATTGAGGCTTCTAATCATCCATATTCTTTTTTCTATTAGAAATTATGTTGTAATCATCTATATTATTTTGTTACACTCAAAGTTGTTGTTGTTTAGATAGTTATTATATACACATGTTGATCGATTGATGCAGTTGACCCTAAGAGCAGACATAACGGAAAGCTTGAAACAGAAAGCTTGTTGCAATCAAAGGATGTTCATTGTTGTTTACTTTTCCATTGTTGAAGATAGCGTCGGTCTGACCGACGCTATATTATAAATAAAGTTGACTTTCATTTAATTGTCCACTTTTATTAGTTGACCGTAGCGTCGGCCCATCCGACGCAATAAAAGTTTTTCAAACTAGTGTTTGATGTTCTATTTTGCTGGTAACGTCAGCTTAACGTAGGTCTGACTGACGCTATAATAGCGTCAGATGATATTTGTTTGACGCTACGAATTAGCTTAGACCCTAAGAGCAGACATAACGGAAAGTTTGAAACAGAAAGCTTGTTGCAATCAAAGGATGTTCATTGTTGTTTACTTTTCAATTGTTGAAGATAGCGTCGGTCTGACCGACACTATATTATAAATAAAATTGACTTTTATTTAATTGTCCACTTTTATTAGTTGACCGTAGCGTCGGCCCATCCGATGCAATAAAAGTTTTTCAAACTAGCGTTTGATGTTCTATTTTGCTGGTAACGTCAGCTTAAAGTAGGTCTGACCGACGCTATAATAGCGTCAGATGATATTTGTTCGACGCTACAAATTAGCTTAGACCGTTTTAGCCTAGGCCCGACACCGACACTAATCTGACGCTAAATCAACGTTAGCGTGAGCTTTTGGCCTATTAGCGTGGCCTTTTAGCCGACGCTAAAATCAGTTTTTCTAGTAGTGATAATGTAAATTTCATCAAATTCATAACTTAAATCTTTAAATAAACTCATATTTTCATCTACAACATCAAATAAAGAATGAAAATATGAGTTTATTTGAAGATTTGAGTTACGAATTTGATGAAATTTGTATTATATTGAAGAATATAATTAATTTTATGGGTTTTGTTTGAAAATTTTGATGAACTTTTTAAATTTTTGTAAAAAAAAATGGATACGACGGCCATAGCCGGTGGCAAGACGGTAGAGAGACTTCCAGCCCCTTTCTTCTTCGACTTTGATTATCTCATTTTTTATTTCTTTTTTTTGTTTGTTTTTTCTTGTATTTACTATTATTTTTGGCTCACTTCAGTATTTGAATATCATAAACACCGATTTCTATTTTAATTTCATTATCTTGCTTATTTGATGTGAGATAATTTCAAAATATTGTTATATATATATATATATATATAATGAGTTTAATTAACATGATATTGTTGATTGTTCAGTGGTTGTGTTCTGTATATATGTAATAGTAAGGTCCGAAGTTAAATCTTTGTGCGTGCTTTCTTTTTGAATAAATTATTATTGAAAATGTTGGTGTCGAACCCGGTCATGCGGGAGACACAGACGCAAAACAACTATTCAGTAAATCTCGGTCATGCACGAGACAGAGGCGTAAGGCAACCATTCAGTAAATATGTGAACGTTATATCTATATACCATTTGGACAGAATGGGAACACAAAAATTTGGAGATTGTCATCACTTTTCTCATCCATTCTTATATTCTAAATAATCTGATTATTCTCTAATGCATGAGTGAAGAACAGGAAATATTTTTTTATAACATACTATTGAAAGATACTCTTGGTGTAATAGTGCAATTAATCATATCAAGGTTTTCCAAAGTACCATGAAGGGAATTTGCTGGTTATCTCAGTTGAATCCAACATGCTTTGAAATTTATTATATATAATCTTCATCAACAACTTCACTATTAAAGTATTGCAACAACTATCACCAACACAGTTCCAACATCTGATATAGACTTGTATGAGATCCTATTATGGTGGTGGAATGGCCATTGTAATCACAAAGAAAAATGGCTAAGGGAATTTGGTGGAAAGAGGTAAAAGATATAAGATTTTTTTGGGACATAGTTTCGTGCCATTAGTAGAAACCCACAATCATACCCTCGGTCTTGAAGAACCTCTGATGTTGATGAATGGTCTAATTCAAACTTGTATTTAAAATTATAAAATAAGATAAAAATATGTATTTCTTTGGACTGTCTAATTAATATTGAAATACTTAAATTATTCTGATTGTGTGATTGCAGCCGCCTGTTGAGAGCAGGATTCTGTGTTTTCTTTTTTTGGCCATAAAAAACAAAAGGTTTTTGTGAAAATAAATAGAGCAAGAAGATAGAATGAGCAAAGTCACATGAGGTCTTTGGGTGGAGTATTTTAATTTAAGTCATCCATTTTAATTTAAAGGTGTATAAACGTTGGAAAATATTCAATGACAACAAAGTTAAAGTAACCAAAAAAAGAGTGTTTAAAATCAAATTGTTTTCTATCTTCTTCGACTATGATTATCTCTTTTTTTATTTCTTTTTTGTTTTTTTTGTTTTTTTTTTTGTAATTACTATTATTTTTGGCTCACTTCAGTATTTGAATATCATAAACACCGATTTCTATTTTAATTTCATTATCTTGCTTATTGATGTGACATATTTTCAATATATAATATATATATATATATATATATATATATATATATATATATATATATATATATATATAATATATATATATATATAATGAGTTTAATTAACATGATATTGTTGATTGTTCAGTGGTTGTGTTCTGTATATGTAATAGTAAGGTTCGGAGTTAAATCTTTGTCTGTGCTTTCTTTTTGAATAAATTATTATTGAAAATCTTGGTGTCGAACCTAGTCATGCGCGAGACATAGACGCAAGACAACCATTCCGTAAATCTCGATCATGCATGAGACAGAGGCGTAAGGCAACCATTCAGTAAATATGTGAACGTTATATCTATATACCATTTGGACAGAATGAGAACACAAAAATTTGGATATTGTCATTCACTTTTCTCATCCATTCTTATATTCTAAGTAATCTTATTATTCTCTAATGCATGAGTGAAGGATAGGAAATATTTTTTTTATAACATACTATTGAAAGATACTCTTGGTGTGATAGTGCAATTAATCATATCAAGGTTTTCTAAAGTACCCTGAAGGAAATTTGCTGGTTATCTCATTTGAATCCAATTGGTGGGAGCGAATTGAACCTAATCAAATTTTTTCTATCTTTTTCTCTATGTTTTCTACTATGAAAATGACTATTTGTTTATAATTCATCATCTTGTGTTTCTTCAATTATTTGTTTTATATAATTAATAAAAATTCTCTTATTCTTATGTAAAACTCATTTTTCACTTGATAAATCATCTATCTCTTTTTCTTTATATATTAAAATAATTTTTCTGAGAGATATACAATGTTTTTCAAACAAAGATGAAAAATTTAATTCATTATATAAATAAACAAATTTAAAATTGAAAAATATCACCAGAGAACATTAAAATTGAAAATTTATTAAAGGAATGCTATTGCCTGTATTGAGCCTAACACTTAATTATTAGATTAATTATAATTAAGTTTGATTGTATAGTTTGATCTTATATTTAGATTGATTAGTGATGACTTGAAATTTATTTACTATAATAATAACCTTTGTTTGATAGAATTTATTTAATAATATCAAATTTGTTCTTTGTGAAAAAAAACATTAGATTTGTTTTAAATGTTGTTTTCTTATTTGAAATTATTATGCTTAAAAAAATTAAAATTATCGGGACTCCTCATCTTACACTTTCAACTTAATTACTTTTTTAACTAATAAACACTAAAAAAAAAAATTAACTTATCGTGATACACAAAATTTGTCACTAAAAGTTAAAAACTGTAGTTAAAGGTCAATAATACTTTGAGTGACACCCAAATGATGATTCAAACGATGATTCAAATGATGATTCAAAAAATGAAACATATTCTCATAGAGGTCTAACTGCTCCAAAATGATCACGATTAAATTTTCTTTTGAGTTAACTATCACTTAAAAGTTACAACAAATGGAAGCATATATAGATTTTCCAAGTAGAAGATAAGATAAATAATCATTTACTAGAAGATATAGTACATTACCAAACCAAAATGAATCAGTAGTGCAAAAACCACTTTTAAGGTTACACATCATTCAAAAATTTAATTTCTAGACTTAAATTATTATTAAAAAAATATTACTAACCATTTAGCACCCAAAAATAATTAATTGAGAGTTCCAAATTTTTCTTTAAATTATTTTTCAATAATTCAAGTCTAAATAAAACAACTAAGATAAATCACATTTCTAAATACAATACAAATAAATTAAATCACAATATTTTTAAAATCTATAAGATTTCTAAAAATTTATTTATATTTTAATCATCAAAAACACATTTTTAAATAGTTCATCACTGTAAAAATTATTATTTTCAACTTATATTTTGAAATAAAATTTAAACTATCTATAGATAGATAGGAAATTTTACAATTAATTAACACCTCCAAAATAGTTCTAGTTTATTTTCTTATTTTATCAAACTTACAAAAAAAAATGTATATCTATATACATTAAAGTAGTACACATGACACAAAACATAAGACATATGATAATGATAATGAATTACACTAATTCATAAATCTACAAAATAGTAGCCTCCTCTCACACTAACTACTTAACCTGCTTATAGATACATTCATCAGTTTTATCAATCCACAAAATTGGTCCAAAACATAACACACCATCAATTTTAAAGATTTTAGAGTTCTATTCTAATCTTAAAAATTGAGTCTCAAATAAAAATTGTAATTTTATAATTAATAAAAAATTTGATAAAATAAATTTTAGTTTCTATACGCATACCAATCTACATGAGTCACTCTACACATATCAATCTACATGATGCACTCTACACATACCAATCTAATGCATACCATTTTGTTAGGTTAATTCATAATAAATAAATAAAATCTACTTGTAAAATACAATAATTATAGAATCCAAAATTTAGATAACTTTTCAAAAAGAATTTCACTGTTTGGAATTTTTTTTTAAAACTTTGTTTTTTCCCCCCTTCTTTTTACTTCTCTTTCTCAATTAATATACATTTTATCGTTAGTACTATTGTAAATCACTGGAGAGTTCTTAAACTCTAAAACTCTAATATCGAGTCAAACTCTAATGAGTTCATAATATCATAATTAAAAAAAATCAATCATTTCAAATAAATATCCCAATACCCTCACGATTCAATATTTACACCAGCCCCCTAAACCAATATAACAACAACTCTTTTCAATTTTCTAAAAACAAGACATAGTAAAATGCTGTAAATTTTAAGCTGTTTTAAACATTAAATATAATCAGTAGCATATAATTATTGGTATTTTATAAATCAACAAAAATTCAACTCAATTTAATTTCTTTAAAATAATCAAGAGTAACTCAAACAAAAGCTTTTTTTTTTTCATTCTACAACATAAGTCAACTCTAACTCACGTAAATTTTTTTTTTTAACTTCTAAGTTCTAGCACCTCTAATATTCAAGAATAATTATTATTAATATGAGTTTTCTAATATTTCAAAATTACTGCTTACTTTCTAAATTGACTTCATTGGCAAACTCAAAATTTTAATAATCATGTAATGACCCTAAAGACAAGGTCTATCAATCGATAATTAGTATCACATCGATTAAATTCATAATTTCAAACATATAGTAGCCCATCAATAGAAAAAATTATTTCTTACTATCCACTATAACAAAAGAGCAAAAAATCAAAGTTATAAACAAAAATTCAATCAAAAGGTAATTAACTCAATCATGTCAACAATTCAAATTAACTTAAATTTTAAGAAATAATTTCCTATTATATTTAATCACTTACATAGGAACTTAGAATCCACAACATCACACAATTAGAGTAAGAAGATAATAAATAGTTAATTAGTAACCTCAAAAGTATATACAATTATACAAAAGCCTCCATCGCATAACACAATAATATAACGAGAAAAAAAAACATGATAGTGGAAATAATTAATACACAAGAAAATATAATTGACACGACTGACATTTGACTCACATCGAATCGACACTCAATCCACTCGGCCTGATTTGACATACTTGCTCTGATACCACTAATGTGACACCCTAAAACCCCAAAATAATATATATATAATAATTTATATCATATTTCTATAAAATTTGCAGCGAATAAATAAAAATATGTTTCCAGAGAAAATAAAACCTTTAATTTTTAAGTTAGGATATCACGTTTTCTCAAAAATCAAAAGGAAACACTTTAACTTTTTTACTCCATGGTGCAATCTCAATAAGCTTGAATTAAGTATAACTAGTTTGTAACCCGTGCGTCGCCACGGAAAGAAACAATTTTAATAAATAAATTATTATATTAGTTTATATATATATATATATATATTAAATTTCATAAATTTTATTGACAATAAAAAAATAAGTTGACTTAAAAAAAAATAATTTACAAAAAAAAAAATTAAAAATCAATGTTATTGATGAAAAATATGACTCCAACGCCATGCCTATTTCTGAATATACACACAATATTTTTTTTTTTCAAAAAATTTATTATAAAACAATACTTTTAATTTTAAACAAATAAAAACAATAATTATTAAAAAAAATTAAAATAATTAGATTAGATGAAATAAGAATTTTTAAAATAATGGACATGGACATATATAAAATAAGTAAATTAGTAAAGGTAAAGATGGGTAAGTAACTTAATAATGAATTTTTATTTTTATTATTGAACCTATGTTATTTATATGAAATACATGACATTTAAGAATTCATATAAATTTTGCTTATAAGTGGCAAAATATCTTTCATTTTAGTACTACTCACAAAATAGTGTTCATTAATCTTTCATCAATCCTTTGAATTTGCGTAATATTTAATAATAAATTTAGAATATAAAATGTATAGTATAGTAGTTTTTAAATTTGATACAATAGTGTTTGAAGTTTGAAAACAATTACTTTCAGTGAATTGTTTCTTTAATTTCTACATAAATTTTATATTTTCTTCAATAAATTATTATTTTTCTCTTCAATATTCTGGAAATTTAATTGAATTCATGGCTAAGAATCCTAAATAAATTTTATATTTACTTAATTATTATTTTTTATTTAATATAACTGTGTGCCAACACCATTTATTAGACAACTTACAATATCAAAATTATTTATGAGAGAATTTAAAATCGGAGTTATTAAGACAAATCTTGTATAAAAGAATAGAAATATAAAATATGCAAATGTACAATTTGTTGACTATTTATGAGTGAATTTAAAATCGGAGTTATTAAGACAAATGTTATATAAGAGGATAGAAATATACATGTACACATTTACAATTTTTCGACACAAAATTAAGAAACATAAACAATACAAAATATATATACATAACAAAATAGTAATTTTTTTTTATAAAAAAAATAACAATGATAGATTGAAAAAAATTTAGCAAGTAATTCGTGTGAACATGTACTCCAGAAAGTTGCTAAACGCAACCCGAACAAATACATAGTTTCACCCAGGAATATTAATCTCAAATCGAGAAATAAAAGCTCACGAATATTAATCTCAGTACTATTTTCATTTCATAAAAGTTTTGTTTGACATTGAGGAGATCAAGATAGAAACCACGTTCGCACAGAAATTAAAGCAACAAAATATGATTTTTGTTTCAGACATTGGATAAAGATGAATAAGAAAGCTTTGATAAAGAAAACATAAAAGAAATGTGTATACAGAGATAATATGAATGATATTTAAAAGGGAGAGCAAGAAATGAGATAGTACTGAACATAGACGGTTAACGGAGTATTAAAAGAATTCGTAAAATAAAATAAAATTTTTAATTAAATTAATTTGAAGCGGTGGTTGCTAAAGTAGTGTTTAAATAATTTCAAAAACTGTCAAGTCGTGGTGTGATTGACTGTATTTTCCTCCTGTTATTCTTCTTCTTTTTTAACTGACCACTAAATTCTCAACGGTTAAACGTTGTTGTAGTGTATTTTATTTTTAATTCATTCTTTTTATTTTCATTCTTTTATTTTTTTAATTGGCCACTAACTTTTCAACTCACGACAAAGTCGTGTAAAGTTTAATTTTATTATAAAAAAGAATATTATTTCTATTAATAGAAATTTGATATCTTCCTAACACCTAGCTGACACGTGTCAAACTTGCCAAATTATCATCTTTGCTTTATTATATTGTATAGATTTTTAATTTATTTTCTTATTTTTAATGGGTTATTCACTTCTGCATTTCTCATTTAATGGAAGTTTTATTTTTTTCTTAAAAAAAAATATCTTTTATTTTTAATTTATTTTTCTTATTTTTAATTGGCCATTAACTTCTCAACCATTAAATTTTTCAATTTTTTTTTATTTTTATTTTTTAATTGTTCATTAACTTCTCAAGCATAAACACGTATTATTTCTATTAATAGAAACTTGATATTTTCTTAACACTCTAGTTTGTTGACACGTGTCAAACTTGCCAATTTAACATGTTTGCTTTATTATAATGTATAGATTACTTGATTTAATTCTAAAAACCTACTAGTACTTATATGCTTTCCATACAAAAGTCGTTTCAAAATAAATAAGTAAAATACAAATTACAACCCTTATTCCCGGTATCACTTATCAGAGCGGGGTTCCTCCAAAACTTGAACTTCAAGACTTATTAACCTGTAACAATTGCGATATCGCAAACGCAGGGCCAAGCCGGTCAAACACAAACAACGAAGGATGTGAGTTTCAAAATCATGTTAATAATATAATATCAGTAAGAAGAACACACAACAATCATAATAGACCGTATCATAATCACATTACGCTATATCAAAATATTTAAGTAAATAGTATCATATTATAACATCGAATTCAGTCAAGTAAGATAATGATTTTATTATAATATGCATCAAATCATTTAAGAGTAATTATTATTACTTTTGAAACACATCAATCACCACAAAACAATCACAAGTAAATGCAATGCTATGCATGAGCTTAGACTCTACTTCACAATGTGGTACCATTCTAACTCTGAAGTACTTGGTTAGGAGGCTTGATATTATGCCACCATCCCGGTGGACGGACAATTCAAATTGGCCCTGTCCTCATAGATCCCCTCAACTCAACCTGGGACACATATACGCGACAGTCGAGGTAAACGTGTGTTGCGTGGTAGCTCCTGAAATTTGGAGTGCGACCTCCAAGTCACCTAGGAATTCCCCACCTGAATACCTCCAAGGTCTAACAATCTTGCGTTAAGGCTCGACAGCAGACCGCCACGATCAGGCTCATTCAGTTGTACTTCCCCGGAATCACTAGGCTTGTCAGGCCCTACCTATATGATGATAAAATAATCTCCACTTCACAAATTCACAATATTTATTTTCTCCCCTCGTTGGTATATGATACTCCATTAATATCGTCATCTCAGACACAAATTGAAATCACAATATTCTCATCACAATATTCTCATCACAATTTATAACATCACTATAATTAATCACACATCATCAACATCATCACATAAACTCATCACAAATTTACAGAATCACTATCATCAATCATACAGCAACACATATATTCATCACAAATTTATCACATCACCATTATTAATCATACATTATCATCATTACCTATAATTATCACAACACATCTATTTTTATTATAACATCATTTAAACTCATCTAATCAAACATATGCATAAAATTAATTCAACAATCAATATCACAATAATATCACACACCACACATTTTAAAGAAATTAAATCAAATATCACAATAATATCAAATGCCCAACATTTAACGAAATTAAATCAAATATCACAATAATATTAAATACCACACATTCAAACAAATTAAATCAATCAACACCCTACAAATATTTCTATTCTATATTTTAATCTCACAATTTCCATATTTTCACATTAATTAATTTATCCCTCAAAGGGCTACTGCCATACGTAGCGAGCCCCGCATGAATCGTTGGGAAATACGGTTTTCCCGTTTATCTCACAATATATTATACTCATGAATTCAAACGCTCTCTCACCCCTTACCTTATTTTGACGCTTTCACCTATGAATATGATTCGACGCCCAAACTTTCTTTGCTCTTTGACTCTTTGTCCTTCAATCGATCTAACTCGACAATTTATGGGTAAACGTCAAAAATAAATTATGAGGAGATATTGTAAAAACTAAATTTGAAAATCGGCCAAATAAAATTACCATAAATCAGAATACCAATCAGTGAATAATATAGCCACTTTTCACACGGTCGTTTTGGCGTTGGTTTCACTCAAATCGGACTTACAGTGAAGGAGAACGATGCAAAATAACGAATTCTACAAATCAAATTTGGACGAAAATGGAGAAAGTTTTCTGGAACATCAGTGTCAAACGATAGGGTTATTGTTGTGTTTCCTCTTTGGCTTTACGGCTGCTGCAGCCCTTTCTTACTTTTCTTATTTTTATTTTATTAACATAATTAGGGTTAACATAAATGGGTCAAACTCATTTGTCCCTTATTTAATATATGTTATTATTATTATTTTTATTTTCTAAAACAAATTAATTGTTACTTAATCTCATTTTTTTAATACTCTTCCAAACATCATTAAATTTTCAAAACATTACTAATATTTCATAATTAATATATGCTAAATTAGAGTAATTAAAATATTCAATATAAAAAAAAACATATTACTAATAATTAAAACTCTCACATTCAAAATAATGTCTACAATTATTATATCTTCATGTAATCTAATATTTATAATACTAGCACATCATAGAAATCATGCCTATAAGGAAATTAGCCACAAAATTTATCAACATATATTCTAAAATAATATTAGTCATCAAATTAATTATTTAAAATTCTATTTAATTAATAAAGTAGTTTATTTATAAAATTTGGAGTGTTACAAAGACAACACCAAAACTGTATACATCACTCTTAGCATTCAATTGTCTAGTCATTGCATATCTGCATCCACAAGATAATGTTAGCAGTTGAAGCTGGGGCACTAAATATAAATTATGGTTTTCCCAAATTGATACTAAGATAAAGAAACATAATATATGGGAATTGCTCATGCTTGTCTAGTAATCTGTAGCATACGAACATTCTACATGGCTTTTCCAATAATTATTATTCAGCATTTACACACACAAAATAGGTCCATCACATCCAATAGGGATAAAACGATGAACGTGGTCTAATATGTAACTTTAAATCTTACTATGGTTAATGGTAGCCAAAGGTTCCAAAGATATGTAATCACAGCAATGTCGTGGTCTAAAATTTCAAATTTTCATCAAAATCAATGGAGTCGCCACCAAAATTTATTTTAAAATAGGGAAAATATTGGAAAACCCTTACAAATAGAGAGAAAAAAATAATATAAAAATGGTCTTTGAAACCAGATTTTGAGTTCGCGAGTCCGGGAATCGATTATGCGTAGGGAAGGTATTAACACCCTACGACATCCGATAAAATACGGTTACCTATAATTAATTGTGAAAAATTATATCAATTTAAATATATTTATTTATCTTTATTATTAAATATAAATGGTTTTTTAAAAAATGTGATTTTTGAGATAAAAGTGTGTTAAAAAGAGTGAAAAAAAAAGAAAATTTTTAAAAAGAAAGATTTTAAAATATGAGTTTTAAGACGATCGAATTGTACAACTCGTGTCTCAAAACTCAAGGAGTAAAAAGATGTCTATATAATTTAATCCTCTTAAGAATATTTTATTATTTTTTATTTTTAAATTGAGTTTCAAAACCCACAAATAGTTTTACTCATGTCTTAACAACTCAAGGATTAAAAAAAATTAATTAATTAAATTTTTAAAAAGTTGATTTTAGATCTATTTATTTTTATAAAATTAAATTTTAAAGCTATCAAAATATATAACTTGTATTGTGCAACTCAGGGATTAAAATATGTCATTTTTAGTTAACTTTAAATAATTTTTATAATTAATTTGTTTATGATTTTTAATTTATTAATTTATTTGTGAAAATGAGATTTAGAATCACCAAGTTGTCACAATTTGGCCTTAATTATAATGTAATTTAGCCTTAATTATAATGTAATGAAACTATTACAATTTTAAAAAAACATATTTTTTATTTAAATTATTTTTATTTAGTCGGACAAAATTGAGGTATTACAGTAAGGAAATCATTCAAACAAGTTAAAATCCAAAAATTCAAACAAGAAAATATCTCTACAAATTTTCAATAAGAAATATTTTTTATTTAATCCAATTTGTCTTTTCTATACATGTGAGACACACACACACACACACACACATATATATATATATATAAGAACAATGAACTAATTGATAGAAGAAAAGAAAAACCACAATAAAATAACATTAATCCTAATCACTAAATTAACTTTCTTGTCATGATGTTACAAAACAATGAAGAAAAACCAAAAAATTACCACTAATTTGTGGTCAACTTCCAACTCATATTTGACCATTACAAATGTTGAATTTGGTCATGATGTGTGAAAAAGTAGTAGAAAATTTTATTATCTTTTCAACAAATCAAAGAACACCTCAATCTGACCTCGAAAACAAAAAATATTGCTAAAAAAATTCGAACCCATCATTTCTAAAGACCAAATTTTATACTTCTTATGTTTATTTTTCTTAGGTTTCTTTACACATGCTTAATGAACTCGTGATCTCATCAAATAAGTTTAGCCACCATATCTGATTTTCTCATAGTAGTTGTTGAAACTAACTTCTCGAGATCAAAACATGGAAAACAACTTAAATGAGGTGGGTGTTGATGGGTGTGTTTCTATGAGTGGATAATAATGTATTTTTGTTGATTATATTTTAAACTCTGTAATTTGTTTTGTATGATAAATTATCAGAAATTAGCGTTTTACCTGCGGATTTTCCTACAACACTAATTCAGTAGGAAATACATTAGAATTTTACGCAGTAGGAAATTTTTTTTGTTTTATGCGGATTTACATGCGACTATGTTTCCAGCAAATTTTTTCCTGAAGATTTATATGCGGATAAAATTTTGTATGTAAAATCTGCTGCAAATTCCGTCATAAAGTTTATGATTACGACATTCATAGGAAGTTCCGCATGTATATTCCAAAGGGAATTTTGTGCCAATTTCTATTTTTCTATTTTTATATAAATAAAGTAAATTTTATGGTTTTGGTTGGCTCTAGTTATGCCTCTGATTTATGGTTGTCTCCAGTTCTTATTGCCTCTTGTTCTAAAACTACGATCAAAGTCATTGACATGTTATCCAAATGTTGATAGTATAATTTCATAGTACCAAAGTATATTTTCATAGTAAGTAAATGTTTTCATAATTAAAATTGGCTTAATTGCAGTTTTCGTCCCTCTATTTGTATCAATTCACGAAATTGATCTATCTATTTTAATAGTCGACATTTTTGGTGTTTCATACCCCTTCCCCAATGATGTTATATATCATACTATAACTGGGGAAAAAATGATTAGTAAGAGAGATACTCTAGGTAGGATTCAATGAGAGATAACTAGTTTATTATGCTCATTTATTGTCTAGTATGATATACCAAAAAGTCAAGATACTAATTGAATATGCTATGAATTTATTTGTTTGTTTCAACCTGACATTTTTTATTTGATAAAATTCATTTTGACATCTAAGTATGATTAATTATCATTTTAATCCTTAAAAAGATATAAGTTATGTTAAAAATATGTGAATTATATAATTTATTAACAAAAAGAAATATGAAAAATACAATTTATTGTACAACATGCTTATACCTATAATTTGAATGATTAAAATGATAATAGTAACATTCTGTTTTAAATAAAAACTTCTACTTAACAAATTGAGATTGTAATATAATGTTAGTAAAAGAAGGTCAATAAACTCAAATCGACATGCAAATCATCAGTACCTTGATAAACCCTAAACTCAGAATGTCAACTTCTATCATCAGTTGTCACTGCTCGCCGGGGGCAACCTACCAGGTGCCATCTCGCCTTCGAGACCTCTCTTCTTCTTTCTCCCTTGACGCACATATTATTTTCCCTTCCTCTTTTCGTCGCAAATAACGACCACCAAGGCCTCCATTGCCCACCTTCGTCCACGAAGGAACAAACTGAGCCACCAACACCTCGTTATTCGACCTTCAACTACATTAAACAATCATCAACTCAACAAGGTATGGTATCTCAAAATTACATTGTTTAGGGTTTAGTGATTTGGTGTATTCATTATTCAATTGAGGCTATGCGTTGTTTGTGATAGGCCCAACTCAAATGAGGGTGATGTGTTGGTGGGTGTGAACTATGCTAATCCTAAAATTTGGAGAGTGTATGAAAGGAAGAAAAAGAGAGAGAATGAGTAGTGGCCACCTGGCAGGTAGTTAGTATAAAAAAAAATTATGAGTTATTTTATAAAATATTGTTCATTAATGATATAAGAATGATAAATTTTAAAACTTGGAAAAGAAAAATAAAATGTAATAGATACATAGTAAAAGGCTTAATAGTAAAAGAAACATTAATAATTTATTGATACCGTAAAAAATATAATTTGGAGATAAATTCTTGAACACTCGGTTAACTATTAATAGTCAGACATAACCAATCAAATATCAAATAATTATAAGTAATAAAAATAATTATAAACTTATAATTTGTATAAAAAAAAAGCAAAAGAAACGCATCATCGCATTCGCTCTTAACTTCATAGTAAATCTTTCATCATCCTCAACTCTCACTATATCGACAGATGAAAATTGAAGCGAGTCTTAATTCCTTCAAACCTCTCTTTGAGAACATGAGTGACATTAAATTGAATTTCCAAATGTCAAGTTCACTTTTGATTGTTGTTGTTTTGATTTGTGATGATTTTGAAGCTCTAAGGTTATAAAATTACACTTCGAAACATTTCTTTGGTTATATTATCTGACATTTTTTTCCTATTAAATATATTTTTTACTAAGTATCTCAATGATTAATATTTATCAAATAAAATAACGAAAATAACAAAATCATACAGTTATTTTAAAAAATAATTTATATGATTAAGTAAAAAAGAAAATAGTATAAGTTAAATTATCTAATTGAAAAAAAAATGGAGAAAAGCTATCACTGAAACTTAATGTCCCTTTTATATAAGACATAGATTATAAAAGTTATAATATGTGACAAGTTAAGACTCTATTTAAAATTTTTTATTTTATTTTATTACTATCTAATTAATTTTTTAAATCATTTGTTACATACATAAACTTAAATTTTATTATTGTTACATACATAAACTCGTGTCTGTGGGTAATCCGTGCGTAATTTTACGTTACCTATGGACAGTCCGTAGGTAAAGATAAAATTTTCCGTAGGTAATAACAGTTTTTCTTGTAGGGAGAGATATAATGATAAATTAAAATTCGATAACAATATGGTAAAAATTAATATAATAAAAAAATATGTACATTTACATACAAAAAAAATTAAAATTAATATCCAACGAAGATTTGAATTTAACAAAAAGATTTAAGTCTAGCAAAAAAAGATACGCTTCCACGAAGTACATAACCAAAATTCAAATATCCTATTTAAAAAAGATGTCAACATTTAATGAATAACATTATCTCAAATATAATTATTTTTAGTAAGAAAAAACATATATGAGAAAAACAAAATAATACCTACAACTAATATATTTTCATAGTACGTACCAAAAAAAAACTATATACATATTATTTTAACTATTTGTATATACAAAAAATATATTATTTAAAAGAATAAATTATTATATAATTATAAAAAAAAATCATGAATCAAACATATTTTTAATTTTAAATTATAATGAAAAGGATGAATAATTTTATATTGACGATATGATATGCCGTGCTTGGTACGAGCTACATACTAGTAGATACTTTTGTTTGTGGTAAAAGGTAGAAGAAAAAGCTAGCTAATTTAGTTCATTCTATATAATAATCATAAAAAATAATAATATTATTATCATTTTCAAATTAATATTTGCTTATTCAGATTTTAATTCCCACAATAATTTTTAATTTCATGATATCAACAACATTGAAAATATTTAAATCAACCCATATATGAACCAAAATCTTTTTTATTTTTATTTTTATTTACGAATTCTTTAAATAATCTGTTTTTTTATTTTTAATAATATGTAACTAAAATCTTCAAATAAACTCATATTTGTCATTATTTATTTGATGTTGTTGGAGATGATATGATTCTATTTAAAAATTTAAATTATAAATTTGATGAAATTACATTATTATGAGGATGATAATTAGTTTTATGAGTTTTGTTTGAAATTTTTTATGATTGTTTTGAATTTTTTTGTAAAAAATAAGGATAGTATTGTTGACATTTTAAAACATAAAATATCAAATTGTCACTTAAAATTGAAATAAAGGACCAAATCAGAAAGAAGAAAAAAAGATAAAAGACTAAAATGTTATCTGAAATTAAGTTAAGGGACACGAATGTAATTTAGCCGAAAATATTAGAGATATGATTTTAAATTTATTAAAAACAGTGAAATAAGAGAATTCTTATGTCTTACCAAAAGGCACCGCACATTGCTTTCAAGGCTATACTCAATGCAAGGAGCACAGTAGAGCTTAAAAACAATACACAGAAAATTGGAATGGCCAAAATAGAAAAAAGGTAGTTTTTTGGAAAATAAATCACTAAACAACTTTTTCAACCATGAATATACACTAAATTAAATTTTTGTCTTAAGATAAAGTTTGAGTTTTTTAAATTGTAAAATGTATACACTAAATCTGTAAGAGTTAGCTTAAAAGGCATGATTACAATATTTTCAATTGTATAAAAAATATGTAATAATAAATTATGGCTATGTTTCTCATTAAATTGAAAAGATATAGAAAACCAAATTGTCAATGCTATCATAATTTATTTGCATTTGTACACCAACTAATGTGTATCTGTTTGGTTTTTTTCGTTCCAACGAAAAAAAGTTAAACCAAATATTTTTATTAAATTTATATATAGATATATAAAATTTAATTTTTTTTATTTGCTAAAGATTTATAAATTTACGAATAAAATAGTTTAACTTAAGGATAAATATTGGGAAAAAAAATTATCCTAAAAGTTATTATTCCCTTTAGCTACAATTATACTATAAAATTCATTTTTTAGATTGGCAAAAAATAATATATAATAAATTAGACAGTATACATGAAGGGTAAAATTGAATAAAAAAAACCAATTGGTTGTATTCCATTTATATATAGTTATAAATATTAACTTGCCACTATTGGTATAATGTATGTAATTCACGATCAAATATGTAATAAATTAAATGTAAAAAAACTGAAGTAAATCTTTATAAATATTAAAAATATATATATAACGGTAGAGAGACTTCCAGCCCCTTTCTTCTTCGACTATGATTATCTCTTTTTTTATTTTTTTTTTTTTGTTTTTTTTTTGTAATTACTATTATTTTTGGCTCACTTCAGTATTTGAATATCATAAACACCGATTTCTATTTTAATTTCATTATCTTGCTTATTTGATGTGACATATTTTCAAATATATATATATATATATATATATATATATATATATATAATGAGTTTAATTAACATGATATTGTTGATTGTTCAGTGGTTGTGTTCTGTATATGTAATAGTAAGGTTCGGAGTTAAATCTTTGTCTGTGCTTTCTTTTTGAATAAATTATTATTGAAAATCTTGGTGTCGAACCTAGTCATGCGCGAGACATAGACGCAAGACAACCATTCCGTAAATCTCGATCATGCATGAGACAGAGGCGTAAGGCAACCATTCAGTAAATATGTGAACGTTATATCTATATACCATTTGGACAGAATGAGAACACAAAAATTTGGATATTGTCATTCACTTTTCTCATCCATTCTTATATTCTAAGTAATCTTATTATTCTCTAATGCATGAGTGAAGGATAGGAAATATTTTTTTATAACATACTATTGAAAGATACTCTTGGTGTGATAGTGCAATTAATCATATCAAGGTTTTCTAAAGTACCCTGAAGGAAATTTGCTGGTTATCTCATTTGAATCCAATTGGTGGGAGCGAATTGAACCTAAATCAAATTTTTTCTATCTTTTTCTCTATGTTTTCTACTATGAAAATGACTATTTGTTTATAATTCATCATCTTGTGTTTCTTCAATTATTTGTTTTATATAATTAATAAAAATTTCTCTTATTCTCATTAAAAACTCATTTTTCACTTGATAAATCATCTATCTCTTTTTCTTTATATATTTAAAATAATTTTTATGAGAGATATACAATGTTTTCAAAACAAAGATGAAAAATTTAATTCATTATATAAATAAAAAAAGTTTAAAATTGAAAAATATCACCAGAGAACATTAAAATTGAAAATTTATTAAAAGAAATGCTATTGTCAGTATTGAGCCTAACACTTAATTATTAGATTAATTATAATTAAGTTTGATTGTATAGTTTGATCTTATATTTAGATTGATTAGTGATGACTTGAAATTTATTTACTGTAATAATAACCTTTGTTTGATAGAATTTATTTAATAACATCAAATTTGTTCGTTTGTGAAAAAAAAAACATTAGATTTGTTTTAAATGTTGTTTTCTTATTTGAAATTATTATGCCTAAAAAAATTAAGATTATGGGGACTCCTCATCTTACACTTTCAACTTAATTACTTTTGTAACCAATAAACACTACAAAAAATTAACTTATCGTGACACACAACATTTGTCACTAAAAGTTAAAACTGTATTTAAAGGTCAATAATACCTATTAAAGATCAATAATACTTTGAGTGACACCCAAATCTAGTGTCAACTTTACGGGGGCGTCCTGCTACACTTTGAGGACTGTCACTAGAAGATGGTCACTACATGTTTTTGATTTCTACCTACAATATTGACTATCTATAAAACTAGATAAACAGAAATAAAGAATTGTTGTATTTCTACGATATTGTCTGTCACTAAAACCTAGAAAAATATAAATAAATAATTAATCTATTTCTATCATATTGTCTGTCACTAAAACCTATTATTATTTATTAAATTAAATTTATTTTATCTCCCTACTAATTGTAATTCTAAATTATTAATATTAGTAAATTAAATTTAAATTTCTAATTTATTTTTTATTAACTAATTCCATTGAAAGATATAATAAAATATAATTTAATTTTAGGTATAAATTATAGAGTACCCGATGTTTCTTGTTGATGTAAACTTGAAAAATTCTTTTTGATCCATGCCTTGGTTTATTTGTTTCCTGTTAAACAATGTACATATGAGGCAGAGTTTAGGATACATGTTAGGCATCTCAAAATTAACAATAACATGATCACCATAGTGTGATAATAAACACTGACCTAATACTTCAATTTTTATTGTAATCATATAAAATATAGGTCAAACATAAGTGTTGCACAATTTTTCCAAATCATCCCATATTACAATTTTCACATAATAAGATTCCTAACACAAACCCAAAATCATACTGAAAATTTACCATCTTTTGTAGTTCACTTTGTCTAGATGGATCCACAAAGGTATGAGGAAGAAGCTTAAATATCACTTGTGCACCAGAGCAAACTACAAGAAAGGAAGAGTCAATTTTGAGTGTAAGAGTCACTTTTCAACATTAATTAATAAGACAAAAGTAAATGAGATACATCATAAACCATTAGTTCATGAATCTAGTGATGATTTGAATTTCAACTTGTCATTATGTCTCCTTAAGAAAGGACCCGATGTTTTAAATTGCGTTCTTCAATGGCACAATCACCAAAATCCTATTTGTTACTTGAGCTCTTAAGTTGTCCTCCACCGGGAGACTACAGTCTAGTGAGCTTCTTTTATATTCAAATAAAATATAAGTTATAGAACACTTCCACATACTTCCACATACAGTTAATAACATGAAAAATGGCCAAATAAAATAAAAATACCTTAGCAACAGTTTTTGGTGGGTATTCTCCTCTTAGTCTTGTATCAACATACTGCTTGACCTTATCCTCACTGAGTTTAGGTGTAGCCTAAAACACACATCAATCAAGATAATTTAGAATTTACAGTGAACAGAGATCACAATAAAAAGAAGCTTCAATTTTGTTTCTTTTTTCTTTTGTTGGAGCAAGGGGTGAGAGTGTAAGGATATAAATTAGTACCCAAGTAACCAGACTCTGCTGTCCACATGGTAGTGTATGATCAACAAGTTTCATTCTGGTCTAAAGTTCCAGAAGGACAACACCAAAACTGTATACATTACTCTTAGCATTCAATTGTCTAGTCATTGCATATCTGCATCCACAAGATAATGTTAGCAGTTGAAGCTGGGGCACTAAATATAAATTATGGTTTTCCCAAATTGATACTAAGATAAAGAAACATAATATATGGGAATTGCTCATGCTTGTCTAGTAATCTGTAGCATATGAACATTCTACATGGCTTTTCCAATAATTATTATTCAGCATTTACACAAAAAAAATAGGTCCATCACATCCAATAGGGATAAAACGATGAACGTGGTCTAATATGTATCTTTTATTTTTAATTTATTTTTCTTATTTTTTAATTGACCATTAACTTGTCAACCATTAAATTTTCAACGGATGTTTCGTGGACAAAGATCGTGATGTAACACAAGTTTTATGCTTTTTTTACAATTTTTTTTTATTTTTATTTTTTAATTGATCATTAACTTCTCAAGCATAAACACGTATTATTTCTATTAATAGAAACTTGATATTTTCTTAACACTCTAGTTTGTTGACACGTGTCAAACTTGCCAATTTAACATGTTTGCTTTATTATAATGTATAGATTACTTGATTTAATTCTAAAAACCTACTAGTACTTATATGCTTTCCATACAAAAGTCGTTTCAAAATAAATAAGTAAAATACAAATTACAACCCTTATTCCCGGTATCACTTATCAGAGTGGGGTTCCTCCAAAACTTGAACTTCAAGACTTATTAACCTGTAACAATTGCGATATCGCAAACGCAGGGCCAAGCCGGTCAAACACAAACAACGAAGGATGTGAGTTTCAAAATCATGTTAATAATATAATATCAGTAAGAAGAACACACAACAATCATAATAGACCGTATCATAATCACATTACGATATATCAAAATATTTAAGTAAATAGTATCATATTATAACATCAAATTCAGTCAAGTAAGATAATCATTTGATTATAATATGCATCAAATCATTTAAGAGTAATTATTATTACTTTTGAAACACATCAATCACCACAAAACAATCACAAGTAAATGCAATGCTAGGCATGAGCTTAGACTCTACTTCACAATGTGGTACCATTCTAACTCTAAAGTACTTGGTTAGGAGGCTTGATACTATGCCCACCATCCCGGTGGACGGACAATTCAAATTGGCCATGTCCTCATAGATCCCCTCAACTCAACTTGGGACACATATACGCGACAATCGAGGTAAACGTGTGTTGCGTGGTAGCTCCTGAAATTTGGAGTGCGACCTCCAAGTCACCTAGGAATCCCCACCTGAATACCTCCAAGGTCTAACAATCTTGCGTTAAGGCTCGACAGCAGACCGCCACGATCAGGCTCATTCAGTTGTACTTCCCCGGAATCACTAGGCTTGTCAGGCCCTACCTATATGATGATAAAATAATCTCCACTTCACAAATTCACAATATTTATTTTCTCCCCTCGTTGGTATATGATACTCCATTAATATCGTCATCTCAGACACAAATTGAAATCACAATATTCTCATCACAATTTATAACATCACTATAATTAATAACACATCATCAACAACATCACATAAACTCATCACAAATTTACATAATCACTATCATCAATCATACAGCAACACATATATTCATCACAAATTTATCACATCACCATTATTAATCATACATTATCATCATTACCTATAATTATCACAACACATCTATTTTTATTATAACATCATTTAAACTCATCTAATCAAACATATGCATAAAATTAATTCAACAATCAATATCACAATAATATCACACACCACACATTTAAAGAAATTAAATCAAATATCACAATAATATCAAATGCCCAACATTTAACGAAATTAAATCAAATATCACAATAATATTAAATACCACACATTCAAACAAATTAAATCAATCAACACACTACAAATATTTCTATTCTATATTTTAATCTCACAATTTTCATATTTTCACATTAATTAATTTATCCCTCAAAGGGCTACTGCCATACGTAGCGAGCCCCGGATGAATCGTTGGGAAATACGGTTTTCCCGTTCATCTCACAATATATTATACTCATGAATTCAAACGCTCTCTCACCCCTTACCTTATTTTGACGCTTTCACCTATGAATATGATTCGACGCCCAAACATTCTTTGCTCTTTGACTCTTTGTCCTTCAATCGATCTAACTCGACAGTTTATGGGTAAACGTCAAAAATAAATTATGAGGAGATATTGTAAAAACTAAATTTGAAAATCGGCCAAATAAAATTACCATAAATCAGAATACCAATCAGTGAATAATATAGCCACTTTTCACACGGTCGTTTTGGCGTTGGTTTCACTCAAATCGGACTTACGGTGAAGGAGAACGATGCAAAATAACGAATTCTAAAAATCAAATTTGGACGAAAATGGAGAAAGTTTTCTGGAACATCAGTGTCAAACGATAGAGTTATTGTTGTGTTTCCTCTTGGCTTTACGGCTGCTGCAGCTCCTTTATTACTTTTCTTATTTTTATTTTATTAACATAATTAGGGTTAACATAAATGGGTCAAACTCATTTGTCCCTTATTTAATATATGTTATACTATTATTATTTTTATTTTTCTAAAACAAAATTAATTGTTACTTAATCTCATTTTTTTAATACTCTTCCAAACATCATTAAATTTTCAAAACATTACTATATTTCATAAATTAATATATGCTAAATTAGAGTAATTAAAATATTCAATATAAAAAAACATATTACTACTAATTAAAACTCTCACATTCAAAATAATGTCTACAATTATTTATATCGTTCATGTAATCTAATATTTATAATACTAGCACATCATAGAAATCATGCCTATAAGAAAAATTAGCGACAAAATTTATCAACATATATTCTAAAATAATATTAGTCATCAAATTAATTATTTAAAATTCTATTTAATTAATAAAGTAGTTTATTATAAAATTTGGAGTGTTACAAAAGACAACACCAAAACTATATACATCACTCTTAGCATTCAATTGTCTAGTCATTGCATATCTGCATCCACAAGATAATGTTAGCAGTTGAAGCTGGGGCACTAAATATAAATTATGGTTTTCCCAAATTGATACTGAGATAAAGAAACATAATATATGGGAATTGCTCATGCTTGTCTAGTAATCTGTAGCATATGAACATTCTACATGGCTTTTCCAATAATTATTATTCAGCATTTACACACACAAAATAGGTCCATCACATCCAATAGGGATAAAACGATGAACGTGGTCTAATATGTAACTTTAAATCTTACTATGGTTAATGGTAGCCAAAGGTTCCAAAGACATGGGTGGAATGAAGACGTGCAGCCATGTCTGGAGCCTGATAATTGACAAATCAAAATCTGCAAATTTTAGCAACATCATCATCAAAGATCAGCACATTGCTTGACTTGATGTCCCGGTGAATAATATGGGGATCAGCTTTCTCATGCAAGTATTCAAGCCCTCTTGCAGCCCCAACATCAATTTTTACTCTCTTACCCATGTCAAAACTGGATCAGGTTGTGCTCCATTAACCCCTTTTTTGCCTTCATGTAAAAGAACAATGATGCAAACATTTACAAATATATATTTCATAGAAAGGCTAAAGAATTTCAAATCTGGAGTCTGGACAGTTCAATAATCCTAATCCATAGAAAGGAACAACATCCCATACCAAAAGTCAATGACAACAAAACATGGATAGCTGAAATGTAATTCCATCATGAGAATATGCCAACATTATTCAAATAATGTTCTGCATATTAAAAGATATGTAATCACAGCAATGTAGGAAGACCAAATATGGTATATTTAAGTACTGTACATATAAATATATTTAGAAAGAAATAAGTCATGATGACTAACCACACGGTCATTCTCATCAACTAAAATGCATCTGCAAAAGTTCAAAAACAAAAAACAATTACCAACTTCATGCAAGACGAAGAAATATATGATGCTTTAGTAAAAGTGGAAGTTAGGAAATGTAATATATTGAGTAAGAAAAAAAAACGAAAGTTAATATAAACAGATCCGAAAAATTGAAGGAAAGAAACTTGTATTTAAAGTCCACACCCATGAAAGATCACAATATATTCAAAACTAAGTGAAGGATGAATACATACTTGGTCATTTAAGGGAGTCTTAATTCCTTCAAACCTCTCTTTGAGAACACGAGTGACATTAAATTGAATCTCCAAATGTCAAGTTCACTTTTGATTGTTGTTGTTTCGATTTGTGATGATTTTGAAGCTCTAAGGTTATAAAATTACACTTCGAAACATTTCTTTGGTTATATTATCTGACATTTTTTTCTATTAAATATATTTTTACTAAGTATCTCAATGATTAATATTTATCAAATAAAATAAAGAAAATAATAAAAATCATACAGTTATTTTAAAAAATAATTTATATGATTAAGTAAAAAAAGAAAATATTATAAGTTAAATTATCTAATTGAAAAAAAAATGGAGAAAAGATATCACTGAAAACTTAATGTCCCTTTTATATATAAGACATAGATTATAAAAGTTATAATATGTGACAAGTTAAGAATCTATTTAATTTTTTTATTTTATTTTGTTACCATCTAATTAATTTTTTAAATCATTTATTACCTACATAAACTTAAATTTTATATTGTAATTAATTTAAATGTAATAATATTTTATAAAATCTAATCAAATTATATTAAATTTAAAATAACATTTTCACTTAAATTCATGATTTTTATCTAATTAGTTAATCTAACATTGAATTTATTTATTTATTTTGAAAGAAAGTTAGAATTTTAATATTTTTGTATAGATTAATATTTACTTATTTTTAACACGAGCCACAAATGTTTAAATTACAATTTGACAAAAAAATACATATATATACATACATACATACATACATACATATATATATATATATATATATATATATATATATATAATTAATGCGACACTAATTATAGACAAAATATGATACATATGAATCAAGATTTTACATGAAAGAAGAAAGTAAATATATTCTGCCCAAAAGAAAATTAAGTAAAGATAAAATGTTCGAGAACTAATTTTGACTTAAATGTTCGATTTCTTAAAAACGTTTTTGATATAATAATTTTAATAATTGAGGGTAAATAATTTTAAAAATATCAACAACTATCTTATGTACGTCGAAAATATTTGATAAGTATGCATTTATAATTTATTGATAGTTTAATACACATACTTACATTATCAATGTCCCAAAATTAAACTAATTATATAAATTTCAAGATATAAATACATAAAATTTATATAAATAACATCGCTACATCCAAAAACTCATTAATATACAAATCATAGAGATATAATAATAAATTAAAATTCAATAACTATATGGTAAAAATTAATATAATAAAAAATATGTATATTTATATTAAAAAATTTAAAATTAATATCCAATGAAGATTTGAATTTAACAAAAAGATTTAGGAATAACCAAAATTCAAATATCCTATTTAAAAAAATGTCAACATTTAATGAATAACATTATCTCAAATATAATTATTTTTAGTAAGAAAAAACATATATGAGAAACACAAAATAATACCTACAACTAATATATTTAATAGTAGGTACCAAAAAAAATTATATACATATTATTTTAACTATTTGTATATACAAAAAGTATATTATTTAAAACAATAAATTATTATATAATTATAAAAAAAATCATAAATCAAACATATTTTAATTTTAAATTTAAATGAAAAGGATGAATAATTTTATATTGACGATGATATGTGGTGCTTGGTACGAGCTACATACTAGTAGTTACTTTTGTTTGTGGTAAAAGGTAGAAGAAAAAGCTAGCTAATTTAGTTCATTCTATATAATAATCATAAAAATACTAATATTATTATCCTTTTCAAATTAATATTTGTTTATTCAGATTTTAATTCCCACAATAATTTTTAATTTCATGATATCAACAACATTGAAAATATTTAAATCAACCCATATATGAACAAAATCTTTTTATTTTTATTTTTATTTACGAATCCTTTAAATAATCTGTTTTTTATTTTAATAATATGTAACTAAAATCTTCAAATAAACTCATATTTGTCATTATTTATTTGATGTTGTTGGAGATGAAAATATGATTCTATTTAAAAATTTAAGTTATGAATTTGATGAAATTACATTATTATGAGGATGATAATTAGTTTTATGAGTTTTGTTTGAAATTTTTTACGATTGTTTTGAATTTTTTGTAAAAAATAAGGATAATATTGTTGATATTTTAAAACATAAAATATCAAATTGTCACTTAAAATAAAAATAAAAGACCAAATCGGGAAATAAAAAGATAAAAGACTAAAACGTTAAAGAAATTAAGTTAAGGGACCACGGGTAGTATTTAACCGAAAATATTAGAGATATGATTTTAAATTTATGAAAAACAGTGAAATAAGAGAATTCTTGTGTCTTACCAAAAGCCACCGCACATTGCTTTCAAGGCTATACTCAATGCAAGGAGCACAGTAGAGCTTAAAAACAATACAGAGAAAATTGGAATGGCCAAAATAGAAAAATGTAGTTTTTTGGAAAATAAATCACTAAACAACTTTTTCAACCATGAATATACACTAAATTAAATTTGTCCTAAGATAAAGTTTGAGTTTTTTAAATTGTAAAAAGTATACACTAAATCTGTTAGAGTTAGCTTAAAAGGCATGATTAAAATATTTTCAATTGTATAAAAAATATGTAATAATAAATTATGGCTATGTTTCTCATTAAATTGAAAAGATATAGAAAACCAAAGTGTTAATGCTATCATAATTTATTTGCATTCGTACGCCAACTAATGTGTATGTGTTTGGTTTGTTCGTTCAAGTTAAACCAAATATTTTTATTAAATTTATATATATATACAAAATTTAGTTTTTTTATTTGCTAAAGATTTATAAATTTACGAATAAAATAGTTTAACTGAAGGGTAATATTGAAAAAAAAAACTATCCTAAAAGTTATTATTCCCTTTACCTACAATTATACTATAAAATTCATTTTTTAGATTGGGAAAAAATAATATATAATAAATTAGACAGTATACATG
This sequence comes from Cicer echinospermum, assembly GCA_002896215.2. Lineage (NCBI taxonomy): Eukaryota > Viridiplantae > Streptophyta > Magnoliopsida > Fabales > Fabaceae > Cicer > Cicer echinospermum. The sequence continues at coordinate 32,740,498 of PGTU02000001.1, forward strand.
AAGGGGTAAAATTGAAAAAAAAAAAAACCAATTGGTAGTATTCCATTTATATATAGTTATACATATTCACTTGCCAGTATTGGTATAAAGTTTGTAATTCACGATCAAATATGTAATAAATTAAATGTAAAAAAACTGAAGTAAATCTTTATAAATATTAAAAATATATATATAACGGTTTGGTCAAACAAAAACCAATAGTATAATGAAAATTAAATTATTTTTGAATGGAAACAAATATAAAAACATTCAATTAAACACACTTGAATGTCATTATTTAAAGTTACGTGCCTTTGTCATTTTAAATACCATATTACAAAGTCTTTATTGTAAACCTTTGAAATTAGAATGGCGACCCGCATGAATCCTCTTCTTTTTACATTTTTATTTATGTGCATTGCTTCAGTCATAGTTGCAGGTAACAAACTAATTTCATACATCAACATTGTTACGTTTAAAATGAAAAGATTTGGATTACAGAAAAATGAGAGTGGTTTTTGATATGCACTCTGTTTAATTTATATTTTTCGAATAATGTTTTTATGAAAATGTATATAATATGTTTGAAATGGAAAAAGATTCTCTAAAATGTTAGATTTTATTTCTAATGGAGTTTCATTGACTGTAACAGAAGCTGAGACAGTTCCACCAGGATGTTTTTATTACGAAAATTGTGCTGATACAGATGCAATTTGTAACCATTTTTGTCAGACAACAATTGGCGATGCTAAGGGTGGCTATTGCATACCAGAGAAGGCCTTATGTTGTTGCAAATAGATTTCAGAGAGGACATTAGTGACGTTGTTATTAGGACATTAGTGACATATTGTTACTAATAATAAATTCATCTTCGCCATTTTTTATAAAACTTTTACATTATAGTGTTTTAATTTTACAAACATTTAACATAATACTTGAAAATCAAGTTTTGCACCAAAATTTAAATAATACTTAATAAAGTACTCTCTTGTACAAGAAATAATCACTTGTTTGTGATCTAAGGTATAAGAAAAAAAACAAACTCATTTAGTTCATTCTATATAATAAGCATAAAAATAAAAATATTATTATTATTTTCAAATTAATATTTTTTATTTTAGATTTTAATTCCTGCAATAATTTTTAATTTCATGATATCAAAAACATTGAAAATATTCAAATCAATACATAAGTGAATCAAAATCTTTTTTTTTTTTTTTTAATTTATGAATCTTTTAAGTAATTTTTTTTAAAGTACTCTCTTGTACCAGAAATATTTACTTGTTTGTGGTCAAAGGTTTAAGAAAAAAGTAGCTAATTTAATTCATTCTATATAATAATCATAAAAATAATAATATTATTATTAATTTATGGTTAATATTTATTTATTTCTTATTTTAATTTCTGCAATAATTTTAATTTTATGATATCAACGACATTGAAAATATTCAAATCAATCCATAAATGAACCAAAATCTTTTTTTATTTATTTATTTATGAATCATTTAAGTAATCAATTTTTTTATAAAAGTACTCTCTTGTACTAGAAATAATTACTTGTTTGTGGTCAAATATATAAGAAAAAATTAGCTAATTTAATTCATTCTAAACTACTAGAAATTTAGGTTTTACATGTGATTTTCCTTTGCATATTTAAGTTATTTGCATATTTAAGTTAAAAATCTTTTTATTTATTTATTTATGAATCATTTAAATAATCTTTTTTTTTTAATTATTTTCAAACTAAAAGATTATACTCCATATTTTAGTTTTATGAATTTATGTCAAATTAACTAACAAAATTAGGCATCAAAGTTTTTTGAAGGTAATTAAGAATTAATATTACATATATAGGTCACGATTACTTCTTTATATTATTTAACTCTTCTATAATTATATATTTTATGAAGTAGTTAAGTTAAAATAATGATTATCTTCACTTTATTTTATCATGCGATATTTTCAAATAGGTGTAAGATATATACATTAAATTATTTATATAATTGATGTAAATATTTTTATTAATTTAAATTAAAATTAATATAAATTTTGTAGTAATAGCTAAATCACTACTAGAAAAACTCATTACGACAAAACTAGTTTTGTAAGCTGTGTTAGACAATACTGATACCTTGAAAGTGAAACACCAAGCTTCATATGCTAAAAAATAATGTATAGAGACATATGGTAGAAAAGTAGTCATATGGAAATGATGTCCTTTTGATCACAATTTCAACTTACTGGTTTTAGATGAGAAAATTTCTCATTCAAATTGAGCAGAAAACTGAGTAATAGTCTTTTGAAACTGAAAAAACACCTAAACATACTTAGTAGGAAGATGTAAATCCTCTTAATAATGGGAAAATTGGACTATGTGGCCTTAGCCAAAGTTGAACTTGACTTAGGATACGATACTATCATCTATGCTTTAAGTTTCAGAGAAAGCAATAGGTTAGAGTGAGACGAGAGATTATTTTCTTTAGACTTTTGGAATATATAAAAAATGTCTCAGAACAAAATATCGCTCAACAAGAAGAAGACAATAGGTTACTTGAAAAATCAGACAGTGTAAGTAATGAATTAATATGAAAAAACAACAAACACTACGCGAAAAAACGCATTTTACAACGCTTTTTTTAAGCCATTTACAGCGCTTTTTCAAAAAAATAAGCGCTGTGGAATCGAGCGCTGTAAATGATACAACAACGCTTTTAAAAAAGCGCTATAAAACATGTAAATACAACGCGCGCTTGTTATGCACATTTTACAGCGCTTCTTCACAAAAAAACGCTGTAATATGCACCCCATTATATGAGTTATGGGTCTGCTTTTAGAACGCTTTTTAACACAAGCGCTGTAAAATGCACACCCATAATTTCATATTATGGTCTGCATTTTACAGCGCTTTCTCAAAAAAGCGCTGTAATATCCCCAACCATAATTTCATATATGGGTGTGCATTTTACAGCGCTTTCTCAAAAAAGCGCTGTAATATGCCCACCCATAATTTCATATATGGGTGTGCATTTTACAGCGCTTTTGTTGTACATTTTTTAAACGCTATAAATTAATTATTTGAAATGAAAAGCGCTTTTTAGTTTTTTATGACATTTTTTTTAAAAAGCGCTGTCTTTTATCTTTGTATCCAAAATTATTTTGATCCAAAATCACTTCACAATCAGTGCACACAACAACAAAACATATTCAAATACCATAAGCAGTTCACACAATCAGTAGAACAGAAATCAGAACTCTGTAACTTTATTAACATATATGTAACTCTGTAACTCTGTAATTTACAACCTAAGTAACTACATTCAGATACATATATACAACCTAATTTACAACCTAATTAACTACATTCAGATACGTATATATATATATAACCTAATTTACAACCTAAACTACATTCAGATCCATATGCATGTTCATATATTGTGTCCTATGATCATTTACATATAATAACTAACAGAATATACACAATATGCACTAGCTACCATATAATATTCAGATCCCTTGCCCAGCAGCAAAGCTATTTCCCAGAAAATCAAATAATTTGCATGTCAAGCACATACTGACACCAGTCTTCCTTTAATTCCATCAGATCTTCCTCAGAATATGATGGACTGGAATTGTCAAAGTACTGCAATATAAAAATTGAACATATTATATTAAGTTAGTATCATATATATAGATAATTTATATATGAAAATCATATAATGCAAATACCGTACCGTTTCTGGGATAATAGTTTTATTCTTCTCAACAATCTCCTTCATGAATCTCAATACGTAGTACCCACAGTCGATGTTATTTGTTTGACGAGGGCACTTTATTGGGATCTATGTAATGTTATTAGACTTCTGCTTCGACACTTTAGCACCTCTTTGAGCTCGATAAACTTTTAAGGCACTATCGAATGAATAAATGTGATTATTAGAGCATGAACAAACACATTATTTATATATATATATATATGTAAGAAATAAATGAATATTACTTACGTGTCGAGCATAGTCTTTTGAAACTGATAAAACACCTGTACATACTAAGTAGGAGGGTGTAAATCCTCTTAATATTGGGAAAATTGGACGATGTGGCCTTAGCCAAAGTTGAACTTGACTTAGGATACGGTACTATAATCTATAATTTCAGTTTCAGAGAAAGTAATAGGTTAGAGTGACACAAGAGATGATTTTCTTTGGACTTTTGGAAAATATAAAAAATGTCTCGGAACAAAATATCGCTCAACAAGAAGAAGACAGTAGGTTACTTGAAAAATCAGACAGTGTAAGTAATGAATTAATATGAAAAAACAACAAAGTTTGGTTTTAGTGTTTTACTATTGGGATGTTTAGATTCTTCACTAGTTGCATCTATCTTAGCTAGATACATGGCTGACACAAAGGTGTTATAATCTCTGTAAGTGTAGTAGTTTTTGTTCACTCTACCTTAAATAGTGAATAACTTGGTCAATTTGAAAACGTGTTGCAGTTTAGCTTTGGCTTTTCAGGATAAACATGTTATTTGGAATTCATATATACTCTTTTTATGTCTCACCAGGTATATGTAATATCATTTACCTATTTAACTTCACAAAATATATGTTATTTTGACACAAACACCATAATTATAAAAATCGTATAATGAAAAAGTGAAGTATTATAGTCAAATTTGTGTGGCAAATTGTATAACTAGATATTTTAGAAGTCTTAATTGTGTCAAATTTGATGCTCTTCCTAATCTGGAATAGTAAGTTGTAGCACTATTTTATAAGACTATTCAACTATGAATGCTATTGTCATTAACTGATCTATTCATTTTACAAGTCATTTAATTAATTAAGTTTAAAAACGAGTTTGATCTCCATATTATTTATAATAATTAAATTAAATGTTGGTTCTAAATGTCAGGTTCATTTACTGCTCTTATGTTGGTGTCTTTCTCAAATATGATATATTACTATGCTGGTGTCTTTCTCAAATATGATATATTACCTCATGCTGAGGTCAGTTTACATTTTTACTTTTCAATATTATGTGTCTTGCCATGATGTATTGAGGCTTCTAATCATCCATATTCTTTTGTTTTATTAGAAATTATGTTGTAATCATCTATATTATTTTGTTACACTCAAAGTTGTTGTTGTTTAGATAGTTATTATATACACATGTTAGATCGATTGATGCAGTTGACCCTAAGAGCAGACATAACGGAAAGATTGAAATAGAAAGCTTGTTGCAATCAAACGATGTTCATTGTTGTTTATTTTTCAATTGTTGAAGGTAGTGTCGGTCTAACCGACGCTATATTATAAATAAAGTTGACTTTTATTTAATTGTCCACTTTTATTAGTTGACCGTAGCGTCGGTCCATCCGACGCAATAAAAGTTTTTCAAACTTGCGTTTGATGTTCTATTTTGCTGGTAACGTCAGATGATATTTGTTCGACGCTACGAATTAGTTTAGACCGTTTTAGTCTAGGCCCGACACCGACACTAATCGAACGCTAAATCAACAATAGCGTGAGCTTTTGGCCGACGCTAAAATCAGTTTTTCTAGTAGTGATAATGCAAATTTCATCAAATTCATAACTTAACTCTTTAAATAAACTCATATTTTCATCTCTAACAACATCAAATAAAGAACGAAAATATGAGTTTATTTGAATATTTGAGTTACGAATTTGATGAAATTTGTATTATATTGAAGAATATAATTTTATGGGTTTTGTTTTGAAAATTTTGATGAATTTTTTTAAATTTTTGTGTAAAAAAAATGGATACGACGGTCGTAGCCGGTGGCAAGACAGTAGAGAGGCTTCCAGCCCCTTTCTTCTTCGACTTTGATTATCTCTTTTTTTATTTCTTTTTTGTTTTTGTTTTTTTTTTTTTTGTATTTACTATTATTTTTGGCTCACTTTAGTATTTGAATATCTTAAACACCGATTTCTATTTTAATTTCATTATCTTGCTTATTTGATGTGACATATTTTCAAAATATTGGTATATATATAATGAGTTTAATTAACATGATATTGTTGATTGTTTAGTGGTTGTGTTCTGTATGTGTAATAGTAAGGTCCTGAGTTAAATCTTTGTGTGTGCTTTTTTTTTGAATAAATTATTATTGAAAATCTTGGTGTCGAACCCAGTCATGCGTGAGACACAGACGCAAGACAACCATTCAGTAAATCTCGGTCATGCATGAGACAGATGCGTAAGGCAACCATTCAGTAAATATGTGAACGTTATATCTATATACCATTTGGACAGAATGGGAACACAAAAATTTGGAGATTGTCATTCACTTTTCTCATCCATTCTTATATTCTAAGTAATCTTATTATTCTCTAATGTATGAGTGAATGATAGGAAATATTTTTTTATAACATACTATTGAAAGATACTCTTGGTGTAATAGTGCAATTAATCATATCAAGGTTTTCCAACGTACCCTAAAGGGAATTTGATGGTTATCTCAATTTTTTCTATCTTTTTCTCTATGTTTTCTACTATGAAAATGATTATTTGTTTATAATTCATCATCTTGTGTTTCTTCAATTATTTGTTTTATATAATTAATAAAAATTTTTCATATTCTCATTTTAAAACTCATTTTTCACTTGATAAATCATCTATCTCTTTTTCTTTATATATTAAAATAATTTTTCTGAGAGATATACAATGTTTTTCAAAACAAGGATGAAAAATTTAATTCATTATATAAATAAACAAATTTAAAATTGAAAAATATCACCAGAGAACATTAAAACTGAAAATTTATTAAAGGAAATGTTATTGCCAATATTGAGCCTAACACTTAATTATTAGATTAATTATAATTAAGTTTGATTGTATAGTTTGATCTTATATTTAGATTGATTAGTGATGACTTGAAATTTATTTACTGTAATAATAACCTTTGTTTGATAGAATTTATTTAATAACATCAAATTTTTTTTCTTATTTGAAATTATTATGCTTAAAAAAATTAAAATTATGGGGACTCCTCGTCTTACACTTTCAACCTAATTACTTTTTTACCTAATAAACACTACACAAAAATTAACTTATCGTGACACACAAAATTTGTCACTAAAAGTTAAAAACTTAGTTAAAGGTCAATAATACTCCGAGTGACACCCAAATCTAACTTTAAGGGAGCGTCCTGCTACACTTTGAGGACTGTCACTACATGTTCTGAGAATTGTCACTACATGTTCTGAGAATTGTCACTACATGTTTTTGATTTCTACCTACAATAATGACTGTCTATAAAAACTAGATAAACATAAATAAAGAATTGGTCTATTTCTACGGTATTGTCTGTCACTAAAACCTAAAAATTATAAATAAAGAATTAATCTATTTCTACGATATTGTCTGTCACTAAAACCTAGAAAATATAAATAAATAGTTAATCTATTCCTACGATAATGTCTGTCACTAAAACCTATTATTATTTATTAAATTAAATTTATTTTATCTCCCTACTAATTGTAATTCTAAATTATTAATATCAGTAAATTAAATTTAAATTTCTAATTTATTTTTATTAACTAATTCCATTGAAAGATACAATAAAATATAATTTAATTTTAGGTATGAATTATAGAGTACCTGATGTTTCTTGTTGATGTAAACTTGAAAAATTCTTTTTGATCCATGCCTTGGTTTATTTGTTTCCTGTTAAACAATGTACATATGAGGCAGAGTTTAGGATACATGTTAGGCATCTCAAAATTAACAATTACATGATCACCATGGTGTGATAATAAACACTGACCTAATACTTCAATTTTTATTGTAATCATATAAAATATAGGTCAAACACACAAGTGTTGCACAATTTTTTCAAATCATCCCATATGACAATTTTCACATAATAAGATTCCTAACACAAACCCAAAATCATACTGAAATTTACCATCTTTTGTAATTTACTTTGTCTAGATGGATCACTACAAAAAAATTGACCTATCGTGACACAAAAAATGTTTCACTAAAAGTTAAAAATTGAAGGTAAAAGTCAATAATACTTTGAGTGACACCCAAATCTAGTGTCAACTTTAAGGGGGCGTCCTACTACACTTTGAGAACTGTCACTACATGTTTCGAGGATTGTCACTACATATTTTTGATTTCTACCTACAATAATGACTGTCACTAAAAACTAAATAAATATAAATAAAGAATTAGTCTATTCCTACGGTATTGTCAGTCACTAAAACCTAGAAAAATATAAATAAAGAATTGGTCTATTCCTATGGTTTTGACACTCTTGGTGCTCATCCGCAGGGTCGCTGTCAGCAACTATACTAGCCCCAGCTTGAAGGTACGCAATCCACTCGCGCCGTTGGTTTAGGTCTTTGTATGAGTACATTGTATCGTACCTTGTTCTAGTTGGAAATACTATTGTCCTCATAGCTAGAGCAATGTCCATGTCCTTCCAAAAAACATGATCATCATCAAAACATGAAAGAGATGAACATTGACTTTACCGAATGAAGTATTTTTATATGTTACATTGAAATAAACCTGCAAATAAGTCATATATAGACTTGGATTCACAACTCTCAATGCTCTATAGACTTCAAATGGATCAACGAATGTTCTTCGTTCAAATCTCTGACTTAATACAATTTGGAAAATATCTCCTGCTTTAATATGTTCTTTTGCCTGAAGGACTTCCTCCTTGTATGCATCAGATGTCAAAGTATAAAGTTTATGGAGACAAATTACGAGGGAGTTGGCAAAGTTTATGAAGACAAAGTATAAAGTTAAACAAAAGGAAAATAAGATATTACTCAAATTGAATAAGATATACTAAATCTGTAATTTTCTAAAATGATAATATACTCTAACAATTTGTCTATCAATACCTCAATCAAAATGGTTAAAGTATAGATCAGGGATGTAAGGTCAAAATAACAAGGATATTTGACAGTTCATCAGCATTTGTTGTTTTAATATTACATAAAACCATTTATACATTACATATATTCCTTTATATATATATATATATATATATATATATATATATATATATATATATATATATATATATATATATATATATATATATATATATATATATATATATATATATATCGATCCAACCTATCATTTGATTAATTGATTGTAAGGGCACAATTGTATTGGTCTAAGGCTTACCAATGGATGCAGTCCATAGTTCTGCTCTGACTTGATTTGGGTTGTTCGATGTGGACATTGGGGAAATGGCCTGCATCTTCTACAACCTTATAGAATCTCACCTTCAACATTCACAAGTCTCCAACCCATAACCTACATAAATGAAGACAAAAATGTTTAAGAAGCTAGAAAAAGGTAAAATGGACTTTTATCAAATTTTTCTCAGGTTCTACTTCTGTATATAGCCTGAAAACCATATCTTTGCAATAATAAAAAGTTAACTTTTCAGGTTAATAAGCGAAACCAAAATTCATAATCGAATGTGCATCTGACGCAGAAAATTGACACACACCTTGGCTTCAAAAAACCAAACGAAATTCACAAAAATTTCATAGTACTTTTATATTATCCACCACAGAGAAACTATAAATTTTCTTTAAAGGAGGACATTCATATTTATAACACAGCAAAAGATAACTCTCATAAAGGAGGTTTAGTCAAAAGCATAGGTAGTTACATTTGTAGCTGCAATATCAAAGAGTGCACCCAGACAAAGGCCTTGACTGGTTCCATGTAGTTACTCTCTTGATACCTTCGAAATCTTTTAGCAGTTTTGGATTTCCCTTGCTTCTGTGAAACATGAGAATCTGCTTAGCCAATCTAAAAGAATCTGCTTAGCCAATCTAAAAGAATCTTTAACATTGAAATAAAAATGGATCTTCTAAACATGAAGATGATTCAAACTTCAGAGATGAGAAAGATTCAAAAGTTGTATATTGTGTCATGTGCTTAAAAGCTGATTCTATGACGCCGTGTATTCTACATGAAAGATTGAGATACTCTTTCACATGAGGAATAAATAAGGAAAAAGAGTCTAACTTTGTTACAACATGCAACACACAAAAAGGAGCAAGTATAGAATTAAAACCTTACAATCATGATAAGAAGTATGTTGTAAAAAGTAATAGAACTACAAACTCAGACCTTCACCGATAACAACTTAATTCTCAACACAGTATCAAAGCATCTTCAGTAATGTGGTTTTTACCCTTCCAACAGAGTTAAGTTTCAGCAGAAGTTTTGGATGCATATGCACTCTGTTTGGTTAAATGCAAAAGAGCTTTGTGTGAAATTTAAAAAGCTTAATTATATATGTCAATAAGAATTCTAGCTGGATCTCCACAAAATAAGTCAAGATTTTGGGGTGGTAGATTCTTGACAAAAGATAAGAGTTACAATGCACCAAAAGATACATGCAGATCAACAATCTAGACATAACCAAAATACTATCACTGAGCTAATTAAGGTTTCAATTGTTTAGTTAAACAGAAAGCAAAATAGATAAAATTGGATGACAAGATCATACATCTGAAGATCTCACACGGCGGGGAACCATTTTGCCTCCGATCTGGAACAGTCCATCAGTAGTGAACAATGTAACTCTATCCTCAGGAAGCCATTGAATTTCTGCGAGAAGTCACAAACACATATTAAATATCCTGTACATGAAAGCGAAGACAATCTCTAAATCTTGGTATTAATCAAATCATTTATTTGCTCCAAAATGCAGACTTTCAAATAAAATCATCCTAACTGATAATAAAGTAATATAGGATATTCTTTGAATTACAACAGATGCATTGAATCCACATTCACAAAATCTCTAATCTAAATCTTTTTTCATAAAAAAAAACTTGTTGTTTCATCTAATCAAAAATATATATACAAAATAAAATCCTCTAGAGGCTACTACTCCAACAAAATTCAACATAATTAAAAGTTATGAAACCTGAACTACAATCCACAAGATGTACCTGCAAATTCATCCTTTAAATATGACAAACAGAATAAAAACTGAATTTGAGCTAAACTTTGATAAAAGAACCCTAATCCTAATCGTGTGGCAGAAAATCAAGAAAGCAGGTAGAATCTGAAAAAGAAAGAAGAAGAGCGCATCGCTGTGGGAATCGGACCAAGGGAAGAACTCGAAAGAATCGTCACCGGAGTTATTGGAGGAATGGTTGGCTTTGGAGGAGAAACGGAGAAGACGAGGTTGAGAGATAGAAGGAGAGAGAGGGAAAGAGTTGAAAGGGTTGGAAGGTGAAATGGAATAAATCTCATTTTTTAAAAATTTAAAAATACTTTTATATTATCCACCACAGAGAAACTATAAAATGGATCCCAAAATCATACTGAAAATTTACCATATTTTGTAGTTCACTTTGTCTAGATGGATCCACAAAGGTATGGGGAAGAAGCTTAAATATCACTTGTGCACCAGAGCAAACTACAAGAAAGGAAGAGTCAATTTTGAGTATAAGAGTCACTTTTCAACATTAATTAATAAGACAAAAGTAAATGAGATACATCATAAACCATTAGTTCATGAATCTAGTGATGATTTGAATTTCAGCTTGTCATTATGTCTCCTTAAGAAAGGACCCGATGTTTTAAATTGCGTTCTTCAATGGCACAATCACCAAAATCCTATTTGTTACTTGAGCTCTTAAGTTGTCCTCCACCGGGAGACTATTATAATTTGGCATTGAATCAGGAATTGAACGTGCAAAGCTATTATGCTGATTCGGAGCCACTGGATCTGAATGTGCATTAGGCAGAACATAGAGATTTAAACTTCGGTCTCTTATATAGTATTGGCTATCTAAACAAAATATAAGAATTCTACAATCTAGTGAACTTCTTTTATATTCAAATAAAATATAAGTTATAGAACACTTCCACATACAGTTAATAACATGAAAAATGGCCAAATAAAATAAAAATACCTTAGCAACAGTTTTTGGTGAGTATTCTCCTCCTAGTCTTGTATCAACATACTGCCTGACCTTATCGTCACTGAGTTTTAGGTGTAGCCTAAAACACACATCAATCAAGATCATCTAGAATTTACAGTGGACAGAGATCACAATAAAAAGAAGCTTCAATTTGTTTCTTTTTTCTTTTGTTGGAGCAAGGAGTGAGAGTGTATGGATATAAATTAGTACCCAAGTAACCAGACTCTGCTGTCCACATGGTAGTGTATGATCAACAAGTTTCATTCCGGTCTAAAGTTCCAGAAGGACAACACCAAAATTGTATACATCACTCTTAGCATTCAATTGTCTACTCATTGCATATCTGCATCCACAAGATAATGTTAGCAGTTGAAGCTGGGGCACTAAATATAAATTATGGTTTTCCCAAATTGATACTAAGATAAAGAAACATAATATATGGGAATTGCTCATGCTTGTCTAGTAATCTGTAGCATATGAACATTCTACATGGCTTTTCCAATAATTATTATTCAGCATTTACACACAAAAAATAGGTCCATCACATCCAATAGGGATAAAACGATGAACGTGGTCTAATATGTAACTTTAAATCTTACTATGGTTAATGGTAGCCAAAGGTTCCAAAGACATGGGTGGAATGAAGACGTGCAGCCATGTCTGGAGCCTGATAATTGACAAATCAAAATCTGCAATTTTAGCAACATCATCATCAAAGATCAGCACATTGCTTGACTTGATGTCCCGGTGAATAATATGGGGATCAGCTTTCTCATGCAAGTATTCAAGCCCTCTTGCAGCTCCAACATCAATTTTTACTCTCTTACCCATGTCAAAACTAGATCAGGTTGTGCTCCATTAACCCCTTTTTTGCCTTCATGTAAAAGAACAATGATGCAAACATTTACAAATATATATTTCATAGAAAGGCTAAAGAATTTCAAATCTGGAGTCTGGACAGTTCAATAATCCTAATCCATAGAAAGGAACAACATCCCATACCAAAAGTCAATGACAACAAAACATGGATAGCTGAAATGTAATTCCATCATGAGAATATGCCAACATTATTCAAATAATGTTCATATCGTGCATATTAAAAGATATGTAATCACAGCAATGTAGGAAGACCCAAAGTATAGTTGGATACGGCAAAAAAAGTAGCATTTATAAGATTGGTACGTTCAATCATCATCTTTGATATTGACACCATAATATGGTTGGATGACCCAATGTATAGATGGATAAAAATATTTAAAAAATTAAAATAAATAAATAAATGTATATTTGAGGAAAAAATGGTAAATAAAGGCGTCACAATCAACATGATTGATATGTCAAGAGAAATTGCCACGATGATAAGTGTCGCGATCTAAAATTTCGAATTTCATCAAAATCAATGGAGTCGCCAGCAAAATTTATTTTAAAATAGGGAAAATATTGGAAAACCACCCTTACAAATAGAAGGAAAAAAATAATATAAAAATGGTCTTTGAAACCAGATTTTGAGTTCGCGAGTCCGGGAATCGATTATGTGTAGGGAATGTATTAACACCATACGACATCCGATAAAATATGGTTACCTATAATTAATTGTGCAAAATTATATCAATTCAAATATATTTATTTCTCTTTATTATTAAATATAAATATAAATGGTTTTTTTTTTTTAAATTTGATTCTTGAGATAAAAGTGTGTTAAAAAGAGTGGAAAAAAAAAAGAAAGTTTTTTAAAATGAAAGATTTTAAAATATGAGTTTTAAAACGATCGAATTGTACAACTCGTGTCTCAAAACTCAAGGAGTAAAAAGATGTCTATATAATTTAATCCTCTTAAGAATATTTTATTTTTTTTTATTTTTAAATTGAGTTTCAAAACCCACAAATAGTTTAACTCGTGTCTTAACAACTCTAGGATTAAAAAAAAATTAATTAATTAAATTTTAAAAAGTTGATTTTAGATCTATTTATTTATAAAAATAAATTTTAAAGCTATCAAAATATATAACTTGTATTATGCAACTCAGGGATTAAAATATGTCATTTTTAGTTAACTTTAAATAATTTTTATGATTAATTTGTTTATGATTTTTAATTTATTAATTTATTTGTGAAAATGAGATTTAGAATCACCAAGTTGTCAAAATTTGTGTTCTAATAACTCAAAGATTAAAAATATGTCACATCTAGTTAATTTTTAATTAAATATTTGCTATAATTTTATTTTTATTTTCGTTTAAGAAAGAAAAAAAAATGATACTAAATATTAAATAAGTTTAAATGATTCTTCGAAATAAAATTAGTAATAAACACGAAAATAAAATAGCAAAAAGAAAAATATATGAACTTGTAACTTAATCTATTAAATAAAAAAAACATTTTAATACTAATTACAAATGTAATCCTCTTTTAAACTATTTTGTATTTTTTAATAAGTGAAGAAATAAAATTCATTGCAAAAAAAAAAAACTAATATAATATAAAATAAATGATATTTATAGCCATTTAATTATAACAAAAAAAGTTCTCTCCTTTTATATTCCATTTTTTTTCTTCCTGAAAATCCATATCTCCCTTTGTTGATTTTTTTTCAATATATAGGCTAAAACGAAGAATGATTGTGTTTATTATATAAATTTAAGTTCTGGATTTTACACTGGTTTGACAATCAGATCAAGCAAACTGATACAATTAAAGAGATGAAGCAAACTGGTCTTTTTGATTGAGTATTCAATATGGTAAAATTAATACCATTGTTAGATTGAAAAATAATAAATTAATACCATTGTCACTTAAAATTAAAATAAAGGACTAACTCAGAAAAAATAATAATAAATAACTAAAATATTACCTGAAATTAAGTTAAGGAACACAGATGTAATTTAGCCTTAATTATAATGTAATGAAACTATTACAATTTTTACAATTTTTAAAAAACATATTTTTTATTTAATTTATTTTTTATTTAGTCGGACTAATACAATAAGGAAATCATTCAAACAAGTTAAAATCCAAAAATTCAAACAAGAGAAAATATCTCTCACAATTTTCAATAAGAAATATTTTTTATTTAATCCAATTTGTCTTTTCTACATATGTGAGACACACACACACACACACATATATATATATATATATATATATATATATATATATATATAAAAGAACAATGAACTAATTGATAGAAGAAAAGAAAAACCACAATAAATAACATTAATCCTAATCACTAAATTAACTTTCTTAATAATTGTCTTGTCTAATCTTAATTAGAAAATAGTTACAAAACAATGAAGAAAAACCAAAAAGACATATTATTCTAATGAACCCTATAAAACAATAAAATTACCATTAATTTGTGTTCAACTTCCAACTCATATTTGACCATTACAAATGTTGAATGTGGTCATGATGTGTGAAAAAGTAGTAGAAAATGTTATTATCTTTTCAACAAATCAAAGAACACCTCAATCTGACCTCGAAAACATAAAATATTGCTAAAAAAATTCGGACCCATCATTTCTAAAGACCAAATTTTATACTTCTTATGTTTATTTTTATTAGGTTTCTTTACACATGCCTAATGAACTCGTGATCTCATCAAATAAGCTTAGCCACCATATCTGATTTTCTCATAGTAGTTGTCGAAACAAACTTCTCGAGTTCAAAACATGGAAAACAACTTAAATGAGGTGGGTTTTGATGGGTGTGTTTCTATGAGTGGATAATAATGTATTTTTGTTGATTATATTTTAAACTTTGTAATTTATTTTGTATGATAAATTATTAGAAATCAGTGTTTTACCTACGGGTTTTCCTACGACACTAATTCAATAGGAAATACATTAGAATTTTACGCGGTAGAATTTTTTTTTTTATTTATTGCGGATTTACATGCGACTATGTTTCTAGCAAATTTTTTCTGAAGATTTATTTGCGGATAAAATTTTGTATGTAAAATCTGCTGCAAATTCCGTCATAAAGTTTATGACTACTACATTCATAGGAAGTTCCACATGTATATTCCAAAGGGAATTTTGTCCCAATTTCTATTTTTCTATTTTTATATAAATAAAGTAAATTTTATGGTTTTGGTTGGCTCTAGTTATGCCTCTGATTTATGGTTGTCTCCAGTTCTTATTGCCTCTTGTTCTAAACTACGATCAAAGTCATTGACATGTTATTCAAATGTTGATAGTTTAATTTCATAGTACCAAAATATATTTTCATAGTAAATAAATTGTTTTCATAATTAAAATTGGCTTAATTGCAGTTTTCGTCCCTCTATTTATATCAATTCACGAAATTGATCTATCTATTTTAATAGTCGACAGTTTTGGTGTTTCATACCCCTTCCCCAATGATGATATATATCATACTATAACTAGTGAAAAAATTATTAGTAAAGCGATACTCTAGGTAGGATTCAATGAGAGATAACTAGTTTATCGTACTCATTTATAGTCCAGTATGATATACCAAAACGTCAAGATACTAATTGAATAAGTTATGAACTATTTGTTTGTTTCAACCTGACATTTTTTATTTGATAAAATTCACTTTGACATCTAAGTATGATTAATTATCATTTTAATCCTTAAATAATATGTGAAATATATAATTTATTATCAAAAGAAATATGAAAAATACAATTTATTGTACCAACATGATTATACTTATAATTTGAATGATTAAAATGATAATAGTAACATTCTATTTTAAAATACAAACTTATACTTAACAAATTGAGATTGTAATATAATGTTAGTAAAAGGTCAATAAACTCAAATCGGCATGCAAATCATCAGTACCTTGATAAACCCTAAACTCAGAATGTCAACTTCTATCATCAGTCGTCACTACTCGCCGGGGCAGCCTCCCAGGCGCCATCTCGCCGCCGAGACCTCTCTTCTTCCTTCTCCCTCGACGCACAAATTATTTTCCCTTCCTTTTTTCGTCGCAAATAGCAACCACCAAGGCCTCCATCGCCCACCTTCGTCCACGAAGGCACAAACTGAGCCACCAACACCTCTTTATTCGACCTTCAACTACAATAAACAATCATCAACTCAACAAGGTATGGTATCTCAAAATTACATTGTTTAGGGTTTAGTGATTTGGTGTATTCATTATTCGATTGAGGCTATGCGTTGTTTGTGATAGGCCCAACTCAAATGAGGTTGATGTGTTGGTGGGTGTGAACTATACTAATCCTAAAATTTGGAGAGTGTATGAAAGGAAGAAAAAGAGAGAGAATGAGTAGTGGCCAACTGGCAGGTAGTTAGTATAAAAAAGAGAAATTATGAGTTATTTTATAAAATATTGTTCATTAATGATATAAGAATGATAAATTTTAAAAATTGGAAAAGAAAAAAAAGACAATGTAATAGATACATAGTAAAAGGCTTAATAATAAAAGAAACATTAATAATTTATTGATACCGTAAAAAATATAATTTGGGGATAAATTCTTGAACACTCGGCTAATTATTAATAGTCAGACATAACCAATCAAATATCAAATAATTATAAGTAATAAAAATAATTATAAACTTATAATTTGTAAAAAAAGCAAAAGAAACGCATCATCGTTTTCCCTCTTAACTTCATAGTAAATCGTTCAACATCCTCAACTCTCACTATATCGACGGATGAAAATTGAAGGAGTCTTAATTCTTTCAAACCTCTCTTTGAAAACATGAGTGACATTAAATTGAATCTCCAAATGTCAAGTTCACTTTTGATTGTTGTTGTTTCGATTTGTGATGATTTTGAAGCTCTAAGGTTATAAAATTACACTTCGAAACAATTTTTGACTTAAATGTTCTATTTTTTACTTCGAGAACGAATTTTTTACTTAAGTGTTCTATTTTTAAAAAAAGTTTTTGATATAATAATTTTAATAATTTGAGGGTAAATAATTTTAAAAATATCAACAACTATATTATGTACGTTGAAAATATTTGATTAAGTATACATTTATAATTAATTGATAGTTTAATACACATACTTACATTATCAATGTCCCAAAATTAAACTAATTATATAAATTTCAAGATATAAATACATAAAATTTATATAAATAACATCGCTACACCAAAACTCAATAATATACAAATCATAGAGATATAATGATAAATTAAAATTCGATAAGTATATGGTAAAAGTTAATATAATAAAAAAATATGTACATTTACATTAAAAGATTTAAAATTAATATCCAACGAAGATTTAAATTTAACAAAAAGATTTAGGTCTAGCAAAAATGGATACGCTTCCACGAAGTACATAACCAAAATTCAAATATCATATTTAAAAAAGATGTCAACATTTAATGAATAACATTATCTCAAATATAATTATTTTTAGTAAAAAAAACATATATGAGAAACACAAAATAATACCTACAACTAATATATTTCATAGTACGTACCAAAAAAAATTTTATACATATTCTTTTAACTATTTGTATATACAAAAAATATATTATTTAAAAGAATAAATTATTATAAAATTATAAAAAAAATCATGAATCAAACATATTTTGATTTTAAATTATAATGAAAAAGATGAATAATTTTATATTGACGATATGATATGCCGTGCTTGGTACGAGCACATACTAGTAGTTACTTTTGTTTGTGGTAAAAGGTAGAAGAAAAAGCTAACTAATTTAGTTCATTCTATATAATAATCATAAAAATAATAATATTATTATCATTTTCAAATTAATATTTGTTTATTCAGATTTTAATTCCCACAATAATTTTTAATTTCATGATATCAACAACATTGAAATATTTAAATCAACCAATATATGGACCAAAATCTTTTTTATTTTTATTTTTATTTACGAATCCTTTAAATATCTATTTTTTTATTTTAATAATCTGTAACTAAAATCTTCAAATAAACTCATATTTGTCATTATTTATTTGATGTTGTTGGAGATAAAAATATGATTCTATTTAAAAATTTAAATTATGAATTTGATGAAATTACATTATTATGAGGGTGATAATTAGTTTTATGAGTTTTGTTTGACATTTTTTATGATTGTTTTGAATTTTTTGTAAAAAATAAAGATAATATTGTTGATATTTTAAAACATAAAATATCAAATTGCCACTTAAAATTAAAATAAAAGACCAAATTGGAAAATAAAAAGATTAATGACTAAAACGTTAAAGAAATTAAGTTAATAGACCACGGGTGGTATTTAGCCGAAAATATTAGAGATATGATTTTAAATTTATTAAAAATAGTGAAATAAGAGAATTTTTGTGTCTTACCAAAAGTCACCGCACATTGCTTTCAAGGCTATACTCAATGCAAGGAGCACAGTAGAGCTTTAAAAACAATACACAGAAAATTGGAATGGCCAAAAATAGAAAAAAAGGTAGTTTTTTGGAAAATAAATCACTAAACAACTTTTTCAACCATGAATATACACTAAATTAAAATTTTGTCTTAAGATAAAGTTTGAGTTTTTTAAATTGTAAAATGTATACACTAAATCTGTAAGAGTTAGCTTAAAAGGCATGATTACAATATTTTCAATTGTATAAAAAATATGTAATAATAAATTATGGCAATGTTTCTCATTAAATTGAAAAGATATAGAAAACCAAAGTGTTAATGCTATCATAATTTATTTGCATTCGTACACCAACTAATGTGTATGTGTTTGGTTTGTTCGTTCCAACGAAAAAGTTAAACCAAATATTTTTATTAAATTTATATATAGATATATAAAATTTAATTTTTCTATTTGCTAAAGATTTATAAATTTACGAATAAAATAGTTTAACTGAAGGGTAATATTGGAAAAAAAACTATCCTAAAAGTTATTATTCCCTTTACCTACAATTATACTATAAAATTCATTTTTTAGATTGGGAAAAAATAATATATAATAAATTAGACAGTATACATGAAGGGTAAAATTGAATAAAAAAAAAAACCAATTGGTAGTATTCCATTTATATATAGTTATAAATATTCACTTGCCAGTATTGGTATAAAGTTTGTAATTCACGATCAAATATGTAATAAATTAAATGTAAAAAACTGAAGTAAATCTTTATAAATATTAAAAAATATATATATAACGGTTTGGTCAAACAAAAACCAATAGTATAATGAAAATTAAATTATTTTTGAATGGAAACAAATATAAAAACATTCAATTAAACACACTTGAATGTCATTATTTAAAGTTACGTGCCTTTGTCATTTTAAATACCATATTACAAAGTCTTTATTGTAAACCTTTGAAATTAGAATGGCGACCCGCATGAATCCTCTTCCTTTTACATTTTTATTTATGTGCATTGCTTCAGTCATGGTTGCAGGTAACAAAACTAATTTCATACATCAACATTGTTACGTGCATTGCTTCAGTCATGGTTGCAGGTAACAGGTAACAAAATATTATTATTATTTTCAAATTAATATTTGTTTATTTTAGATTTTAATTCTTGCAATAATTTTTTAGTTTCATGATATCAAAAACATTGAAAATATTCCAATCAATTCATAAGTGAATCAAAATCTTTTTATTTATTTATTTTTAATTTATGAATCATTTAAGTAATTTTTTTTAAAGTACTCTCTTGTTCCAGAAATAATTACTTGTTTGTGGTCAAAGGTATAAGAAAAAATTAGCTAATTTAATTCATTCTATATAATAATCATAAAAATAATAATATTATTATTATTTTATGGTTAATATTTATTTATTTATTATTTTAATTTCTGCAATAATTTTTAATTTTATGATATCAACGACATTGAAAATATTCAAATCAATCCATAATCGAACCAAAATCTTTTTTTTTTTTTTATGAATCATTTAAGTAATCAATTTTTTTATAAAAGTACTCTCTTGTACTAGAAATAATTACTTGTTTGTGGTCAAATATATAAGAAAAAATTAGCTAATTTAATTCATTCTAAACTACTAGAAATTTAGGTTTTACATGTGATTTTCCTTTGCATATTTAAGTTATTTGCATATTTAAGTTAAAAATCTTTTTATTTATTTATTTATGAATCATTTAAATAATCTTTTTTTTATAATTATTTTCAAACCAAAAGATTATGCTCCATATTTTAATTTTATGAATTTATGTCAAATTAACTAACAAAATTAGGCATCAAAGTTTGTTGAAGGTAATTAAGAATTAATATTACATATATAGGTCACGATTACTTCTTTATATTATTTAACTCTTCTATAATTATATATTTTATGAAGTAGTTAAGTTAAAAATAATGACTATCTTCACTTTATTTTATCATGCGATATTTTCATATAGGTGTAAGATATATACATTAAATTATTTATATAATTGATGTGAATATTTTTGATTAATTTGAATTAAAATTAATATAAATTTTGTAGTAATAGCTAAATCACTACTAAAAAAAACTCATTACGACAAAACTAGTTTTATAAGCTGTGTTAGACAATACTGATACCTTGAAAGTGAAACACCAACCTTCATATGCTAAAAAATAATGTATAGATACATATGGTAGAAAAGTAGTCATTGCTGATTTTCCCACTTTGATCATCTTTAGTGAGAAACCAATATGAGAGACTAAACTCAAAGAGATGGAAATGATGTCCTTTTGATCACAACTTCAACTTACTGGTTTTAGATTGGAAAATTGGATGATGTGGCCTTAGCCAAAGTTGAACTTGACTTAGGATACGATACTATAATCTATGCTTTCAGTTTCAAAGAAAGCAATAGGTTAGAGGGATAGTATAAAGATGGGTAAGACAAATTAGAAATCACATCAATTTTGGTAGGATCCACTTCAATCCCATTTTTAGAGATCACATGTCCCAAAACTATGCCTTGTTCAACCGTAAAAACGACATTTTTTTGTAATTCAGCACAAGGTTAGTTTCAATACATCTATGCAAAACTCTATCTAAATTGTTCAAGCATGCATCAAATGAGGAACCATACACAGTAAAATCATCCATGAAAACTTCAATACAATTTTCTATCATTTCAGAGAAAATACTAATCATGCAACATTGAAAAGTGCCAGGAGCATTATATATGCCAAAGGGCATCATCCTCTTGTAGGCAAATGTGCCAAAAGAACAAGTGCACGTAGTCTTTTCTTGGTCCTCTGGTGCAATATGGATCCTCCAGCTGTTCTGCACTCGTGTGAGAATAAGTTCATTATTTTCATTTTTAACCAATGCGAGTCCCGTTTTCTTTGGGACTACCTGCAACGGACTCACCCATTGACTATCAGAGATGGGGTATATAATGCCTACATGCAAGAGCTTGGTCACTTCTTTTTTATAACATCCATAATTAATGGGTTAAGTCTCCTTTGGGGCTGCCTGACTGTTTTTACCCCGTCCTCTAGTAGTATCCTATGCATACACATGGATGGGCTAATACCAGGAATATCAGCCAAGGTCCATCCGATTGCCTTCCTGTGTTTTCACAAAATCTGTCTTGTCCATTTTCTTAGTCTTCACTGCCCTTTGTGGAAAAGGAAGCGGTATATTTTGCTCAACATCAACAGTTTCAGATATCAAAGTATCCTCAACAACCTTGTTATTTTTCACTACAGTTTCAGGTACCTTTGGTATTTCAACAGCTTTCCCAGACCTCAATATAATTGAACTGACATTGGGAGCATTTGGATTTACTACTGACTGTGCATGCAATTGGTTTGACCCCTGAGTCTGCAATTGATTGATTGAAGTGGCTAGCTGACCAATCTTTGCTTCCAAATTTTGAATGGTGGAATATGTTCTTTGTTGAAATTGGAGATTTTGAACAGCCATCTGCTTAACGAGGTCCTTTAATGAAGGTGCATTGTTTTGCTGTTGAGGAATATTTTGATGTTGCTGCCTAGTTTGTTGTTGTGTAGATGAATTCTCCCATCTCAGGTTGTGATGGTTTCTCCAACCAGAATTGTACCAGTTAGATGATAGATCATAGTTGGCTTGAGGGTTGTATATATTTGCTACATATGCTTGAGGAGCATCAACAATTGGATCTTCTTGCAATGTAGGACATGAATCTGAAGGATGCTATGGAGAAGTGCAAATACCACATACCACAACTTGAATTGCTTCTAGTATTAAACTGTTGAGAATTAATGGACATGTTCTCAATCAAAGCTCTTGCCGCTTCTGGGGTCTTATCGACAAGTGCTCCACCACTAGCAGCATCCAAAATGCTTATATCTATAGGTAGCAAGCCTTCATAAAAATATTGGTAAGCAATTGTTCAGAAATCTGGTGATGAGGATAGTTTAACACTAATTTCTTGAATCTCTCCCAATACTCATGTAATGATTCCCTGTCAATCTGCTGGATGCCACATATTTCTTTTCTAATTGAAGCAGCTCTTGAGGTAGGGAAGAATTTTTCTTGAAACAATATCTTGAGATCATTCAAACTTGTAACAAAACCGGATTGAAGGTAGTATAACCAGTCCTTGGCAGCATCTTGGAGTGAAAATGCGAAGACTCTCAGCTTAATGTGCTCTTCTGTAACTCCTTGAGGCTTCATGGTAGAACACACAACATGGAATTCCTTCAAGTGTTTGTGGGGATCCTCACCTGCAAGACCATTAAACTTTGGAAGCAAGTGCATTGAACCAGATTTAAGTTCAAATGGTACAGTAACTTAAGGATATGTAATACATAATGCATTATAATTGACATTAGGTTCAACAAGTTGTCTTAAGGTTCTATTATTCGCATCAGCCATATTTTGCAACAAGTTGTCAATTTCAGTATCTAACTCTAACTCGTTAACACTAGCAGCTCTATTAAGTCTACGACGTAAATGAAATGTCCTATCTATTTCAGGTTCAAGAGAATGAAGATTCACAGAACTAGCCCTAGTCATGCATCAACATAACAATGCAATGCAAAATAAAAATTCTAAAAATTCCAACAATGTCCTGAATTCTAATATTGAAGTGAAAAATCGAAAATCCTATTAAATAAAATTAAAAAAATATAAAAGTACCACCAAAAATTTCTAAAACTCAAATAAAGGCAACCAATTTTTTTTGGAATATTTGGAGAATATGAAAAATTTCAAAAAATTCAAAAAAGGGTCTAAACGAAGGAATTTGGGATTTTGACTGTCGTTCTCGTATAAGTTCCTTATACAAACTCCTATTCCTTGATTTTTTTTCTTCTGATTTTCTGGCGACATTTCGGAGCAACCCTTTTTGATCCGCCAACGGCGCACACGGGTCAAATACAATTTGATCCGCTGTCGCACACGGGTCAAATACAATTGATAAAATGTAAATAGAGGTAATAACTCGAATCGTTTTGCAAGGACTTCTGATATAATAATAATAATAACCGAATTGAAAATTGAAATTAAAAAGGGGTTTTTTAGATTTTTTATTTAACAGATGAGCAAAATGATTAATCCACTTATTCGAGTTTCAGACCTATCACAAATTCTATCAATGAGTTTCATTTCTAATTTGTGATTCTATTCTTATTTGACTATAGAATTGATCAAACAATCGTAATCAATCTTATGTGAATTTGATTTCTTTGATTGGATTAAGCATCACAATCATCAAAATGTTACAATTAACTATCAAGTGTCGCAAAATTATAATTCAATTAAATTAGAAACCGAAACTAAATTCTGTCAAATAAATTTAATCAATCCTATTGAAATTCAATTTAAGCAATCAAAATATCAATTTAATCAAATAAACAAGAAAAGAATCATGAATCGAAATGACAGTGTAACCTGAATCTCAAGGTATTGATGAAACATTGAACTCGTGTATTAATCTTATAAAATTAGTCTTCCATGAAATTAAAATAAAACTGTTTACTTCTTGTAGCAATTTGAATCCTAATTTTGCCATCCGTAGAAAAGAAACAGAACTGCCAATATATAGTACTTGATATTGGGCTTTAGAGTTTAGGGTTTAGGGTTTAAAAACAAATGACCCGCTAATTAAAATTATTACAAAAGTCCAGATTACGAAATCTGCAATTTAGGTCTAGTGAAATTCGGAATTGGTCTTTTCTTCCAACATAAAAGTTGTAGCTCAGACTTTTATCTTTTCCAACGCTTGCTAATATGCACCAATCCGATACCCAGAGCTCAAGTTATGACCTACAGAGCAAGAAAGAGTCAAAATACAAATAATAAAATTAAAATGCAAATAATAAAATTGTAATTCAAATTCGACCCAAGATTTAGAAACAAGCTAAAAACATGTGCCCGAATGCTATGATCAGTCATATTGCTCCCAACAAAAGTAGTCATTGCTGATTTTCCCACTTTGATCATCTTTAGTGAGAAACCAATATGAGAGATTAAACTCAGAGATGGAGATGATGTCCTTTTGATCACAA
This sequence comes from Cicer echinospermum, assembly GCA_002896215.2. Classification (NCBI taxonomy): domain Eukaryota; kingdom Viridiplantae; phylum Streptophyta; class Magnoliopsida; order Fabales; family Fabaceae; genus Cicer; species Cicer echinospermum. Next base: position 32,765,816 of record PGTU02000001.1, read on the forward strand.
CTTCAACTTACTGGTTTTAGATGAGAAAATTTCTCATTCAATAGAGCAGAAAAGTGAGTAACAGTCTTTTGAAACTGATAAAACACCTGAACATACTAAGTAGGAGGGTGTAAATCCTCTTAATATTGGGAAAATTGGACGATGTGGCCTTAGCCAAAGTTGAACTTGACTTAGGATACGGTACTATAATCTATAATTTCAGTTTCAGAGAAAGTAATAGGTTAGAGTGAAACAAGAGATGATTTTCTTTGGACTTTTGGAAAATATAAAAAATGTCTCGGAACAAAATATCGCTCAACAAGAAGAAGACAGTAGGTTACTTGAAAAATCAGACAGTGTAAGTAATGAATTAATATGAAAAAACAACAAAGTTTGGTTTTAGTGTTTTATTATTGGGATGTTTAGATTCTTCACTAGTTGCATCTATCTTAGCTAGATACATGGCTGACACAAAGGTGTTATAATCTCCGTAAGTGTAGTAGTTTTTGTTCACTCTACCTTAAATATTGAATAACTTGGCCAATTTGAAAACGTGTTGCAGTTTAGCTTTGACTTTTCAGGATAAACATGTTATTTGGATTTCATATACACTCTTTTTATGTCTCACCAGGTATATGTAATATCATTTACCTATTTAACTTCACAAAATATATGTTATTTTGACACAAACACCATAGTTATAAAAATCGTATAATGAAGAAGTGAAGTATTATAGTCAAATTTGTGTGGCAAATTGTATAACTAGATATTTCAAAAGTCTTAATTGTGTCAAATTTGATGCGCTTCCTAATCTGGAATAGTAAGTTGTAGCACTAGTTTTATAAGACTATTCAACTATGAATACTATTGTCATTAATTGATCTCTTCATTTTACAAGTCATTTAATTAATTAAGTTTAAAAATGAGTTTGATCTCCATATTATTTATAATAATTAAATTAAATGTTGATTCTAAATGTCAGGTTCATTTACTGCTCTTATGTTGGTGTCTTTCTCAAATATGATATATTACTATGCTGGTGTCTTTCTCAAATATGATATATTACCTCATGCTGATGTCAGTTTACATTTTTACTTTTCAATATTATGTGTCTTGCCATGATCTATTGAGGCTTCTAATCATCCATATTCTTTTTTTTATTAGAAATTATGTTGTAATCATCTATATTATTTTGTTACACTCAAAGTTGTTGTTGTTTAGATAGTTATTATATACACATGTTGATCGATTGATGCAGTTGACCCTAAGAGCAGACATAACGGAAAGCTTGAAACAGAAAGCTTGTTGCAATCAAAGGATGTTCATTGTTGTTTACTTTTCAATTGTTGAAGATAGCGTCGGTCTGACCGACGCTATATTATAAATAAATTTGACTTTCATTTAATTGTCCACTTTTATTAGTTGACCGTAGCGTCGGGCCATCCGACGCAATAAACGTTTTTCAAACTAGTGTTTGATGTTCTATTTTGCTGGTAACGTCAGCTTAACGTAGGTCTGACTAACGCTATAATAACGTCAGATGATATTTGTTTGACGCTACGAATTAGCTTAGACCCTAAGAGCAGACATAATGGAAAGTTTGAAACAGAAAGCTTGTTGCAATCAAAGGATGTTCATTGTTGTTTACTTTTCAATTGTTGAAGATAGCGTCGGTCTGACCGACGCTATATTATAAATAAAATTGACTTTTATTTAATTGTCCACTTTTATTAGTTGACCGTAGCGTCGGCCCATCCGACGCAATAAAAGTTTTTCAAACTAGCGTTTGATGTTCTATTTTGCTGGTAACGTCAGCTTAAAGTAGGTCTGACCGACGCTATAATAGCGTCAGATGATATTTGTTCGACGCTACGAATTAGCTTAGACCATTTTAGCCTAGGCCCGACACCGACACTAATCGGACGCTAAATCAACGTTAGCGTGAGCTTTTGGCCTATTAGCGTGGCCTTTTAGCCGACGCTAAAATCAGTTTTTCTAGTAGTGATAATGTAAATTTCATCAAATTCATAACTTAAATCTTTAAATAAACTCATATTTTCATCTCTAACAACATCAAATAAAGAATAAAAATATGAGTTTATTTGAAGATTTGAGTTACGAATTTGATGAAATTTGTATTATATTGAAGAATATAATTAATTTTATGGGTTTTGTTTGAAAATTTTTGATGAACTTTTTAAATTTTTGTAAAAAAAAAAATGGATACGACGGCCATAGCCGGTGGCAAGACGGTAGAGAGACTTCCAGCCCCTTTCTTCTTCGACTTTGATTATCTCATTTTTTATTTCTTTTTTTTTTGTTTTTTCTTGTATATACGCGAAAAAAACGCATTTTACAGCGCTTTTTTTTAAGCCATTTTACAGCGCTTTTTTTAAAAAATAAGCGCTGTGGAAACGAGCGCTGTAAATGATACAACAGCGCTTTTAAAAAAGCGCTATAAAACATGTAAATACAACGCGCGCTTGTTATGCACATTTACAGCGCTTCTTCACAAAAAGCGCTGTAATATGCACCCCATTATATGAGTTATGGGTGTGCATATTACAGTGCTTTCTCAAACAAGCGCTGTAATATGCCCAACCATAATTTCATATATGGGGTGGGCATATTACAGCGCTTTCTCAACAAAAGCGCTGTAATATGCCCACCCATAATTTCATATATGGGTGTGCATATTACAGCGCTTTCTCAAAAAAGCGCTATAAAATGCCCACCCATAATTTCATATATGGTGTGCATATTACAGCGCTTTCTCAAAAAAGCGCTGTAAAATGCCCACCAATAATTTCATATTATGGGTCTGCATTTTACAGCGCTTTTCTTGTACATTTTACAGCGCTTTCTCTCACGAAAGCGCTGTAAAAGGTGCACCATTAAAGCGCTTTAGAACAACATTTTACAGCGCTTTTTAAAAAAAGCGCTGTAAAATGTGTGTGTGTGTGTTTTTTTTTTTAAACGCTGTAAATTAATTATTTTGAAATGAAAAGCGCTTTTTAGCTTTTTATGGCATTTTTTTTAAAAAGCGCTGTCTTTTATCTTTGTATCCAAAATTATTTTGATCCAAAATCACTTCACAATCAGTAGAACAGAACATATTATAGACAATCAGTAGAACAGAACATATTTATAGACAATCAGTTCACACAATCAGTAGAACAAAATCAGAACTCTGTAACGTTATTAATATATATGTAACTCTGTAATTTACAACCTAAGTAACTACATTCAGATACATATATACAACCTAATTTACAACCTAATTACCTACATTCAGATACGTATATATATATAACCTAATTTACAACCTAAACTACATTCAGATCCATTATATAATAACTAACAGATCCATTATATGCATATAATAACTATGATCATTTACAGCAATAATAACTATAATACATTATATGCATATATTGTGTCCTATGATCATTTACATATAATAACTAACAGAATATACATTATATGCACTAGCTACCATATAATATTCAGATCCCTTGCCCAGCAGCAAGCTATTTCCCAGAAAATCAAATAATTTTCATGTCAAGCACGTACTGACACCATTCTTCCTTTAATTCCATCAGATCTTCCTCAGAATATGATGGACTGGAATTGGCAAAGTACTGCAATATAAAAATTGAACATATTATATTAAGTTAGTATCAAATATATAGATAATTTATATATGAAAATCATATAATGCAAATACCGTACCGTTTCTGGGATAATAGTTTTATTCTTCTCAACAATCTCCTTCATGAATCTCAATATGTAGTACCCACAGTCGATGTTATTTGTTTGACGAGGGCACTTTATTGAGATCCATGTAATGTTATTAGACTTCTGCTTCGACACTTTAGCACCTCTTTGAGCTCGATAAACTTTTAAGGCACTATCGAATGAATAAATGTGATTATTAGAGCATGAATATTTATATATATATATATAAATATATATATATATAAGAAATAAATGAATATTACTTACGTGTCGAGCATAGTCTTTATCTCGGGGTGATTGGTGTAATCGCCGTGCACGGGATCAAATAGTATATCACTTCAGAGACCGCATTGATTGCAAATAGCACCCAATGTGCCCTACAACAACAAAAAAATTGGTTAAGCAATTTTGTTTATAGACAACTAATAAATTAAATTCTCATCAATTAAAAAAGATAAAATTACGTACCTTGAATTATATGGTGCCAAGAACAATTTATCACTTTCTTTATTTCCTAAAAACATATCTACAATGTAGTTTTTAACATTCTCTGGATCGAGTTTCCACATCGACATCTTATGTGGAGACAAGAATGAGTATTTATTTGACAGTTTCCTCGTGCGCACGACCTTCTCGTACAAAAACCTTCAATGAAAATTTTAAACTAGATTAATTACCAATACATTTAATTAATTACAAATAAATGCAATTAAAAGTATTTTTTACCTTATGTACAAGCTGATTACAATAGCACTCAGCTCCTTATGTTCGAGAAGTTCGTACATTTGCTCCTTTTCGAGGTATTCAATATACTCATCTCCAAAGATGTCTTTATTCATTTGTACGATGGGCGAATCGTTGCTGCTGCCCATGTTCCTTTTTATTTGGATGTCAAGACACGCCCGTATTTACCAAGGCGTGGCTGACTTTTATTAGGAGCAGCAGCAGCAGCGACCGATTTTCCCCGATCCAGATTTTTTTGTTGCTGCAAGTTTGGCAGCTTTATTACCCTCCAGCCTTTGTAGTTTGGCAGCCTATTAACCTCCAATTTTTGAGGTTTGCTGCCTTTTTTTGGCTGTAGGGTGGTTTATTTATTTGGACCTACAAAAATGAGGTAAAATGTTAGTTTATTGAATCTGAAAAAATGAAAAACCTTAGGCAATAAATGTGACAAACCTTTTCGGGAGATGTAACTGATTTGTCCTTGGGAATCTTTTTTTGGAGGGCAACAAGGTGTGTGGGCCATGCCACGTAACTGCCAATAGCGTCGCTTAAGAACTTCATATCTCCATCGTTGTCCGGTATGGGCAACGGTGCAGTTGGTTCGAAAGCAACCGTAGGCGATACTTTGACATGACCCGCGGGATCGGAATATTGTGCAATACTTCTCCCGAAGTATTGTACAATATTCCTTTTCCCACCTTCCGTTGAGTCGGCGAGGACAAGTATAGGACACATGTAGTGACACCCTACATCAATAGTTAAAACATAAGTACAGTTAATATATAAGTTTGTTTAATACATAAGTAATTACATAAGCAAGTAAGTAGTAAGTAATTAATTACCTCGGGAATACTCTTCAAACCGACGTTGCAACTCCCGGTTTCACTCTCCATTTGTATTTCAGGTTGGAGCTGAACCGGAAGTTGCCTGTCTTTATTCGTATTCACCAAGAGTGCCACTTGCTCCGATAGGATTCTGAGCTTCTCTAATACTTCCTCGTAGGAAGGTTTTTGGCGCTTCTCTTGAGGAAAAAAGCTTTTGGGAGTTACGCCAAATCCTTTCCCCCTCACTCGACCGGAATACTCAGGACATTAAACACTTTCCCAAGAATGTGTCCCTGCACGTATCCTTTGTTGCCCTCTTGAGTTTCAGAACTTTGTTCAATAATTTCTTAAAATACATGTAACATTAAAAAGATAAGTTCAATAGCATTTTTTAAAATACAATATTAAAAAATATTAAAGTGATAATATACTTACACAAAGTTCTACAACTTTCTTGACATTTTCATTATCAACCACTCCTTCTTTATTAACACGCGCTTCCTTCCACAATATATGACGACCCAAGGGTTGATCGGCTTGGGTGTCTTTTCTCTATTCGTTAAAATCATAAACAAAATAATACAAATTAGTTACACACTATAGTTTATAATACAAATTACTTCATTATATAAAAGTGATGTTTAATTACTTACAATTTGTTGTTCAAGGCGTGCATATCCCATACGTGATTTCTTGTATGGGTGTTTTGGGTTGCTTGCCCGTTCGCGATTTGCCTTACTAATATTCTATATAAAAAAAAAAATAGCAATTGTGTAAAAAGTTAAAATACGCTACGAATATGAATAATAAAACACAAATGCTAATAAATTAATCACTTACGACAAACGCCGGGTCAGAACGTTTGGAACAAATGCACTCCATTCATCCTTTGATATATAATGTTGATATATCTTTGGAGGTTCAACATTTGTGTTTCCTTCTCTATCTTTTAGATAGAAATTTGAGAGATGGGATCTAAATCCACGATGGATTTTCCCAGCAACTCTCAAAACATATGACTTTCGTTCCTCATCAAGAACAAAAGTGGTCTGCAATGAAAACAATTATAAGTAATGTATTTTACAGAAAAAAAATTATAAATGACAAAAGAGTAGATCAAAATATTTACTTGAATGTCATTCCAGATGATATCTTTGGCATCCTTCAACGCCTTATCTCTCCAGTTGTCTATTGTTATTGGGACATTTTGACGAACAACAGCCCCACTGTAGCTTATAAACATGGAGCTGTTGGGGTCAACTGGCTGACCACTCTCGTTCCAGCCAACCTAATAAACTCATATAGTAAGTACATGCCCTAAACCCTAAAAAAAGATAAAAAACACACAGCAAACAGAGTATATATAGTATACCTCAAATTTAATGCCATTACTCCTTGCTTTAATGACTTTCTGCATGATAGTTGCACCACGTTTGACTTCTTTTTCGTAAGTCTTAGAGGTGCCAACTTCTTCATTTTGAACTTCTAAATCTTTGTTTGTATCCATTTAACTACAACAAGTTCAACATGCACTTTAGTATAACATCAACAAGCTCAACATGCATCATGCATTATTATAAAACAAACTCAACATGTATCAGTATATCTTAAAAAGGCTCAACATGCATTTTAATGATTACAAAAAATTATAACAACAATACCTGAATAATGGTTCGAAGAAAGATGAAATGTAAAGAAAAGAGGGAACGCAGAAAGTTCATAGAAATATGGTTTCAAAGAAATAGGATATTGAAGAAATACGTAATGAGGGTTACGTATTTCAATGAAAATATATTGTGTGAAATGGGAGAGATGATCTTGGATGGAAATAAGGTTCGAAATGAAGGAGATGATCGTGGAAATAAGGTTCGTAAAGGACGGGATGATAGGGTTTGCAAAAGAAGAGAAGAAATGAAGGTTGAGATGATAGTGAAGTTTACGTAATGAAGAGGAAACTGAAGAGGTAACTGTTATATATACGTAACACTTTTACATCGCTTTTTATAAGCCTTTTACAGCGCTTATTTTGAAAAGCGCTCTAAAAGGCTTCTTTAGTTAAATTTTTAAAAGGCTCTTTTACAGTGCTTTTCCCAAATAAGCGCTGTAAAAGACCTCCGTGTGTTATTATGTTATTTGAATGCCTTTTACAGCGCTTTCACACATAAGCGCTCTAAAAGGCTTCTTTAGTTAAATTTTTAAAAGGCTCTTTTTACAGCGCTTTTTTCAAATAAGCGCTGTAAAAGACCTCCGTGTGTTATTATGTTATTTGAATGCCTTTTACAGCGCTTTTAAACATAAGCGCTCTAAAATGTCTCTTTATGTTTAATTTTAAGAGGCTCTTTTTACAGCGCTTTTCCCAAATAAGCGCTGTAAAAGACCTCCGTGTGTTATTTATGTTATATGAATGTTTTTTAAAGCTTTTACAGCGCTTTTCCACATAAGCGCTCTAAAAATGTCTCTTTATGTTAATTTTAAAAGGCTCTTTTACAGCGCTTTTTCCAAATAAGCGCTGTAAAGGCCTTATTGTTTTTGTGTTTTGTTATGTTATGTTATTTTTTTAAACAAGCTCAACATGCATGCAAACCCACATAGTAGTAACTGGTCACCACAAAAAATCCCTTCCAATTCACCAAGCTCTTCTCCTTTTATGCATCTTCTTCACAAACATCAAAGCTTACTCTTTCACAATTCAATCTCCACCTCAACACCCTTTTTTATCTCTTTACATTCTCTTTCCTTCTTAAATCAAAACTTAATTGGTATTCAGGATCATTGCCATGTTGCGAAAAATGGGTTTGTGTCTGGTGTTTTTGGGGATTCCCATGATGCGTACAAGGTGTTTGAAGAAATGGGTTTGTGTCTGATGTTTTTGGATTCCCATGATGCGTACAATGTGTTTGAAGAAATGGGTTTGTGTCTGATTGTTTTTTTGAATCCCATGATGCGTACAAGGTGTTTGAAGAAATTAGGTGTCTGATGAATATTATTTTTAAAGCCATTTTACAGCGCTTTGGCAAACAAGCGCTGTAAAATGTCTTTTTTTACTCACTTTCAAAGAGAGTCTTTTACAGCGCTTTGTGTGAAAAGCGCTGTAAAAGGTATAAAACACTCATTATTTTATTTTTAAAAGGATCTTTTACATCGCTTTTTAAGATAAGCGCTGTAAAATGTCTCTTTATTTTATTTTTGTGTTTGGTTTATTTGGGTTGGATGACATTAAAAACCTTTTTATCATTGTTTATTGGATTAAAAATATTGTTATCATTGTCTTTATCACAATACTTTAGGAGATGATGAATTATTAGAAATGAGTATTCTGAAGAATCTATATATATATATGCACTGAGCAAAAGAGAATCTCTCTATTCAGTTCAGTTCAGTTCATGTAAATTACTAATTTATATTCAGTTCAGTTCATGTAAAATCAAGCTAAATATAAAACACTCATTGTTACATGAACTTGGTATAAAACACTCAAATCAAGCTAAATATAAGCAGAAAATTAATTAATCAGAAAATAAATTAATCAGAACTTAGTATAAAACACTCAATTCAGATTACAGGCATATTTACAATAACACAGTTCAGATTACATGCATAGCTTATATAAAACAATTAAACATATACATTAAGATGCCCTTCTTCTTTTCCTGGTGACATTCACATTTTGTTTGTCCATTTACAATATGAAACGATGGATTAATCCAAATTCCCTCATCATGATCATCTCTAAGATATAAACCATCATCAGTTGAATCAATTTCATGTGGTTGTTGTGATGTTGCAAATATAAAAGATCATTACCAACATCTTCATCATTATTGTTATCATCACTTATTTTATTGGTCGATAGGACAACAGACCATTTATCATTAGAAGGATCAGTGACATAAAACACTTGTTGAGCTTGCGACGCTAAAATAAAAGGCTCGTCTTTGTATCCCACCCTATTAAAATCGACAAGCAAGAATCCTGACTCATCAATCCGAACGCCATTATTATTATCGACCCACTTGCAACCAAATATGGGAACACGAAACATTGTGTAGTCTAACTCCCATATGCGCTCGATAACCCCAAAATATGATAGATTTGCATATATTGGGTTTTTTGTCTTTTGCACTTGAGACATGCATCGCTTCAGCTACGAGAGTGACTCCACTATTTTGCATAGTGGTCTGATCATCTTGTTCTTTGGTATAAAATGTGTAGCCGTTAATAACATAACCAGTGTAAGAAAAGACATGTAGCTCGGACCATTTGCTAGCCACCTCAAATCTATTTGAAATTGATCCGGGGTCTATATCAAATTTTGACATTTATGTGATTTTTTAACCATGTTACAAAACTTCGATTGTGCTCTCGAGTTATCCAATTTTGATTCCTATTCATGTTCAAACGAGATAACTGATCAATGTGTATTGTAACATACGGTTGAACCTCATCATCATTGTGCAGAACATACAATTGTGCCTGCTCCCATTCCTGTCCTTGATATAGTCAGTAGTCTCCTTCCAGTTATCCCTTCTCCTGATAGTCTTCCCGAATGACGAGACATGAGAAGCCCTATGGATTCAACATTGGACAGATATTCAGTACAAAATTCAGCAGCCTCTTCAACAATGTATCGTTCAGCAATACAACCTTCTGGTCACTTCTACTTTTTACGTACCCTTTTAATATTTTCATATATCGTTCTATCGGATACATCCATCTCATATAAGCTGGCCCACAAAGTTGTGTCTCCTTAACCAGATGAACAGTAAGGTGAACCATTATATCAAAAAACGATGGTGGGAAATACATTCAAGCTCACACAAAGTAACAACAATTTCCCTCTGCAATGTCGGTAATTTCTGAGGGTCGATTCAACTTTACTACAAATTTCCTGAAGAAGAAACATAATCTAGTTAAGGCTAGTCGAACTTTTTCAGTAAAATGGAACGTATACCTATTGGTAGCAAATCTCCATTAATGAATATGACAATCATGGGTCTTCAAACTTTTTAACTTGAGGTCTTTCATACAAACCAATTTTTTAATTTCG